>OX326966.1:56367977-56772977 GCA_946800305.1 Medicago arabica
AACTCTTTTACAATTAATCATCATGTGTACAAGAAAACATATCAAAACATATCCCTTGATGTGTCTCAAGGATGTACCTCTTTAAAGAATTGTACTAGTACTTTTTTTTACCAAAAAAATAAAATAAAATCGTAATTGTAAAAGTAAAATTTGAGGGAATGTTAATTGAGGCTACAAGACACATTTCAAGAATGCTTTGATGTTGTCCTTCTACACTCTTCAACTTGCAAAGCCGACGGGTACAATACAATGTTGTCGAGGCCTAACTCATCCTTACAAAACTGGCTTGTACGGTGAGGAGTGCATTCTCTTTATAAACTCTTCTCAATAATCATATATATCCGATGTGGGACTAAATCCAACCGAGTGTTGGTCTCTAACACACCCCTTCACGCTTCAGCCGGCCCAATGGACCTGAAGCGGGGACGATGCAGGAATCCCAACGATGGATCCGATAGCCTCTGTGACACTTTGCACCAATGTTATTTTGTAAATGATTCCGAGCATAATTGAACCTTTAAGATATTTGATGATCCTTTTGGTTTCAGCTAAATGAATCTCAATAGGTCTCTCCATATATCTAGCAATGAGACAGACTGAAAGTAAGTTCAGGTCTTGGTGCCCAAATCTAGTTAAAATCTCAATTGCATATTTCTGTTGTTGGTGAATGAATATTCAACTTTCAAGCTGCATAACTTCCACACCAAGGAAGTATCTCATCTTTCATAAATGAATCATTTCATCATTTTCTGTATAGATGACATCATCTACATACAAATTGACTATCAAAATTTTACCTTCATTTCTTGTTTAACAAACAATGCATGTTCGTGAGGGCATGCGTCAAATTTTCTTATTAGAAATAAGAATATATCTTACAGAACCATGCTCTTAACAAACACTCCATTATTCTCTTCACTGGACCCTATGTGTGCTCCTGACTAACAATGATACAAGGCATATATATTTAGCCAAATGTGATGATAGACGCTAACAAACTAGCTTACTTGTGCAGCAAGTAAACTCTTAACAAACTTCTTACAAACCAACTACTTGATATTTTATAGTATATGCCTACCAAAATTCTATGGATCAATGGTTCATTAAAAATATTGTTTAGTTACATGTTTGACCCATTTTTCTCACGTCCCCGTGCCCTCTTACCATAATAATTGTGAAGCTTTAAATCGTGAAGTTAGATAAACGCACAGTGGAAGGCAAATTCAACGTGAAAACAAACACACTATAAATTAAAAATATTATAACTATTGATCAAAATCTGACGGTTGAGATCTTCCTATGGTCACTGTTTATAATAATAATAATCAAATACATACAGAAAATAAACATATAAAACTTCAATAATTAATAATTAATATACTTTTCTTGCTTGTTCTGAAAATAAAATTATCCACCATCACACATGAAAGGTGCACCTCATTTGATACAAGAGATTTTTTTTTCCTTCACATATTTAAGCCTTTAGAACAAATGGAAAATAAATCCAAAGAAACCAACAATTGAAACTATCAATATAGAATGAGGAGCAGCCACATGAGCACTACTAGAAGGGTTAGTAGTATTGGTTATCTTAACATTTTCACAATCAAGACCTTCTTTCCCTTCTTTGCATTGATTAGCAAATAAACCAGGTGGATATTTTCCATAAAGATTTATGTAACTAAACATAACAACAGAACAATCAGTTGTCAAGTCACTGATCTCATCAACAAATGGACAAGCAAATTGTTTCAATGCATCACAGCAAACCTTTGGAGGGTATTGTGGTCCTTTACATTGACTTGTTAGGACTGTGTAGTTCTGATTCTCAAAATTAACTGGACAAGCTGCACAATTTAACAAGTTTTTTTTAAATAAATAAAAAATCACTTATTGGATCAACAATTGATTGAAAACTACAAAAGAAGTTTGGTATTTAAAATATGAATGAAAAGGAAAGTATAGAGTAAATATGGAGTTTTTTTTATTTTATAGTTTCATTTTTATTTTTGACATATTTTTAATGAAATATTAAAAATGTCGATATTTTTGTGTTGGTTCACGCGTCAAAAACTTTTCTAGGTGCATGTTTGAAGTCATGATGAGTTTGATGAAATTACGGTGACACCATGTTTTGTTGTAAGTTTTAAAGTGTAATTGCACAATGCGATACCACCAAACTTATTGTTGATCCACATATATGAACAAAATCCTTTCTATTTTCCTAGAGATAAATGAGTTTTCAAGATAAAAAATAATGATTTTGCTCAATTCCCACATTGAAAAAGATTAAGGGTGTGTTTAGATAGAGGGTTTAGGAGAGGAGGGGAGGGTTTACTTTACATTTTGAAATTACGGACACTGTGTTAAATGTTTTTTAAAAAGTTAATATATTAACATGATAAACGACCATATAATACTTTAATCGCACTTAATTTATTTTAGAAAAACATGTACATGGTTCGTAATTTAAAAAAGAAAAGTAAGTTTTCCTCTATTTTCCCCCTTCGAAACCCTCGATGCAAACACACTCTAAGGAATCATAGAAGTATGCATATGGCAAATTGGGCATGGTGAAAAACCTATGACATGACTTTGGAGAAACAATCTCTTTGTTATTAAGGAACTTCTCTTCCATAAATATTAACCACATTCTTGAGAATTACTTGTAATCTCATAGAAATCTTTTTTCCCCACCCGTTTCTTTGAAAATAAAAGCATGGAGAAGTGAAAGTTGTTTTTTCTTGAAAATGTCTAATAATTGAGAATTACTTTTCTAACTTTGTAACAAATGTAGGAGTATTTATTTATAACCTCTTAATTCATGAAAATAATTTTCCCAACCATGATATTAAACAATACCCTCTAAATGGAGAACTGTCAATATAATGAACAAAATTGTTTGTTGCACATGTCATGAGAAAATATACCAACTTATGATCATATTGCTAATGAAATGAGATGATCATATTAAAAATCAAGTTATCATCAATGGAACCAACATCATTTAAGGTACCTTGTTACATTGTGATTTCCACATTTTAATTCAAAGGAAACCCATATTGAAGATGATTGAAAACCATAAATAATTTCATGGTTCCATATATAAGATAAAACTAGAAGTAAAATCAAAAGAGATGCATTCATAACAAAAATGTTAATTACCTTTCTTAGCTTGTAGGAGGGCACGGCCACTAGATGGTCCAGACCCAAATATGTCATCTGTGTCAAAACAAATTGAAACAAAAACAAAAACTCAAACCAAAATTAAATAAACCAATTTTAATAAACATGAACATCTAAATATTCATCATTGATCATATGAAACATTATTTCCATGATTAAAAAATGTTGCAAATTGAAGAGATTAATGTACCAGAAATGAATGGGGAAGATGAGACCAATGTGGCTAGGAGGAAAAAATAGAGAATGGAAGAGAAGAAGGTATATGAACCCATTTTCTCTTTCACTCTCACAATTTTTTTGATTTTAAATTTTCTTTTTTCCTTTGAAGGGGTGTTTCTTTTTGTTTTTCTTGTTCTTGGTTTGGGAGAGATGAAAGGGAAGAGGGTGACATTGCATGAATTGTGGTGGAAATGAAATTGGATTGTTTGTTAGATTTGGCAATGTTTTAATGGCTCTCCGCATGTTTCCTTTGCTTTAGTAGTTATTTTTTGGTAATGTAACTACCACTAAAATATAGCTATGTTATAACTTATTCACAATTTGATATAAAAAAACATTTTAATAATCAAATTATATAATCATAGTAGTGTCCTTTTTTAACATTATGTAAGAAAATAATATTTTCAAAGATACACGACCTTGTATATATTCTAACAGGGCCGGCCCTAGGGTATAGGTCGGAGTGCGACGGCCTAGGACTCATACCGTTAGGGAGTCCTAAAAAAAATATGAAGTGGGGGTTGTATATAGGAATATTTGGTTTATGGGACATATAGAAAAGTTCATTGAAAAGTCTCAAATATTGACACGATGAAGGGTTGGATTGAAGTCTGTTAATATTTTGACGCAATTTTTTGTATATACCCACGTATAGCACAAAGATTTCTATATACACCATCCTTATAAAAAAAATTGATTGTTTTTAATAACGTGCCAAAAAAATTATCATCAAAGAAATTGGTGATATTTTTTGGACACTTTGTTCCTAATAATGTGTCTCACTAATATTAAAAATATTGGTGATATTTATTATCCAATCAATTGCGATAATTTTCGTAACAAAACAAGTTATAGTTCAGTTGTAATAAAAAAAAATTATATTTCAGTTAAAAATGAGTCTACCAGAGAAATTAATCTTAATCTTGTCTTTTTTTTTACAAACTTAATCTTGTCTTTGTAAGGTTCCAAATAATAAATTATATCAATATAATATTGTCAACTTTTTTAAATTGATTGAAAGGATTACAAAATTGAACTTGATAATGCAAGATCATGAAACCGATGTGAGACACATTTAGGATCATGTGGCACACTTAGCTTTTTTTTCGATCTTTATTTTTCAAGCGCTAAAATTTCAGTCTACTTCACAATATCTATTGTTATCTACTTCTAACGTATTTAATATTGTTTTAGTGTCGATAAAGTATTTGATTTATTATCGGTTGTTGCCTAAAAAAAAGTATTTGGTAGTGAAAAGTAGGGAAAAATAAACAAAATGAAGAGCTAATAAAATCACAACAATGAGCTAAAAAAAATCATGGTGTATTATGTATGGGGCCATGTTCTCATATTATGCCTAAGGTCTGTAAAACTCTAGGAACGGCCATACTTCTAATATTAATTTATAATTAAGTATCAGGTATAAAACTAACTTTTGTGCATATTTGAAATATATTATTGACTAATGAGTAACAATGTTATTTTTAGGGATAACAATGTTATTTTTGTGCCATGTTTCAAAAACAAAACAAAAAAAAGTGTTATTTTTGTGCCCGGTAGATCCATTCTCGATAATGTACTAGTTGTTATCGAGTTGGTCCATTATATGAAGACGAAGACGAGAGGTCGTGAGAAAAGTGTTGCGCTGAAGTTAGACATTAATAAAGCATATGACAGGAAAGATTCTTTGGTCTTATCTCAAAGATGTAATGTTCAAAATGGGGTTCTCTGATAAGTGGATTGGATGGATCGTGATGTGTGTAGAATCAGTTGACTACTCAGTCATTGTGAACAAAGATATGGTGTGCCCTATCATCCTAGGGTGCCGGGTTGAGGCAATGAGACCCTCTATCACCTTATACTTATTCATTTTGTGTGTTGAAGGCTTATCAGCATTGATCAGATATGCTGAAAATATAGGGGAACTTCAAGGTGTACGTATTTGTCGTAGTGTCTCGGTGGTGTCTCATTTACTGTTTGCTGATGACTGTTTCATGTTCTTCTAAGCAGAGGAAAGCCAAGCTCATTTGATGAAGCGGATTTTAAAAAGGTATGAGGAAACATTAGGTCAAGCCATCAGCCTTCCTGAGTCTGAAATATTTTATAGTAGGAATATCCAAGAACCGTTGCAACAATCCATCGCCAGGTGCGTGTGGTTTTAGGCACTGGGAAGTATCATGGATTGCCATCAATGGTGGGGCGCAACAAAAAAGCAACATTTAGCTTCGTTAAGGATAGAGTGTGGCAGAAAATCAGCAGTTGGAGCAGCAAATGTTTGTCCAAAGCAAGTAGAAAAGTCATGATCAAATATGTTCTTCAAGTTATTCCTACTTATGTTATGAGTATCTTTAGATTTAAAAATACACTCCTGGATGAAATTGAAAAAATGATGAATACCTTCTTGTTGGGACATGGGGGTGCAAGTAACAAAGGGTTGCATTGGTTATTTTGGGAAAAGTTATCGGTGCACAAAAATCATAGAGGTGTATGGGTTTCAAAAATTCGATAGTCTTTAATGTTGTAATACTTGGGAAACAAGGTTGGAAACTACAAATTGATTTAGACAGTTTAGTTTCAAGAATCTTCAAAGTCCGGTATTACCCTAATAATAGCTAGCTGGAATAGAAATTGGGACATAATCCGAGCTTTGTTGGGCGTGGTATTTTTAGCGCTTAGGTGGTTGTCAAGTAAGGTGCCCGCTGGAAAATTGGTTTTAGGTTTAATATTCCTATTGTTGGTGAGCCATGGATAGGGGCAGGGTTCATTATTCCCCTTGTTGGCCTTGTCGCATTGGCCCTCCAACCTTATTCAGTGGGACATTTGATTGATCAAATTACTAAAGTTTGGAATGAATAATTAGTTCGACACTTGTTTGAAACAGAAATAGCTCAAAATATTTTAAATACTTTCTTGCACCAACAAGTTCATGTGGATAGATTGGTTTGTGATAGACATTTGGCAAGTGTACCAAAACCTATCAAAGTAGTAAAATATCGTTCCCACAAGAACTGTTTTTAATCTCAATAATTTGATTGTGTTATTAAATAGGATGTATACAAGTTTATATTGATTTGCCCTAGGCAGTTGATTTGGTTAGATTTTTTGAAATCAAGTAACAGAAAATAAAGATTTGATTAAGAAAATATGGAGAGAGAGAGAGAGAGAGATGAGACCATGTCTGCCGAATCCTCTCAATTCCCCTAATTGGTATACTGCACCTATTCTTATGAATGATTCTCTAGTTCCACGATAGTTAACAAAATATCCCTAATCAATCCCTTGAGTTAGGACCCTCTTCTCGGATTACAACCCCTAATTCCTTAGGTGGTTTAATATTCGTTGAAGGTTTTAAGAACGTTAACCTAATATCAAAAATAAACGATTATTCATTCCTAGACTAACCATGTTTATTTGAACAATTAAATTAGGTCTAAGTAGAAAGCTATGGTCAGTAGTAATTCAATATCACGAAAACATGTTTATATTTGATTAGGATATAAAAAGCATTAAGAACAATTGAATTGAATAAAAATTAAATTGTCATTCATAATAAATAGAGTTTCACAGCAACATGGATCAATTAGGGTTACACAGATTCATCTCAGACATAATCTCTAAGAAATTTAGCTACTCATAATCGAGTTTACAAATAGCATAATCATTGGAATAACTAAAACATACATGAACTGAGTAAATGATGATGAAATCGCCCTTCTAGCAGTCTCCAGGTCTCAAAATCGCACTTTTGCTCTCCAAAATCGTAACCCTTATGTCTGGGACTTGGTTAAGCTTAAATAGGAAAAATTTACTGAAGCCAAAATCGCGCCACGCTTCATAAATTGTGTCACGATTTGACACTTAACCCTATATGCATTCCAGATTCTTCTAAAAATCGTGTCACGCCTCAGGAAATCGTGTCACGATGCAAGCAACTCAAAAACATGCCTCTCTGCCAAGAAAATCGTGTCATAGCTTATGCAAATCGCGCCACGATTTCTTGCTTTCAGCACTTCCAAATTTCTTGCTTTTAACACTCTTGGATACTTCATATTGTCTCTATTAATGTCAAAATGTCAAAATAAATCCTAAAAATTACTTAATGACAGAATGTCATCAGTTTGGAAGGCTAAAAAGAATGAATGTTACTCTATTAGAAGTGCTTACCACTTTTGCATTGAAGACAATGTCAATAATGCTCATTTACGGAAACACGGGTACTGGAGTGGTATATGGAGGCTGAAAGTACCTCCAAAAGTCAGGAACTTGGTGTGGAGAGTTTGTGGAGACTGTTTCCCTACGAGTGTAAAGCTGCAAAACAAAGGCTTCAATTGTCCATTAGCTTGTGTCCCATGTAAAGACCCCCATGAGGATAGTTACTACATATTTTTTCATTGCAACACATCCTATGTTGTATGGAGTGTTGCTTGGCATTTGATTGAACCATCTCTGAATTATTTTGATAACGCACAAACATCATATTCAATTTTTTTGCAGCAGTTGTCAACAACTCGAGTAGTGACTATTGTTGCCATAATGTGGAGCATCTGGAAAGATCGAAACCTTAAGCTATGGCAACAGATGTCAGAGTCGAGCGTTACAATCCTAAAAAGAGCCACACATCTCCTTGAAGGATGAAGGAGAGCTAATCGCAATCAAAATCCCTCAGGCCATGTACACACATCTTCAACTACATGTCTTCACCAACATGTTGACCATAATTCAGATAACAAGAATAGATATATTAGATGGAGGAAGCCAAGGTCTGGTAGGCTTAAATGTAATGTTGACCTCTCATTTTCTAACTACAGTAATAAGGTATGTATAGGCATATGCACTCGAGATTCAGCGGGAAACAATGTTTGCTCAAAAACCATGTGGTTTACCCCATTGCGCTCAGTTGATGATAAGTGCTCAAAAGTAGTATTTTCCATGTGGTAACTTGAGCATTTTATTACGTGTTTTACAAGATTGCTAAGGAAAAGCTTTGATTTGTTGCAATTTTTGTCTTTTACGCTTCACATGCCTTACTCTCCTAATTTTGTGCAGGAACGAGACAAGCAAGGACCAAGAATTTGCCTGAATCAAGTTCACCTCGCTTGAAGCGACTTCAGCTCGCTTGAAGCGAGATTTAGGCAGAAGCAACTTTGGAATTCGCTTCCTGTTCGCTTCAGCTTCGCTCCTAGAAGAAGACATCTCGCTTGAAGCGAGAGGTTATCGCTTGAAGCGAGATTTAGGCAGAGAGCAACAATTCTCTTCGCTTCCAGCTCGCTTCCAACACGCTCCTGAAGAACTGTATCTCGCTTGAAGCGACTTCAGCTCGCTTGAAGCGAGATTTGGACAGAATGCAACAATTCTCTTCGCTTCTGACTCGCTCAACCATCGCTCCAAGCGAAGTGCACCCTGAAGTAGGATAAGGGCCACATGGCAAGTCCCCATTGGCCAGTTGTAGGTTTTGGACATCTCGCTTGAAGCGACATAATCTAGCTTCAAGCGAGATGTCACGTTTTCAGACCCTTTTAGTAGCTTTTTCCTTTTTCTAAATTCATTCATTACCACTGTTTTATCAAATTTTCTGGTTTTTAGAGAGAGGTTAGAGCTTTTCTAGAGAGAGAAACATACAACAAGGGAGTTAGAAGTAGATTCAAGCCAAGATTTGTTGAGACATCATGGATCTTGTCATAGAATCTTCATCTTCTTCTCTTTCCTTGCATGGCTATCATAGATATATGTAGTCTATATCTTCTCTTGTAGTTTTGAGGTACACAAACAAGCTATTATGTAACCTTTTGATCCTTTAATATATGATTCTAGCTATTTATTCATTGTTGTGGTTATTCTTGCTTTTAATGCTTTATTGAGGTTTAAAATGTATTGGACACATGCTTTTAAATCTAGAAATGGAATAACTATCTATCTTAAATTATCAATCTAGACATAGATGTTAATCTTTGATAATCGCTTTTAATCTAGAACTTCATGATTTTGGATGGTTTGATCGATTGGGAAATCGTCGGTTAAATCACCCAATCAACTTTGTGATCGTTTAAGTGTTTGGGAAATCGATATTTAAACGAACTCTTGGAATTAACGATACCGTTTAGATATAAATGGTATTGTCGAATGATTGTGATAACTTTGTTTGAAAAGCTAGAATCTATTAATCGATCGAGAGATTGCAGTTGTTACACTTGGTTGATGTTTCTAACCACAAGCGGAAAAGCTCTATCTCTGCTCGCTTTACTTTTATGTCGAATAGTAAACATAGTTTTACACAAACAAACAAATTATACCCAAAACTTGAAATGATATTTGAAGTTAAACTACTTATGAGACACACCAATCCCTGCAGAAACGAATCTATTATACGCACATGTAAATAGTAATACGACACGTAAAAATATTACATCAGTTGACGCTAGAGAAGCTTTGGGACTTTACCATACAATTTGATGGATTCATGAATTTCAGCTCATAAATGTTGATTTTTAGGTTGATTCAAAAATAGTAGCTGATTATTTTAACAAATGCATGGGAGATATCACTGAGTTTGGTTCCATTATGAATAATAGTATCCAATTATGTAAATTCTATTTAACAAACTCTCATGTTGATTTTATTAGGAGGCAAGCAAATGAGGTTTCCCATGAGTTAGTCAAGACAACCAAATTCATTCATAGCTTCCGCATCTTTGATGAGATTCCAACGTTTATTACCGAAATGATATAAGTTACTTTTTCCTAATAAAAGAAGAAGAGAAAAACATGTAAATAATTATGCACATATTATTAAATATTAACCATTAACAATTTTCCCTAAAAAAAATCATTGGATGTAGAAAGGACCGTATTGTCGAGCTTATACTTTTTTTTTTTAACAATTCGGCTTTAATCGGACCAAATATAAAATATGAGTAAAAAGGACTGTATATACTATAATTTTTGCTTATATTTAAACAAATCAGGAATCAGAAGGGCAACATTGGATGTAGTGAGAGGGACTCTTCACACAATGCCTCGAATAAGATCAAGTTTATTGGTTTAAAATATAGAATAGTCCCCGATGATAAAAAAAATAAAAAAATAAAAAATTATGGTCAAGTTTTACTATCTCCAAGGACTAGTTTCACTGTAGGATAGAAAAAAAAGAAAGAAAAAAAAACGCAATGAAATAGACTTTCGTCAAAATAATAGTAGTAGATGTTTTGTATGGTATTTATACATTGTATTCATACACTATTAACTCTTGTGCATTTCATATCATTGCTTGAGTATTGATCCATAACACTTCTCTATATACTTTGTCGATTGCTTCTTCCAAATTAATGAAACTAAAACAAAATTTCTATAATTCCTTGTATTAAACTCCATCAATCTAATCTTCTTTTTTTCAATAAATAATTTTTTTTATAAAGGTTTGAAGCTAGCATCAAAGTGAGTGAAACTCTACCCACCATTTATGAAGAGTTGCAGAAAGCCCAAATAATCATGTGCTCACAAGTTGGATAAAACACAGTACAAAAGTTTTGATGCACAAAAAATATCAAGAAGCCTAAGATAAAACGAGACAAAACAACAACTAAACCAAAGACAACTAAGACACGATAATACTTGATCTAGTCTATTTTACAAATAGCAAGACTTTTAGTGTCTAACCTTATTGCACACAAGGTGCAGCCTATTAGAAAGGTTGAAGAAATTAATCTTCAAAGCCAAATCCGCACCTTATAATTGTATTTTGAAGAAGCTAAAATTTTGCACCTTATAATTGACCAACTCTTGATTAGACATGGCAATGAGACGAGTTTAAGCTTCCCCATCCCAGCTTCCATGCATCCGCCCCCGTCACCAAACTATATCGGAGGTAAAAATTGAACACCCAATCTCCCAATGGGGACGGGTCTCCCGGCCCCGTCTCCACCCCACCCGCGAAACTCTATTTTTTAAAAAATATTTAAAAAATACATATTTTTCCATTTTTTCATAGCAACAAAAAACAATGATTATATTAATAATTAAAGATTTAATAAACTTTTTTCAAAAAAGCAAAATAATTATAATAAATATGTTTCGAAAGAGTAGTAATATATTAAAATAGGTTGGTGCGTATGGAAATAAGATTTAAAATTTAATAAAGTAAATTTCAAAAAGCAGGTGCGGGGCAGATGTAAGCATCCCCGTCCCCATCCCCGTATTAAAAATTTAGATTTCCCCAACATCTGCACCTGCACCCAATTAAATCCATTTTTCTCTGTTAAATTTAGGATGGAGGCGTATTTTATTGCCATGTCTACTCTTCATCCATTGAAGCATCTAAACTTTACCAACATAGGTCATATCAGCAAGCATGTATCATATATATGATAAATGATTTTCAGGATTTACCAACACCAAAAGCAATCCAAAGAGCTAATTAAGATAACATGTCACACCAAGATTGCCACAGTACAACCAAACCAATATTTGGAACATGAACATAAAGGGACACCTTTAATTGAAGGACATCGACAAAAAAGAGACAAACTTTGACAAAGTAGTAGTTATATTCCCTTGCTCTTGTTTCCCAAGCTTCAAAGTAGATCTCCGCATAATCCATCCGTCATTTTGAAACTTCAACACAAATACATCGATAATAGCATAGTGCAATATCTTTTCCACACGATTTGTTAAAAATTAAGAGAATATATTAACTTCGTCACGACAATGGTTGACGGGATGAACTCTTGGTAATGGAAAGAGGAAGATGGAAGATGTGACAATGCAAAAATATATCATTTTGGTAAAATAAAAAATTGTTATTCCCCTGAGCTTAGCTCAGTTGATAGAAATATTGCATATTGCGGATCTATGTTGGGGCTATGTGTGGCTATAGCCCCACATGCACTTCTCATATATATTTTTTTATATAATAAATAAAACACAAGATCATTATAAGTTTTAAGTTGAAGCAACAAAGATCATTATATGTTGAACAAAGATAATAAGGGCTTTTGAATACATTATCGTTCAACTATTTTCATGGCTTTTGTTTGTTATGCTCACAATTTTGATGGAAGGAGTAACTCTTAATTGGCCATTGAATTGTTTGTTTGTTATTCTCACAAAGTCATTGTTATGTTTTATAGGATGAAGAAATTTTAGCCCCACATGAACCAAGTGTCTGGATCCGCCCCTGTATTATATGCAGGGGCTAGGGTTTGAACCCCGGACACTCCACTTCTCCACAATTAAATTGTGTGAGTTTTAGCAACTATGCTACTTCGACAAAAAAAAACAATATTGTTTAACAACATTAAACGGAAAACATAAATTCGGAACAAAATATATAATTCAGTATTTTGAAGGGATGATATAAAAGATAACGGGGAAGGGTTGTAATTGTCTCTAAAATTTAAGTGACCAAGATGAAACGAAAAAACTTGAAGAAACTTAGTGAAATTTAAAAATAACGTAAAACCAAAGGTATAAGTTAACCTTTTTTTCTCATATGTAATAAAGAATAAACGTTATATATTATTCATATACAGCATGACTATGATCATGTAACAAAAAAAAATTGTAAAGGAACAAGATTGATTGTGTTTGTTTCTCTTATCTAAAGATATAATAATCATTATTAAGAGGAAGATTGAATATTGTGTTTCAAGCTATGTTCATCAAGCCAAGAAATGATGTCTCCAAGAATTTGAGTAATTGTTTCATCTGACTCACCCTCAATTAGGGCATGTTGAGCATCTTTGTAAAGCTCAAGTTTCTTGTCTGAAGAGCTTGCTTTTTCATACAATGCTTTGCTCACTGATGGATCAGTCACTGTATCAGCTTCTCCATGAAGGATAAATAATGGTATAGTCACCTATAAACATTATCATTACATGTGAAAATTAATAAATTTTCTTTACACTTATAATAGAAATATTCATCACAAAACATAATACGTCGATAATGCAGGTTCTTTTTTGTAGACAAAACAGTATAAGAGGTACTTCATTTCTTTTAAGCGTCGCCTTAACGTGAAGATAGACTTTTATAATATCTTACGGTCTAACTAAATACGAAAAAGTGTAACAAGAAAATGTAGATGCATGAGTAACAAGTTGAGTACATACTTCTTCCAATTTTTGTTCGATTTCTTCGGTAGTTTTAAGCAGTTCTACAGCAGTCCGCAGGCGTGGTTTATCCTTGTAACTAATAACATTATAGTGTGTCTGCATAGACATTAGATAAGTATCACTGTCAAGAATTTTCTAACACACAGATTAACCAAAAAATAACGCATCAAAAGTGTCGAAAGAAAATTAGCGTGAAAAGGAGGCACAGACACAAACCTGTTCCCTCTTCTTCGGATCTTTGAATGCTGCATCTCCTATATCCTGTGTCGGGACCATCTTATTCTTCGGAAGAACATTGGACATAGCAATTAGCATTTTAACAACCAATTTTGGTGGAACCATTTTCTCTGAAATCTACGCAAAAGTTACAGGTTAAATGTAGTTTATGGACAAATCGTTTAACAACTCTTAACCATGACTGTGTTAGAGAAAAAGTACTTTACACATTGGTGCACAAAGAATTGCACCATTCCATGCTTTAGGTTGTTTCAAGTGCATCTTCAACGCAACAGCTCCACCCATAGATTCTCCAAAAAGAAAGCATGGAAGAGAGTTGAACTCTGGATTTTCTGCCATACAAATAAACCAAACCTTAGCATCAATACCTTAGTTACTTCAGATAGACTTTTATTATTTATGAAAGTGACATTACTAGTCATTTTACACCGGTCTTTGAGGGGATTTAAACTCCGCCGCCTAAGGTTATGAGCTGTTTTCATTTACTTCCAAAGCGCATCAGACTAGCTTATGAAAACAGCTTATAACTTATACAAAAACAGTTCGAGTTTTTCTTTTGTTATAGAAAATGTTATACATAAGCACTTATATGATAAACGCTTATGATATATACGCGATTAATTTAGTTGTATATCCAAATAGAACCTAAGTACCTTTGATTTTGGAGTACTGTTCAATGACATCATCAACAAGCTGGTCAAAACTTGGAATGTAGCCATGAAGACCTTCTGAAAGACCAAATCCTGGATAATCCATGGCAAAAACTCCATATCCACATGATGCAAGTTTTCTAGCTATTCCTGCAGATGGTTCCATTGACACACATGATTGAGTTGATAATCCACAAGATAACTCAATTTAGTTACTTATAGCCTATCAAGCACAGATACTCCTCGGATTAGGCATGTCCCAGTGTCAGACACGTGTCGTGTACGACACAACACCGACACATATAATTACACTAAATTATGTGATTTTCTCAAATTATTAGCAGTGCCGGCGTGTCGGTGTCTGTGTCGTGTCCGATATTTGTGTCCGTATCCGTGTATCCGTGCTTCCTAGCTTATAGCTATCATAAGTTGTGAATACCAGTTACATGCCTTCAAAGAAAAAAGTGCAAGTGTCTCCATATCCATGACAGAAAAATACTGCTGCTTTTGGCTTAGATTCCTTAGGAAGCCAACTCTTCCAAAAGATCTCAATCCCTTTTGAGTTTACCTCATAAGACTGTTTCATAGCATACACATTATGTTATCATATTATATTAATAACCAAGAACAATTATAAAGTGAACTTGACGAACTATATAGCACCGACACTTCAAACTAAACACGTCTCGGTCTGACACATGTGGTTTCGTTCAATCACATCCAGTTTTTAAAATTATTAGTGATGTCTATGTATCACTATCGAATTTGTATCAGTGCTTCATGGCTGATGACTATTAACAACATGAAAAACAAGTAAATATCCAATTTGATCCTTGAAAATTTTAAGATTGTATCAACATAGTCCTTCAAATTATCAATGGTCTAAAATGATCCTTGAAATTGCAAACTGTGAATCAAGTTCGCCTCTATGTCTGAATCTGATTAATATTTTGTAATTTCAAGTATCATTTTAAAATATTTATAAAACGGGTACTAGATTGATATACCAAATTGTAAATTCACCAATTCAAAGTAAACTATTTACCTCTTTCATTTCTAATCCATCACATGGAGTCTGCAAAACAGAAACACATAAAATCATTGTTATTTATATTTAAATGAAATCAAATGTTGGATGTAATAATTGAATAAAAATATTGTAAAATATTTGTAGGATGTGATTGAACAAGAAGTGGTAATAGAAAATGTGTTGTTGGTAACATTTATGATAAATTAATAATATATTGATACTGACCCAATTGGCTTTAACACAACATCCTCCTCAACTGTTACATTTGAGTCCCAAAAGAATAAAGGACTCTCTAACATTTTCATATTGAGGACAAATTATTTCAGTGTAAAAATGTTAGGAACAACTTTTGTAAGAAAATTGTCAAGACGAAATTGAATATTCTCTTAAAATAATTTATGCAAGTACATATGCACATAAAACACATGGAGAATTTTCTTAGTAGCTGATGAAAAGTACAGTACTACCTACATTAAATAGCTAGAAACTAGAACAGGTCCTCTCTCTCTTTCAAGTTTCACCTACCCTATTAGGAGTAAGAAGTACCACCAACTACCAATCTGAAAGTCAATGCATTAACTCAACCCTACGTAACCATCTTAAGGGACATGATCTCAAAACAACATTGTACTAAAACCCCAACCTCAAACTCAAACTATAACACAAATACGTACATCGAACACGATACTGAAAAGAACATGTTGATGACACCGATAGTAAATTAAGAAAATAAAGTAATTAAATATAATAAAAAAATGTTAATATTATGTGGGTATTAGACGGCAACAACATATGTTAAATACTAGACATGTCTTTGATGCGTAATGACATGTATACAACCAAAGTTCCCAGAAAAAATCACCAACTAAATGCAATCTTCCCAGAGATAAAAAAAAAACTATAAAAATTCAATAACAGAAATCAAATCAACTTTAAAAAGATAAAGAAAGGTTTTATTCATTTCATCAGTTTTATTATTCCAACAACAAAATCAAAAACAAAAGTAAAGATATAAATACCTTAAATAATATATGGTCAATATCAAGCTGAATATCCTTAAAAGCCTCACGAGCTTTTCTTCTAGCAGGAACTTCATCCATTTTTGCATCCAATATCTTCTGCAATTCATCATCAACACCCGGTAACCTCTTCATCCTTGATAATTTTTTTATGCCTTCACCTCTCTATCTCTCTCACCCTTAAATTC
Organism: Medicago arabica; assembly: GCA_946800305.1. NCBI lineage: Eukaryota > Viridiplantae > Streptophyta > Magnoliopsida > Fabales > Fabaceae > Medicago > Medicago arabica. Next base: position 56,384,612 of record OX326966.1, read on the forward strand.
TACACAATTCTAAACTCTTTGATTTGCCTTGTTTTAATGGCCAATAAACCAAAATCAAATCAAACTAAATCTCATACACCTCATGAAGAAAAAAAAAGTATATAAAAAAAATAATGTGAAAAGAATATTTGTTTATGCAAAAAAAAAGAAAAAGTATTCTCTTTGTTTTAGATTATGAAATATGCCAAAAACTAGAAGGTGGAATCTATGAAGCTTCGTAGGTTAAGCCAATATTTATATTAATCATTAGTTTGTTTTTTATAAACAACAAAGAGGATCCGAAAACTAAGGTAAATCTGAGTCGGGATTTAAACAAAATAAAAAGGATAATGACACGCAAAATATTAATAATAAATAAGAAAAGATTCTTATATACGTGTAAAACACACTGAGATCTTCTGAACCAAAGATATTATATTATGATTTTTTTAATTGAGTTGAATTTAACTTATTAATAAGGTTAAAATGCCTTGTTAATTACTGAAACATTGGATTTAGTCAAAAAAATAAAAAAGTTACTGGTACATTGGTTCTTTCCACTTATGCTGATTATAATAAGGTTAATGTGCAAAAAGTATTTGTATATCTTGGTTGAAGTTGATGTCGTGAACTTTTTTTTAATCTATTTTTTAATTTTATTTTTTGAACAAGCTAAAATAAAATATATAAAATCACAAGGTGTGTTAAGGAGAATCACCCACCAAAAAAATACAGTTATAAATCTCTATTTTTTAATTATTAAAAAATAATTTTTTATTTCTATAGTTTAAATTAAATTAAAATATAACTTTGGAATGACATAAGAAAAAAATATAAAAATATTTCTATCATGAAATTTTATCATAAATTCTTCTGTATCACTGAGATTGGAAAGAGAAAAGTATGCACTATAATATCGACAAACAAAAAAGTTGACGGGTATGCTTTAAAAAAAAGAACAACAAGAAAAGTATTTCCACTTGATTTATTTTACTATAATAATAGTATATATGTATATATATATATATATATATATATATATATATATATATAAAGTAAAGTTTTTATGTCACGTGTCATTTCCACGTTCATTTTTAATATTTTTTTATTTTTTAAAACCATCATTTTATTTGGCATAAATATCTTATCTCAACAAACTTTTGATCTTATCCACTCAATATTTTATTTAAATTTTTATTGAATCTAATATTTTATATAGCAAAAATATCTCAATAAATTACATATAATACTTTCAACAAAGTTTACTGATCATATTTTATTTCTTTTGAACAAGCAAAAATGAATTATATTAACACTGACACCGTAAATATTATAGCACAAGGTGTGCCATCACAGTCACGAAGGTGATCATATTTTATGATTAAAAGGTTCAGATTGGTCCTTCAAAAAAAGTTTGAATTGGAGTTTTTTTTTTTTTTTGGAAAAGAAGCTCAATTAGTTACTAAGTAATCTTTTAGCACCGTATAAATCAATTAGTTTTGCTTTTCGAGGGAAAAAATGATTCGATTAGTTTTTTGAATCAAATTCTATTATCTTTTAGCAGCATATTATGTTAACTATAAATAAAAGAATTTTTGTTAATCAACATATTAACATATTTTGAGTACAAATGAAAACCCAAACCTTATTTTCTTCTAACCTTTTTCCTTCTTCATGTTTGTCAAACACCAATTCTATTATTTTTATTACATATACTTTGATATATATATATATTTCAATCACACTTTCTAATGCTGCTACTTTTTTGTTTTGGCAGTAGTTGGGGTTTGAACTCCGGACCTTGCATGCATTTTTCATACCAACTGAGCTAAGCTCACAAGGACTTCTAATACTACTTTTTAATATAACACGTCTTCATCTTTTTGTTATTTTTATTTTTTGACTTTTGAAGATAACATCTTAAACACTTTTTAAACATCTTAAACATCTATAACATGTTTGCGCGCGCACACACACTTATATTACATTGATTCTATTTTGATTTCCAACTAATCAAATAATAAATTTCATCATTCTGATTTTATTTGTATTGTCTCTATTTTTTATTTGTATTTTCTAAACATTATGTAAGGTAATTCTTTCAACAAACTACATATATCATATCTTTTTCTTTCTTTTAAACGTTTTTGTTATATTTTATCTTTAAAACCTAATTTTTTAAATTGCTTAAATTCTTTGTTATTTCTTTATCTTTTAGCATCATATGCCAATTCAAATTTCAACTACTCGCATATTTTTAGGATTATAAAATTAAGGGATTTTTGCTAAACAACTAATCACATAATTTTAGCACAAGTAGAATTGCTCCTTTGAAATCAACTTTTCTCATTCTTCAATTTGACAAATATCACTTCCTATAAAAAAAAAAATCATATACTTTTGATTTTTTTTGCACAAACTTTATTAACATTATTCACACTCTAAATATAAAATACGGAGACTCAAGATTAGGATAATTAGAATATGAAGAATGTCGAATTTTAAAGAGATCATATATATTTAATCGATGTGATTATTATGGATGATAGAGCATGCATAAAAAAAAAAAAAACTTCGTGAAATTTTACTAACATGATTTCACATTATCTTACTTACTTTTCTATGCTAATATTTATTTAATTTTTTTGTTGGTGATATTCTAGAGGATCAACATTTAATGCACTGTGTGAAGCGACAATGTTACAAAATATTAATATATGTTATTATAAAACAATAAAGTTTAATGGTGGTGGGTTGACAGTCCAAAATAATTTTGCACACACGATCGATTAAAATATTTTAAATTGTCATGTCAATTAAATTATTGCTCTGTTTTTAATTGACGTGACAATTCAAAATGTTTTAATTGGTCGTGTGTGCAAAATTGTTTTGGACGATCAACTCACCACAATTAAACTCAAAAAAATATATCAATCTACTTTGATTGATGTAATATGTTATGAGATAAAAGTATCTTAATTTTTAATTTCTAATAACAACCATACATTTAAACCAACTTCCTATGAATATAGAATATTTTCTAAAACTATAACCATTGTGAATTTGTATAATTTTTTTAAGGAGTTAATTTATATTTCTTTTGTCTATTTATTCGTTATACATTTTTTTTGGGTAACCATGATATTGGTTCACAAATTCCGGCATCGTTAGAGATGACTAATCTCAGTCAAGAATCAGTGGGGCACAAAAGGTGGGTTCTTCCCTTTCAGTCGATTTTTTTCCTCATACGCACAAGCCAAGAAACAAACTCATGACCACATGTTTAAAGGGACCCAAAATTCTTACCACTTGAACTAATTCATTATTGATTTTGTTACACTTTTTATTCTTGCATTGGACATTCATCTCACCATTTATATTTATTTTTAAGATATTATTATAATTGTAAATTTAAATAAATTCAATTTAATATACTTACATGTGTATTCGTACACACAAACTTATTTAATATCTCGGGCAACGCCGGGGCTCTAAATTAGTTATTTTATAAGAAAACGTTTATTTTATTTATTTATAATTTTAAAATAAATTTAGTTATTATCTATTAACAATGTAAATAAAAGTATACACAAACAATTAGGGGTGTAACAGTTCGGTTTGGATTGTTTTTCAGTCAAAAAATATCCAAACCGATGAAGCTTTAATCGGTTTGGTTTTTACTGTTTTTCAAAAAAGAAACCGAACCAAACTAATCGGTTTGGATTGGTTCGTTTGATTGGTTTAATTAAAAATATAATTAAAAAAAATTCATATTCACACAAAATATTTCATAGAACTTTGTATAATTATATTTCATATTTTGTTTTTTTTCATGTTCTCTATTTATCTTTGTCAAAAAAAAAAGTTGTCTATTTATCAAAAGTATTTTATGTTTAATTTTGGGTTTAACCATAAGTTTCTGTGAGGTAGGATAATATTAGTAAAATAAGGAGTGTGGTTATCATCGGATTGGTTCATCGGTTTCACAGATCTCGAAATGAAAACCATGAACCAAACCAAACTAGATCGGTTTCGATTGGTTCGGATCGGTTTCAAACTGAACCAAACAAGGTCGGAAATTTTTTCGATTTGGTTTGATTTGAACTTTCGATTTCGTTGGTTTTGTCATAACCACTTACACTCCTACAAACAATTGTATCTCAAAAAATTATCTATGCACATATTTTAATATAACTTGTTTTTATTTTAATATAACTTGTTTTTTTAAGAATAAATATATGATTGTTTGTCTGTGTTTTAGGCAAATGGGGCTAGTTCTGATTATTACAAGCGAGTTTTATCGAAAAGGTTTTATCAATGGAGGATGAAGAATAAATAACTAGAGATCTCATGACACGTTGTGCAAAGGTTTTATCGAAAAGGAGTTTGAAAAAAAGGGCCGCGAGATGCACTCAGGTTGCTTAGAGGGCAGGACGGGTCTGAAAATAAAAGGCACTGTCTCTCGATAGGTTTGAGATTGCAAGAAAAAAACAATGTAAATAAAGTTAAAGATAAAAACAAAGGGTTTACGCACGTAAACTCAAAGGAAATGTAAAATGCATTGCATTCAAAATAAAGGTTTGTGGTCTACAAATCAATTTACATACATTCTGAATAACTCGTTTCTCTAGACGCCGGTAGTTTGAGTGTTGTAGAATTCTATAAATTATTTGCGACCTATTTTCCGACTTGGAAACACTTATTTATACCTAAATACCTAATTGTCGAATCACTAATTCAATGATCATCACTTCTTCCATCTTGGACAACTATTTGTCCCACGTTGCCACTAAGGAAACCGCCTTTAAGTTTGAAATCATGATTTCCCGCCTTGAATGCTTGACTTCGACGTGATCACTCTTTCAGCATTGCTTTGTTGAAACTCTGACTATGTGCACTAGGCTTGATGTCCTGTCGAAATCCTCCAATCTTAAAATGAGGAAGCCTTTGATTCCTGCAAAGTTAAAGGTCAAACAAATATTGACCATAATATTAAATGAGCCTGTTGAAATTACAGGCTAACAATGACTAGTGAAACTGATTTTGAGATGGACTAGTGAAACATTTTAAAAATAATTTATTAAATTCATTTAGGTTAGTCTACTGGTATTGGTTTGGGACATGAGAGTATACTTTTCCTCAAAGTCTCAGTCTTAGGTTCGATTCTCTCCTGTGAATTCAGGTGGGTCAATTTAACTTTTTAAAAAAACATTATTTACTAATCATTTTAATCGTAATATTCATTATTGTTTATCAATTATACAATACTCTATTTAATAATTAAAAAATTAAAAAATGTATACAAGAAAAATTAAAGTACTCGCAACATTTAGAAATGGAACCAGGGGTATTTTTGGTGACTTTTCTTACCATGGAAGTTGATTAGGGAAGCAGGGATTTCTAAAGTTGGAAACTTGTTTGTTTTTCAGTTTCATGACTTTCATTTTGATTTGAACACGTCACCATATGAGTTGCTGATTTTAGCCGTAAGAGTCGAATTAGGTTCAAACAAAGAGATGGTGGACATGTAAGATAATGTCGTAGGAATATACAGGAGAGTATAGGACTGCTAATTTATAGCAAATTTAAATTATAAAGGTGTAGGGTTTGTAGGCAAACAACCTAAACATTTCTCTTCTAAAAAAAATAAAAAAATTAACCTATTTAGAAAAATAAATCAATTTTTACTACTTTAAATCAATTTAAGATAAAGATACTTTTGTAAGTTTAATCTTATTATGGTTTACAAGTCCTTCAATTTTTTCATTGCTTTGTACTAGGTATTTAAATCGTGAAATATGTGGTATGATATGATGTTCAACGTTCACCTCTAAACTAGAAACGCTCATCTTTTGCTAAAATTACATTTCAGATCCTTTGTATTGTCTCTGCTCAGACAGAAGACATACATTTCTAAGACTTATCGCCAAGTCTTCAACCTTCCATTTAATTCATCGCTCGACTCTCCATGTATAACTATACCATCAGCAAAAAAAACATATATCTTGGTCTCTCCTCTTGGGTCCATTTGACCAAAGAAAAACAATAGACTGTTAAGCCAAAAACAAACAATGCAACAAAATTCAAGATCTAAGATCAAAATGAAGAAATAAAAGAATTTGTTAGGAACCCTTTCTTTCCAACACGTGTTCTAACATTCACTCTTTTATTGAATGAAATCAATGTAGATTCCACGCTTTAGAAATAAATCACATATAAAGTAGTAAGACTCGCGTATATTTTAACTAATAAAAGAGTGATTGTTGAAAAAAGAATATACCGTAATGAAGAAGTTTAAGATGCTTTTTTTACAATGGTAGTTTCCCAGTAGGTTTTTATCAAAACGGATGGAAGGTTAGCATTTGTAATTTTGCTCGTTCAACCTCGAATAATGCAACACTTATTCAAGAGGTAAATTGTCCTGATATTTGTCTTATCTCTAAGATGGATATTACCCTCAATTTATGAACCAATTTCGACCCATATCTCTTTGTATGTTAACTACAAAATTGTTACAAAAATAGTGGTAAATCGATTGAAACGCATCATTGTTAAAGTTGTCTTAGCTAATGAAACATAGTGGTTTGATTCAGTCGAAATATCACGAAAAATATATTGTTTGCACAAGAGACGTTGCTTTATAGCATGGTCAGAATAAGAAGTAAAGTTGTCTCAATAATGTTCTTGGACTTCCCACGGGATTGAAAGATGTGTTAGTGGTCACATGAAAACACTTCAAATTAATTCAAACACCTATCCAATTTTACATCTTGCTCCCGCGCTTGAAAACTATACAAAGTCGACACTCTTACACCACAAGAATGATGACTTGGCAGACAACTATTCTAAAATGTCCAAAAGGTTGTCTTCGATAGTCTAGAACCAAACATATCCCCAACAAACTTATGATGAACAGAGGCCCAAGGAAGGCTTGTATCCCACGGTGGATCCTCTCATATCCACACCTAATCTCTGCTTCTGATTTGCACTGAACAATGGCTCTAATCAGTAGTGAACTCAAGATTCTCTCAATCTATAATGCTCTTTGTCCGCCTCAAAGACCAACGGCCGACAGTTATCAGACTCCATTACTTGTAATCGCACAAGAGCTCTCTAGCCATAACAATGTGGGATCCAATTTCCAAACATGCATAATGAGGCCCCTTAATGTCCTCCAGATAAAAGTTACTCTAACCTTAAACCTCTCATTCTTGTTCACATACTTACTTGAGCGTCTAAGTGCCTCCCATCCTAACTTGACTTCAACAAACTCCAAACTCGTCGGATGTCTCCTCTGATTAGCACAAATTGTGTGTGTATTGTTTTCAAGATTGTTTTTTTTTTCATTTTGAATTTCAATAAAATTGAAATTAATTTACATTCTTTAATTATTATTTTTAATTTTCTTTTTATAATTTGAAGAAAAACTTCAAACAATAGTTTTGTTTTACACCATTGTTCAAAAAAAAAAGTTTTGTTTTACACCAAATCACTATGAACATTGATACCTTAGGTGGTCTCAAGTGAGAATGATATGAAAAACAATAGTCATCATATTAAAATGAAGGGCTAAAATTAAAAATTAATTAAGTGAGTCATGTCACAATCATGTGTAAATCCTCACTCACTCTGATTCTTCAAATAAAAAGTTATGAATAGTTCTTCCAAAGACATCATGAATAATAATGGAACACGTAATTAAGTGCAAAACAACACTTAATTATTGAACACATAATATAAATGGTTTTTGTTGCTCTTATATTTGGGATCATAACTATAATCAAGTTCAAAAATGACAAAAGAGTGGACAAACCCAATATTTCACCAAACCATTGTACACATATTCTTGATGTTATATTGTACAACAATGAGAGGATTATTTATTAAAGAAATATTAGAAGGAATATTAACTCTTAACCCAACTAATATTTTTGTCATAGTACCTATCATCAAAACTATGAAATAACCCTTCTTTCTTTGCAATCCAAAAGAGATCGGCACGTTTTCCATCATATTGGGGATCATATGCAATGAATGAAGCATGTAAACCTTTCCATTCAGCACGACAATGTTCAGTTTTGTCTATAAGAAATCTCCAAACGAAGAAATAATTTGGTGGTATATGAGTGACAAAGCCACCCTCACTCATACATGAAAGTACAACTTCATCTGAAATAAAATTGTTGAGGTGAATATAAATAGCATCAGCATTGCATAGGCCAGATACAAAGGTAAGAGCAACCAACATGACAACATAGTTTAAGTTTGACATGTTGAAATTTTGAGGTAAAAATTATCTTATCAATCACACACCCTATATACTCACACTAAGTGTATGTGTGAATTCATTAAATATAATTTTTAATAATATAATTTTTTTAATAGGATTTCAAGACTTGATAATATTATAAATAGAAAAGAATTTCATAATATTACTTTTTCTTTATTTATATTTATGGATATATATATTTAATGCAGAATATATTAATACTCACACTAAGTGTATATGTGAATTCATTAAATATAATTTTTAATAATATTATTTTTTAATAGGATTTCAAGACTTGATAATATTATAAATAAAAAAGAATTTCATAATATTACTTTTTCTTTATTTATATTTATGGATATATATGTAATGCAGAATATATTAATTATAGTAGTATTGTTTTAATAATCAATTCATTTGACTTGACTTATATTTAATGGGTATAATTGTAATGTATAATATATTATTTTAATAGTCAATTCAGTTGACGTGAATTAAATATATCTTTTTGACAAAAATAAATGTAATTCATTCAAATTTGATAGAGTATACATTAATATAATATAAATTCAAAGTCGATAAAAATAAAATGGATGGATTTGCAAGTAAATTCAAAACATGCATAAAATAGCAATGTACATATGTCTACGAATAAAACTATATTCAAGTCTCCAGATTTCAATGTTGATGACGCTAAAGTCATTGGTTGAATCTGCTTTTAATTAAAGTTGATCCTTCAACTTAAATAAAAATCGCACTAAGACGGGAAATAAAAAAAACACCACATAAAGATGAGAAACTAAGACTAACATAATCATGCTGAGACGACAAAATCGCAAAACAAACGAAAGAAGATTGAAAATATGTGGAAATCACTTACTTAACTAAAAGAGAAAGAAAACACAATTTGAAAGGGTGATTTCAAATCATCCCTATTTGGTCGATCAAGAAAAATAAAAAATAATGACTCCATTCCAAAGGCGGAGCTAGGTGGGACTAGGGAGGGTCATGGCCACCCCAAAGTCTCAAAACTCCATCTACTCTGCTTTTATTTCCATATTCTCGACGAATACCAAATTCAATTCTTTTACTGTACTCATTATAAAATTCATAAGCCGCCACCTCAGAATCAAACTTCATTTCCAAGTGAGGTACATTGTTGGCAATACTTCCATGTCCGCGTTGCACATTTTGTTCATGAATGTTGTTCACCAATTTATTGACACAATCTGAAAAAACTAAAATTTACAATTAAGGCCACCATAAGTGATGATTTCAACATAAACTTACATGAATATATGATAGCAGTGTTAGAAAACAACATTCAGAAGTCACGGCATTGGTTTTTTTTATTAGTAACGTCGTCGCAATTGGAATACTTCAATGTATGATAACACCGCAATTGAAAATACTAGCAGCACATAATATCATAAGTAATAAAAACACCGCAATTTGACAAAAGCAGCTGAACAGAAATTGAAAATAGCAGCAACACATAATATCATAAGTAATAAAAACACCGCAATTTCGGATAACTGCTTAGGACTTAAGTTTATAATATCATACTAAACAACATCTCTTTGTACAGGATTATGAAGTCTCGACATTGGTATTTGTTGTTTTTGGATTTCCAAACTGTTATATTTGAATTTCCAAATTCTTTTATCTATATCTACCGAAGTTGTTATTAGGTTGAGTCACGACCAGGTCGCTCTCTTTAAGACGTTTCGTGGCACTGCCCAAAATTGTGCAAGGCAGACTATCAACCACGCCGCCTCCAGAATAAAACAAGCCCAGCTACAACTGTTCGATTAACTACTGCACTGTAGAAAACCGTTCGAGAATTACACCTTCAATATGGTACTAAGACCACTCTTTTAATACTGAAACCACTTTAATATGGTACTGTTATCATTCTATTATGGTGCTGGGACCACTCAAATAAGGTGTTACCACCATTCTAATTATTAACTTCTCCAACTATGATACTATGATCACTCAAATATGGTTTTACACCATTCTAACGTCTAACTTCTTCAAGAATCGAAGAAGAATATATTTTAAGATCATTCATAATTTAAAGGGACATTATACCGAAAAGGGACTATGATCTTAAATTATTATTTATTCCGAAAGACATAAAAATATCGAAGGGACTATGAACTTAAGACCATTCTTATTTCCGAAGGGACATTTAACCGAAAAGAGACTATGGTCTTAAGAACACTCTTAATTCCGAAGGGACAGAAAAAGGAGATGAAGAGAAGAAAGACTCGTCAACACAAGTCAAGAAAGGGAGAAGAGAGAAAGAGTTCCCGACAACTCAATGAAACTCTTTGGTGTGTTTTTTTGAACTGAGTAGAGTCCTTTGTTTATATAGAGATTGTGTAACTGTTTTAACAAAAATTGCGGCAGCAATTACTCTAATGGATAAGATCAAAATGGAACTTATCCATTAATCAGTTCAACAACAATTGTGGATAATATCAAAAAGAAACAAATCCACAAAAGTGGATGAAACAAACTCATTGGATTTGAACGAAGGATATTCACGAATAAAAATAATATTTACTATTATTTTTATCATTATCAAGTATTTAATTAAATACATTAATTTAAACACTACTAATGTGTGTGTTCTATTTTATGTGGGACCCCCACAATCTATTTTTTCAATTCACAAAGTAAAATTACTTGGTGTTTAATCTTTTAATTTTTCTTCCAACATCACACCAATGTTCCAACAATATTTTTTGACATTAACCGAACAGAAACAACATAACAACAAAAAGCCATTGGAGGAAAGGATGGTGATTAGATAAAGTTATACAGATAGTGACCATAATGCTATATATATATATATATATATGTATATATATATATATGTATATATATGTATATCATGTAAGTGAAGCATCACGTAAGTGAACAATTAAACTAATTTTTCATCAACATAGTAAAACAACATCATGTAATAAAGAGACGGAAAATAATAAAATTGAGAAGGCGAACTATATTACCATGATCAACAACAATGGCAGCGACACTGGGATCGTCGTAGACGGCGGTGGCAGGTTGGTTAGTGTTGGTAGCGGGATGGTGGGGTTCACTCATAACGCTGATGGAGACCAAGAGAGAGGTGCAGCGGCGAGAGAGAGGGAGAGATGGTGTCGGCGCCGGTGGGAGAGAGAGGTAGCTTCGATGGTAATGGGGGAGGAAGGTGGAAAGTTGTCTGAGAAAGGAAGAAGAAGAGTTTGATCAAAGTAGAGAGCACGCGTAGTCTTTTTTGTCATTTAAGAATTGCTTTTTTCAAGCCATTTAATCACAGCCATTGATTTTATTTTTTTCACATGTCACACATCCCTTACTAGAAATGGGGTAAATTAAGGAAAGTGAAATGGAGCAAAGATGCACTCATTGTGAATATATAAATAAAGAAAAATCAAGAGGCATGATGCAACGAAATCCAACCAGGAAACCTCAACATATGATCGCATAAAATATAAATGTGTCAGAAAAGGAGGTTTGGGAGAGAGGAGATATGTGATGATGGGCATGGATGGAGGTTTGGAAGAGATGAGAAGTTTTTTTTTTTTTAATAAATAGTTTGAAGAGAAGTTAATTAGATTCGTATAGTGTATAGTGTATAATTAGATTCGTGCACTCAATTAATCAAGGGGCTCCTAATTATTATTCAAAGTGGTCCACCGATGAGGGACTAGGTAGAGCCCTCACTCAATAATCCACCAAGTTATAATATTATAATGATCTCTCTAAAAAAATTAACAAAACATGAATTTTAGATTTTTTGCGGTTAAAAATTCATATTTAATTTATGCTTTGTTAAAAACTCTAATTTTATTTAATTTATGCTTTGTTAAAAACTCTAATTTTTTTGGAGTGATTTTTTCAAAATTCTACATATTTCTGTACAATTTCATTAAAAAAAATACAAAAATTAACTTAAAATTATGGACCGAAAGTAGTGATTGAAAATTTAATAGGAAATAAAAGTTGAAATAAAATTTTGAATGGACTAAAACTAAAATTTGTATATTTATCAAGACCAATAGCAGATTTAACCCTTTTTGTATTTTTAAACAAAAAAATGCCAAGAAAATGTTGTCAATTGCAAGTATTGAACTGTGGTTTGAGTTGTGAAATACAATCGTCTCAATCACTTGCATGTAGCTTTAGATTTAAAGCATTGTGAGATAATATATATATATATATATATATATATATATATATCTCTTAAAATGGTTAAATATGTTTTTAATCTCTATAAATATGTTAATTTTTTGTTTTAATGCATATAAAAAATTTCTTCAACTCTTAGTCTTTCAAAAGTTTTCTATCTTCAATTTTGGTCTCTCCTTTAAAGTAAACTCATATTAAATCTTTATTTGATGAAATTGTAATATTTTCTCTGTCCTCCACAAAATATATATTATTTTTTAAAAATTTAATTACTTTGTTTTATTTTTCACGATTTGGTATTTTTTCATGAAATAAATTAATTTTTTATTTTTTTTCTACTATATTTCCTTCACCAACCAAACTAGTGTTAAATAAGGCGAAGACTATCTTTAAAAAATAAAATAAGGCAGAGACTACGCCATCTTCATTTTTTGTAAGGAATAAAATTTATTTTTGTTTTTTTATGGACGGGCCTTATCGAATTTCTCAGGGAATAAGATGATTGTGTTTTGTTTTTTCAGGCGGAGGTGAGTCAAGCTAATGTGATGAAGAGGATCTTGACTACTTATGAGGAAGCCTCGGGGCAAGCTATGAGTCTGCCCAAGTCAGAAGTTTACTACAGCCGCAATGTGCACCAACAAGTCCAGCAAAGAATAACTGATATATTAGGTGTGTACAGGCAGTGTTGGGAGTTGGAAAGTATTTGGGACTGCCGTCCATGGTAGGTCGTAGTAAGAAGACAACGTTTAATTTTATTAAAGATAGAGTGCGGCAGAAAATAAATAGTTGGAGTAGTAAGTGTCTGTCTAAAGCGGGACGAGAGACTATGATCAAACCAGTGCTTCAGTCTATCCCGTCGTATGTTATGAGCATCTTCAGATTACCGAATACTTTACTTGAATGCCTTTTGGTGGGGGAATGGTGGCGCTAACAATAGAGGAATGCATTGGTTATCATGGGACAAACTATCGGTTCATAAAAGGCATGGAGGAATGGGTTTTAATGATTTTGCGGCATTTAACGTTGCAATGCTTGGGAAACAAGGTTGGAGGTTTCAAACTGAACCGGATTCTCTCGTGGCTAAGGTGTTTAAGGCTAGTACTACCCTAATAGTAATTTCCTTGGTTCAAAGCTGGGACACAATCCTAGTTTTGTTTGGGGGAGTATTTTTAGTGTGAAGCTGATTGTTGGGAAAGGTGCGAGATGGAAAAGAAATGATTTTGGTATTCCAATTATAAGTGAACCTTGGCTAGGAGCTGTCTCTAGTATACCTCTTGTAAGTGAGGCAGCTATGGCTTTAAGAGGATACGCAATTGGCAATTTAATGCAGCAGAATTCGAAGTCTTGGAATGAAGAGATAATGCGGCATATTTTTACAGAAGAAACAACACAAGTGATATTAAATATACCACTGTTCCCGCAAGTAACTGAGGACAAATTGGTGTGGAATCCAGAAAAGAATGGACATTATTCAGTAAAAAGTGTGTATCGCTTGTGTGTGGAGGAAATTATGGATAACTCGCATCTACGAAAAAATGGATATTGGGGTGGAATCTAGAAATTAAAAGTTCCTCCGAAAGTCAAGAGCATGGTGTGGTGTGTTTGTAGAGAATGTTTGCCTACTCGCATCAGACTGAACCAGAAAGGGGTTATTTGTCCGTCTACGTGCGTGTTATGCAATGATCCGCATGAGGACAATTATCACATTTTTTTCCACTGTTGTACAACATTTGGTGTGTGGCGTACAGTAAGATTGTGGCACTTAATCGAGCTGTTACTAAACATGTTTGATGACGCGTCGGAAATCATTTTTTCAGATTTTGGAACATGCAGAAACAATACAAGCAGAACTGTTTGCCACGACCTTGTGGAGCATATGGAAAAGGAGAAATCTTACCTTGTGGCAGCAAGTGACAGAAATAACAAGAATGTGTTTAAAAGAGCTAAACACTTGCTTGGAGAGTGGAGACATGCCAATATAAAGCAGTTGTCGAGAACAACTCTTGTAGAAGAGGCAGTTGCTGTCACGAGACAACATGGCAGTGCAACTTCTGATAGCAGCAGCATGATACATAAATGGCAGAAATCACGGCGTGGAAGACTCAAGTGCAACGCCGACACTTCCTTCTCAATGACTGAGAACAAGTTGGGTATAGGTATGTGTATCCGTAACGAAGAGGGGAGATTTATACACGCAAAAACAACGTGGTTTTGCCCGGTTTGCTTGGTAGATGTTGGTGAAGCTTTGATACTGTTTTATGCTATTCAATGGGTTCATGAACTAAGACTTCAAAATGTTGATTTTGAGGTTGATTTGAAACGTGTAGCAGATTATTTTAACCGAAGCAACAGAGATATCACTGAGTTTGGAAATATTATGGATAGTAATATTCATTATTGCCATTTCAATTTAGAAAACTCTCATGTTGAGTTTATTAGGATGCAAGCGAATGCAGTTGCCCATGAATTAACAAAGGCATCCACTTCCTTGACTAGCTTCCGTATATTTGATGATGTGCCAACATGTATCCATGACTTGATTTTTAATGAAATGTTATAAGTTTATTGTTCTAAAAAAAGACGGGTGTTCACTTTTATCGAATTGAACTAGTCATGAACCAAACCGAACTAAACTGTTCTATTTTAGTTTAATTCCAAAAATATTAGTAGCATTTTGGTTTTTTGGTTCGATTCATAAGTTCGGTTGGTTTTTAGTTTTTTCGCACGCCCCTACAAATTCATTAAAAAAAAATACAAAAATTGATTTTAAAATAGGGACCGAAAGTAGTGATTGAAATTTTTATAGGGACTAAAAGTTGAAGGAAAATTTTGGAGGGACTAAAACTAAAAGTTGCATATTTATTAAGGCCAATAGCATATTTATCCAATTTTTTACAATTTTAAACAAAAAATGCCAAGAAAATGTTGTCAATTTCAAGTATCGAACCGTGGTTAGAGTTGCGAAATACAACCGTCTTATGTTGGAGAACTAACCTTCCACCTAGTAACAGGAACTCAGTGACCAGATGCAGATTATTTGACTTAGTAATTATGGTATATTACCTAAATACATCATTTAATCACATTACATTGTGCCTCGACCTGATATATTGGACCGTTAATATATTCCTAAGTGCTAGAATCCCCTCTAGAGAGGCTTAGGCGCCCTCCAAAAGTGTTCATGAGGCCCAGGCGCCCCCTTCCAGAGGCGCCGCCTCAACTAGCTTCTAGAATCAGTAAAAAGACTTTTTGATGCATGTAATATGCATCAATGGCCATTAGTGGAATGCATCCTCGTCTTACGTTGAAGGGAAGAACATATATTCGTGAAAAGAAAAAACTAAATATGCCTTTGATGTTACTAAAGTAAGCTAGATATTTAAGGAAAATGCTATTTATCTAGAAAAATAGCATCAAATTTTTTTCAAGAAACAGTTGGCAAGTTTTAATTGCATGATTTATTTGTTTATTTCCTATTTTTCAGCCACACCTCCTTGAATTGTGGCAAATAGTGCATTGTGATTGGTTGCTCTTTATTCTTGAAGAATTCTTGATGTTATTTTTCTAGATATATAGCATTGCTCGATATTTAATTATTTGCTTTAAGACAAGTAGATTTAACTACAAGATAGTTATAGAATTTCTTTAACTAAGGAGATCAATGGAAAGAGATATAGGAAATGTCATAACTCTTATAATCACTTGAGGAATAATTTCATAGAATTCCAAAAAGTTGTTCAAAGGGATATGAAATAATTTTGAGTTAGCCAAAAAAGGATTGTGAAGATAGCCATTAACTCACATTTTTCCAACCATGGATATGGTTTTGGTATCGTTCTCTAAGCCCGCTAGATTCAAAACAGAAGGTGACCAATTAGGTTTGGCAACCTAAATCCCTGTAAACTTGACGCGGTTTGTAAGGATATTGTATAATATATATATAAAGGTCGGTGTTCGAACATCGATCACCTCATTTATTCATCTTAACATGTGTGTTTTTAGGTATTATGCTACTTGACAAAAAAAATTGATATTCAAATCAATAGAGATTTGATTTGATTGACTTGAATAAGGTTTGACCCAAACATAATAAAATAAAAAAACTGAACCAAATATTTAATTAATTTGGATTCAAATTTTGAGTTAATTTGATCATTGATTTTGTTCAAACACCCCACTCAACTCACATCTCTACATGGACGTTGACAAAGCTAAACAGTTTCAGTTTAACAGGATGTTAGAACAAAATCAATGATCCGATTAACTCGAAAATTCACATGCATAAGTGGAGATTTTGAGTTTGAATCCGGATAACGGATCACAATGTTGAGCCTAGCAATTTCAACATTTATCAGTTGACTAGGGTTTATAAAGTTTTTTAAAAGATGTACTACTACTAAAGGGAATAGACGATTTCTTTTTGTATTATATTTTTAATACATATAAATTACCTTAACCTATTTTGGGTAAGCTTAGTGGTTGGTTTAAGATCTTTAGTGTACTCATCCCAAATCTCATGTTCGATTTTTCTGAAGTCAATTTCGGTGGGCTATATCCATACATGATTATGCTTTGGTTTTAAGCGGGACTCTGCAAATGAACGATTCATGAAAATTTTACCCTATACCCGAACATTTATACCCTCACCCTTACATTTCACATGAACTACCTATTTTACCTTTATATATAACCTAAAAATCTTTTTCTTTTTTTTCATTTGCCTAAAAAAAAAAATTGTGTGCAGAGAGAATCACAACAGTGAGTATTATATTGCATAAACAAAATCGAAAATCAAATGTTTTTTCCAATGTTTCTTCAATGTCGGAAATCATTTTGAATCTCTATCGTTAAACAACGATTAACAACGGTTTTCAATTAACATCAAAAATCTCGCATAGCAGCCGTTTTCAATCAACAAGCATAAGAAATTGTCCAGTTAAAATGATTAACAACGATTTCAGTTTAGATCTCGTTAGCGGAAAAAGCATTTCACGATTTGGTTCGAATCTGCTACGACTTTGCTGCGATTTTGACACGGTTTTGCAACGATTCTAGTTTGTGGTTCGGTGTTTTACCAGAAACGATTCTAAAGGATTCTGAAATGATTATAATGGATTCTGGCACGATTTTTTGTTAAATTGTTAAAATATAATGTTTTTTTTATTATTAATTGTTTTCTAAATTGATTGTAAAGGATTCCATAAACGTGTGCTTGCAAAGAATCAACATGGAAATGATTCTAAAGAACAGAGGTACCAATCTCGGAAACTCTGTGAAGTTTTTCGAGAATTAATAACAAACTGTATAGCTTTTCGTATAGCTTTGTGGTTTGAATATTTTGGAAAACATGATAAGAATTTTCTGAAATTAAATCAAACCGGAGACGTTTTTTACAATTATTCGGTAAAAAAATTGAATCATAAATATCTGTTGAATTTAAGTTATATAAAACATACATATATAGATTGTCATGTAGGGGTGAACTCATGTGAATTTGGAAATGTTAAGAATAAGGGTGAAAATAAATGTGCAAAAAATTAAATAGAAAAAAGGACAAAATTAGAATTATAAATTATTTGTAAGGGTGAAGGTACAAACGTAGAGGTATAGGGTACAATGTTCACGATTTCAGTTATCTCAGATTAATCAATTATTTAATACACATAAATTACCTTCAAATCCACTAATTACGTATGATTTAGTTGCTAAAATTTGCATTCGTTAACTTATATGATTAAAACCGGAAAGATAAAGTGTCTATTTTGTCTGGAGTAATATATAAGTTTGACATGTTGAATGTGTACCACGTGTTCAGCTTAAAAAAGAAACCATATCACGTGTCATGACATAAATGTATAGAAGTCTAAAGTGAAGTGTGACAATTAAAGATTTCGTCGGGAGCTCCTACGGTACATCCGCAAATTAAGATGCACTGGTACTTCTATTTCAAAAATATTTAAATTAACTATTATTTTTATGGAATAAAGAGTTAACTTTTGCTATTTATATTTTAGAAAATGTCATTTCATAAGAAAAAACATCATTTCATTGTTTATAAAAATTATACTAATTTTTTAAAAAAATTATTATAAAAAATAATCAAAATTCTCTATTATGAGTACTAAAAATTCAGAAAAATTAAATTTTATTTCGTTGAAGTTTTTGGTAAATAAGGTTTATTTATAGGTGATAGTAAACAATTTTTCTTTTCAAAAAATAACACATTTAACTATTAATTTATTAATTTGGTGTACCAATACACTCAAATTCTTTAGTGTACCATAAAAATTGTCTTTCGTCAAATTGCACCCCCGTTTTTATGCGTAAATCACGCGCATGTTTATAAAATCATCATACAAATAGATTCCTATATATATTTTCGACAAAATAGAGTTCTATGGAAAAGTAAAAGTGAAATTATAAGTATGAGTTCATGGAGTCCAGCTTTAATATGTAGATTTATTGGGTCTATGATGTGTGTGTATTTCTTGAAGTGTTAGCTTTACAACTAGCACAAATGTTCATCATGCCACTAATTCTTGAAAAGTTAAATGGTTTTTTTGTCTCTCACAATTGAAGTACTATTCAAGCTATCGTCATTACTATTTATTGCTTTTTCTTGATTAATTTTATAAAATATGTCTATTTTGGTAAAGAGTTTAGTTTGTATACAATGTTTGATGAAAACTATTTTACTCATATATTTAATTATATATTATTGTATTTCTTTTAGATAGACAGGGTGACTAAATCATTATAAACCCATATATATAAGTGAAAATATTAAGGTTTAAATCCTGGTTATAACGTTTGGCTTAATAATGTAAGCATTTTGTTAGTTGAGTTAGGACTTATGAACTATTATATTATTATATTATGTAATGAAGATTATACGTTATATGTTCTTGAATACATAACATGACTGTATGAGTGTGTAAAATGGTACTATGGTGACAATTAATACAAATTAAATTATTTGATAAAGCTTCAAAAACACTATTCATATAATTAGTAGTGTTAGCAACACTCTCTTTAACATTTATTTTTTATTGGCTTAAATTATGGCGGGTCTCACACATTAGAATTGAGTAACACTTAAAATGATAGATCATACATTGGTTTCATCCAATAAAAGAATGAGTGTTGAAAAGAGAGTATTTTTAACATTCCTCCTCATATAATATTGTTTGATTTCATCATGGTCATTAAACTCGTAATATTTTTGCCAACATTTTATTTACTCGTATAAACACAACTTCTATTTTTTTAAGTGTTTTTTAACAATGTTGTATCTGATTCACAGTCAGCTTTTCTCCAAGGAAAACAAATACTAGACGGTATTCTTATAGCTAACGAAACAGTTGATGAAGCGAGGCGTAATATATAATAAGGAAATGCTTTTGTTTAAAGTTAATTTTGAAAAAGCGTACGACTCGGTATATTTAAATAAACTATCTTGATTCAGTGATGGTTAAAATGAATTTTTCAACATTGTGGCGAAAGTGATATCTAAATGTGTGGGAACTGCAACTGCCTTCGGTTCTTGTGAATGAAAGTCTGACTGAGGAGTTTCCTATTAGAAGGGGCCTCAGACAGGGGGTCCGCTTTCTCCATTTCTTTTCCTCCTAGCAGTTGAAGGTTTTAATGTATTAATGACTGCTTTGGTGGGTGCTAATTTATTCCGTGGTTATGGTGTTGGTAGACACGATGATGTGAAGTTTTCGCATCTTCAGTTTGCGGACGATATTATTATTCTTGGTGAAAAAATTGGTCGAATGTTCGTTCAATGAGAGCACTTCTGCTTCTTTTTTAGGATATCTCGGGGTTGAAAGTAAATTTTAACAAAAGTATGTTGACGGGTGTGAATGTGCCTCAAACTTGGTTGTCATAAGTGGCATCGGTGTTGAATTGTAGAACCGGTATGATTCCTTTTGTCTACTTGGGATTGCCTATTGAAGGTGATGCTAAGAGGCTCAGTTTTTGGAAACATGTGGTTGCCTGTATTGTTGCTCGGTTGTATGATGAGTCAATAATTAGTGTTTTTTATATAATATTTGAGTTTGTTTTATTTAAATTCTATTTGTTTTTTATTTCCTTTTTAGAATTATTTTACTTCAATTGCAAGTTTTTACATTTCAGGAACAAATATTCAAAAGATTGAGTCTTGGAGCAAAAGAAAGGAGATTTGGAGTTAATTTATGAAGATCTCATGCAAAAATATCCTTGGAACAAATTTATGCTAAAAATATGAAGATCTCATGCAAAAATATCCTTGGAGCTAATTTGTGCTGAAAATATGAATATCGTGTACAATAAAATATATTGTGCAAAGAAGTTTGAAGATCATTCACCAAAATATATATGTCTTGCGCCCCATAATACCCTTTTGTTGTTTTTGCTTCTTCAACAAAGCTGCCTATTTTAGTTTATTTTTGACAAGAGCCCATGGTTTCTTGTGCAACACTTTAGTGATTTATTTCTTAGGGCATAAGTCATTGTTAGTCTATAAATAGAGCAGCCACTAGACTTGTAGAATCATATTTTGTTCTTGTTCTTGTAAATAAATAAGTGACAATTGTTTCCTTGAATAAAAGTTCACCTTTATTTATTTTTATGTCTACGATGAACATGAGTGAGTATACTCTTCTTGTCTTGAGATTGTTGGATGAGTCTAATGACTAAATCCTAATCAAACTAAACCTCTAACCTTTACTTTATGTAAACATATTTTCTAATCTAAATTCACCGTTCTTATAATCAATAACAAATATTAAGCGATAGATCGAGAGAGGAGGTTTAATAGTTGTTATTGATTCATCACAAATATTAAGTGATGGATCGAGAGATTTGAGACATATAAAGTTTCGATCATTCAAGGATTTCAATAGCAATCACCCATGAGAATAGGTGTGATTGCTAGAGAAACACACTCACTGAGACTAAGAGGAGATGTGATAGGCTTAAGAGAAACTTTTCTTTAGAAAATAAGTCCAACATAAAGTCTAGGTTTAGGGTTTGGTTTGTGAAGGGTTTGTCAACATGATGAACCAATAATCCCAAGGCGCCTTTTTATTTTATTTTATTTTATTTTAAAAACAAAATACAAAACCTTTCAACTTTAAAACTCTTTTCTAATCATTGTTAAAGGTTAATTGAATTTATAACTCCTTGTCGGAACGATACTCTTTTTACTACTTCGGTAAAATCGTGCACTTGCGAATTTTACACATCATTGTAGTTGTGGAATAATAAGTTTCTTTCATTTGGTGGGCGCCTGATATTGCTTATATATGTCTTGTCTTCTCTTCCGGTTTACTTTCTTTCCTTCTTCAATATTTTCTTATATCGAATCTATTTTTTTAAGGTGGGGGGCTAGTGAGCATTTCAGAAAATTGCATGGGTGGACTGGGACACTATTTGTTTACCTAAAGAGGAGGGATGATTGGGGGTCAGGAGGATGGGAGAATTCAATTTAGTACTCTTAGAAAAATGATGTTTTAGGATGTTGGTTGATAATGAGGGGATGTGGTATTGAGTGCTTAAGGCTAGATATGGGGAGGAGGGGGCGATTGAAGGAGGGTGACAAACACGCTTCTTTGTGGTGGAGGATAATGTGTAATATTCGGGGGAGGGACTGGTATGGATGTCGGGAGTTGGTTCGATGATAATACTCGTCGAGTTGTGGGGAATGGCTGCAACACCTTGTTATTGACGGATAATTGGGTGGGTGGCGTCCCTTTAGGGATCAAATTCAGCCGCCTATTTGATTTGTCCTTGCATAGAGGGTGTTCAGTGGCAAGGATGCCAACGTTAGGGTGGAAGGTAGGGGTGTGCGTGGGTGTGGAGGAGACATCTTTTAACGTGGGAAGAGGTGAGTGTAAGGGAGTGCTCTGTTATGTTAAATGACATTGTTTTGAAGGGCCATATTCATGATAAATGGAAGTGGCTACTTAACCCTATTCAAGTATATTCAGCGCATGTGGGTCTTATCATTTTCTTCGGCAGTTGACGAGTCTTTGCTTAGGGACTGCAATTATCAAGTGTGGCACAAGTACATTCCTTCCAAGGTTTATGTGTTTGTTTGGCGTCTTCTTCGAGATCGGTTGCCTACAAAGGCCAACTTGGCAAGATGGCGAGTGTTACCACCTGATGACATCCTGTGCATTGGTGGATGCGGCTTGTCCGAGACAGTGAATCATCTTTTTCTAGCTTGCGACATCTTTGGTACCGTTTGGAATTTGTTATGGCAATGGCTCTGCATTACACATGTTGCCGCTGGTAAGATTGGTGATCACTTTACTCAATTTACTCATATGGCAGGTATGCCTAGA
Source organism: Medicago arabica (assembly GCA_946800305.1). NCBI lineage: Eukaryota > Viridiplantae > Streptophyta > Magnoliopsida > Fabales > Fabaceae > Medicago > Medicago arabica. The sequence continues at coordinate 56,407,391 of OX326966.1, forward strand.
TCTTCACATCCATTCTTCAAAGTAATTTGGCTTGCTTGTGTGTGGGTAGTTTGGAAAGAGAGGAATGTCCGTATTTTCAACAACGTGGCTTCCAATCCTGTTACTCTCATTGAAAAAGTTAAGCTCAATTCGTTCATTTGGTTGAAATCTAGGAATACTTTGTCTGTTTTTAGCTACCATCAATGGTGGCGCCACCCGCTCCATTGTATGGATGTTACTATGTAATTTTTTCTTTTCGTGTTGCCGGTGTCTTTTGTTATAAGACACCCGCTTCATTTTGACATTGTAATTTTTGAGGGGTTCACTTTAGGCACACCTTATGTGGGGTGAATCACCTTTAATTTAAGTTATATATCTCATTTTGTCTTGTTAAAAAAAAGTATTTTTTAACAATGATATTTGTCTTCAAATTAATCAAAATCTTGAGTTTCGGGTGTTGTAGATAAAAAAATAAAATGATTAAAAAAGAAGATCTTATTAAAAGCGGCCAGTTAGATTTTTCATTAAAAATTAACCGTAAATAAAGTTTAAGTGATAATTTGTACCGATATCATAGTAAAAAAAAAAACATGTTACTCTCTGAAAAATGATTTTATTGTCATTCAAGTCAAAACAAGAAAATTGATAGTTTTGGGTCTATTTCTTAACATTATTATTTTATAAAATTATTGTTTTGTTTTTTCTTTATTTTTTTTTAATATTTTCATGGATTTGTATAAGAAACAAAGAAAATATTATTTTATTTCCTTTCAAAAAAAAAAATTATTTTATTTGTTGGAACAAATACTATAAATGAAAAATAGTAGTATAAATCAAAAGGACTTTCTTGTAATTAAAAGGCAAAAAATAAATGAAGCTAAAAAATATATCCTTTAAATAAGCATGCCTTGTAAAATTCGTTCTCTTACTATATAAAAAAAACATTAATTATATTTTTCAATTATACTTTTGTATCTCAACTATTTTTTTTAAAAGGCAAAATGATGTAAATTAAGCATAAGAAATGTTTTTGTCAACAACAACAAAACATAAGAAGTGCTAGGAATAGTAAGGAAAAAGTCGAACACAAGAATCACAAAGTCAAATGGGATAAGTAAGCATCCCAAGACACACCAATGAATTTACTCACCAGACATGTAAATCAAAAGATAATTTACAAAACTTAACTTTGAGCCACAAAAAATTCTTTACTTTCACCTTATATAAAAATCTGATGAATTGAACTCTCCACGTTATGGAAAACATTAGTGTTTCTGTCATTTCAAATACTCCAAATACAAGTAAGCCGAATCATATTAAGACCATATTGAAACATTTTAGAGCCCACAACCAAACCACAAAACCGAGTGGCATGATCAAAAGCATAAAAGAAAAGAACACTAGATACGATGACCTCCCTCCCACCCATATTGAGCCACAAACACCTTAACCACAACCATCTGGTCTACACGCATCGTCAACGCCATTTACCTAACAAAAAAAGATTAAAATCGCTAATTCTATGAACTCTCAAACCCTCGTTATGATCAAGACACACCTTATATTAATTCATCTTTATTTTAGAATAAAAAGTTAAGGTAAGGAGATTACTTCACAATCTAAATTTAGGAAGTCATTGTATGTAAGAGCTAGCTTTGATGACAATGTTAATATCATTAGACTGGACACATTCATCCTAGTTTGAATCTGACACCTCACAATTGTACGTGTGAGTTTCAGATGTTGCTTATCACTTTGTTTACAAATTAATTTTGTTTAGAAGTCATTAAGACTCACATAGCCCTAAAAAAGATATTTATATTTACCTCATCCAATTGCGAGAGGGAAATATGTTTTGAGGAGATTTGATATATAGGACAAGAACCAATATATAATCGATAACTTAGAAGGAAAGATGAAATTTTCGCTGCTCTACTCACCTCGTGTTGTAATCGATTTGGGACAATTTTGTAAAACAACTTATGTTAACCGTCTCAATGTTTAAGCAAAGGCATTTGCGCATAAACTTTTGTTATAAGATTGCCACGCAAATTAACATATTCTTTGTAGTATTGATTAGTTTGTTAATATTAGGTTTTATATTGAATTCAAATTTCTAGTTACCAATTATTGAAAAGTAAACGCCACAAACTAAGTAATGAAATTGTTGCGACATCAATGCTAAGTTACTTCCATATGATTGGATATACTTTTCTCAATGGAATATCATTGTCTTTAATAGCCCAGGTCCCAAAAAATTTGTCGGATTATGGAAATTATTTATTCAATTTGGTTGTCGTTTTCTACACGTTATAATTGGTTAATCATTATGCATTTGTGGAATATAAATTGGCTTCTTTCGAAATCATTGGTTCATTTTGGTTGTCGTTTTTTACATGTTAAAATTAACCAATCATAGTGTGTAACACCCTATTCCTATTAGGCGGTAAAACGCGCGAACATACAAATATATTCTAGAAATAGATGCTACGCCAACAACAAATTCAAGTTCACAAGTATAAATTATCATGGTTCATAAACATAGCAGCGGAATATATATTCAAGAATACAAACCATAACTCCAAATCTCAGGATAATTAATACATAATCTTATCTTCAACATCGGATATAAAAGAATCATAACATACTCCTCAAATCAACATATGATGAAATAAGTCTAACATAAAAACGCTATCCTAGATCAGAGTCCCTAATCTAGACGCGCGCAAAAGAGATAGAGGAATCCTACTCCTCAGCAACACCAAGCAAACAAGCTACTTATCCTGCACTCCATCTACCCGTCCGCACGGAAAGGTAGGTGGTAAACCACTGAGGGTTAGCATTACATCAACATAATTCTCAATCAATCAATTAATAATATCATGTATAAAGATTACCAAATAATACAAACATCATCATATATATATATATATATATATATTCGCACAATGATCCAATATCAATTCAATTCACCAATCAAGTTCACATTAATCAAATGCATCCATCACACATCACGACTCAATGCAATTCACCAAACAATGTATGCAATGTTCTAGACTCATCTAGATGCATGTGGTACCAAATCACCTCAAGGTCGTCACCTTCGATGCAACAAAAACATCGTATGCAAGGTTTCACACCCCACCTTACATTTGGACATAAGTCCGTCACCAAACAATGAATGCATGAACATATGACTCGACTCAATGCATATGTTCACACAAAGATCACCTCATCAATCAACGTGCATATAACCTTATGCAATCATCACCAAACAATGCATATACAACTATGCAATCATCACCATCATTCAACAAGTATGCACACACCAACATACAATCAACATATATGCATTCAACAATTTCATCTCCTTTGCATACTTCGTTATAAACATACATGTCTTTCACAAATTCGGATAACGGAGACGCGTATACCATAACAAGATATATACCATTATCAACATCTATCATTCATTCACAAGTCTCCATTTAATCATATAAAATTAGTCACAAAAGGTTTACCAAACAAATGGTCTTTAAACTAAGTTTTCATGAAGTTTTACTCATAATTCACAACTTTGAAAATATCGAAGTAATGAACCAAAACCAACCAAACAAGGTCAAATGCCTAAGCCATGTATACTCTTAAGTCACATTTGTGTGCAGTAGAGATTACATAAGCCTTTCATCGGCCAATCGCGATGTTTTCACAAAAATCGCGAAGTTCGTCTCACTTTGTCATTTTTCCTAAAACTCCAAGTTTCCAAGACAAAACAAGATATAGTTAATTGGAACCAATTGAAATCATTTTCATTTATCATATAATCTCTACACTACTTTAATCTCATTCCATTTCCTTGAATTTCAAATTTCGGAAAAATCAACGTTCTTGACAATTTTTCAAAGTTGGAATTCAATTTCATAAACCAAGTCCAATTCTTGTTCAAGGAAGTGTTCCAGTAGGATTAATTGTACAAACAGTGATTATATAAGTTACAAGAAGTGTTTTAAGAAGTTCAGATTGGCCCTCGGAAGTTCGGAACAAAGTTTTAAAAGTGCTGGAAAAAGTTCTGCACGCTTAAGCGTCCACAAGTCAGTAGCTTCTGGTCCTGTTCGCTTAGCGTTCGCTTAAGCGAACAGTCATCAGACAGCCACTGCAGCGTCGCTTAAGCGACTATTCAAAATTCTGCATAAAAAAAGTGCTACGGGTTCCAACCCATTTTCACCCAAAACTCCCAATTTTGATCCCCCAAATCCCAAAACGTGTTCCAGAAGGTGTTTATAGGCCACAATGGTTATAACACACCTAAAAGAACTCAAATTATGCATCATAAACAACAACTCAACTCATTTAACCAAATTTCATAAATTTCTCAAAACACCAACAACATTCACAAATTTCATCTCCAATTCACACACAGTGATTCCAGTTCAACAATTCAACTAGAAATAGTTCATAAATCATTCACAACATCAACTGAACACGAATTCATACATGTTACAACATCACAACCTCATTTCTCATCAATTTTTCACATAAACTCAAATATCCATTTTCATACATTTTCGACATGCTAGTTCAACAACGATTACACCATCACCATATAATTCATGTTTAAAAACATAACATCAACATCCAAACACGAATTTACAGAATCATTTCAATTGATCAAAATCATAGAAAAGGGTAGAAATGAGAATTTGAAAATTATGCATGAAAACTAGCCCTCTTACCTCCAACACTAAGAATCCTAGCTCAAGCTTCAATTTGGCTCCTAGATTCAATTCCCCCTTTAGCTTCAACCCTCTCTTCTAGCTCCTCTCTCTAGCCTCTATTTCTCTACTCTTTGTGTTTTGTGTGAATGACAAGGTCTAACCCTAGTTTCTCAAAGTTATGGGTCAATTATTCACAAACCCTTAATGGGCTCAACTCAATTATAGTGGACTTAACCCACTCTAGCTAAATTCTAAAACGTTACTACTATTCTCAATGGTAAAATGCTAGTAACGCTCAATTAACGGTAAAACGTCGATAACGGTCACTAAACGGTAAATCACTAATTACTACACCGATAACTTAGTAAAATGATAATTCTCACTAATCACTAAACTAATCTATCTCCAAATTACCAATTTACCCTTTCTAGTGAAATGACTAAAACACCCTTCTGATACGAAAACTCATGAAAATGCACACGGACATGATTATACACACATAAAACAATTAAAATCAAATAATCACAAAATCGGGCTGTTACATAGTGCATTTTTCCTCTATTCCTTAACACTCGCTGATTCTCAAACAAATTTCTTGATTTTACTTGCAATAAGTGTTGTTTTGTTCAACCACTCTCTTCCATCATGCATGTGATTTGATGTTTCATGGTTGATTCATCCTTGGCTTTACATAATTCGTAATGTGATCCAATTTCTACCATGATGTTAATTACACCACATGTAGTGCAAATAATATGAAACCGTTCATACTCAAACATGTATCAATGACTATTAACTAGACTTTCCTCATCATGAAACCCTAAAGATGTTCTTTATGGGTTCCGATTCTAGAATTGGTTTCCTGATACACAATTTAATTCATGGTAAACACTATTCAAACCCGAGAGTTTTATACGTACCAACACAAGTCTATCTCTATACTGAGACAAACAAAGTCTGAACTAAATCGAGTGACTCCTAAATGATGAGCAATGATTATTCTAAGATAGTCGATGGTAACCTTTTTCGGTCTTTCATCATATCACACATGTTTTTCACATACAATCTCGACAATCAAATAACATTTTGTTAGCTCAGACATTTGAATAAGTAAAAAAACTCCTTAAATTCTTGTATGTAAAACAACCTTAGCTTTTATTTATAAATTTAAAGTAGTTTTTTTTTTTAATAAAATTAATCGATTTAAGAGATATAACTTTTGAGTAAAAAGAAAAATCAGAATTCTAGATATTCAAGTAAAAGAAAAGCAATAGAGGAAACTAATTATGACCATAAAAAAGAATCATAGAAAAATATTTTCAATAAGTCAAATTTACATATTGATTATATTTATTAAATTTATACGGTCCTATCAAAAGACTATGGTAAGTCCACTAACTTAGTATAATTTGGGTAATAAATAGACAAAAAATTAAACTTTAATTGAGACAAACGGTGTCGTTTTGCCCCTTCTTCTACACTCACTACAACAAAGTATTACACTCTCATATAAATTGAATCAAAGTAGCTTTATTTCTTTTCCTCTCCTTCCTTGTAGCAGCCAGCTACTTTGTTTGATCTCTCCCTCAAGGTTAATCTCTCTCCCTCTCTCTCTCTCTGTATGTTTTAGATCTCACCATGTTTGTAACATCTTTTTTTTTTTTTTTTAAGAATCTTGTTTGTGAAACATAACATATTTCCTAGGATAGATCTATTGTTCAATTGTTTGTACTATGTTGATGTGTTGTCTTTTTTATATTATTTATTTTATTTTTATATATTTTGGATGATAATTGAGGATCAGTTATAAAAAAACCATTTTTTATGTTTTTTTTTTTGGAGATGGATATTTTTTATGTTTTGTCGGTTGATTTTAATGTAAAGGTTGTGTTTTTACAGTGTTTTTCATGACTCAGATGAAAAGTTTGAGAATTTTTCAAGGTTTGAGATTAGATCTGTTGTTGATTTGTGAAAATTAAGTGGCCCTTTTGTGTAGGTTTTGGAAATTTGTGAAAGATTGAAAAGGGTTGTTGAATTTCTTTCAAAGTTTACTTTTTTATGTGTAATGTGGAAATTTAAGAAATTTTCTATGTGTTTGTTTTTGTTAGATGGATCTATATGAATATGCCATCAATTATGTGTATCTTTGTGACATTTTCTGAGTATGATCTTGTTCTCTTTGTGCAGATATTTTCTGAGTATAATTCTGTTGTATTTTTGTGCTAAAATTTATATGAATATGTTATCAATTATGTTTATATGTGTGTGTGACATTTTGTGAATATGGTTTTGTTTTTTGTGTAATAGACATTTTTCTGTGTATAATTTTGTTGTGTTTTGTGTTCTTAGGCGTTCTACTGTGGAACAAGAACCTGGCATCGAAGATGAACTGTTACAGTCTTCAGCAGAACGCCTTTGCAGCTTGTGAAGAGATGAGAGGCTCAGTTACCATTACTGATCAGAAGGAGCCTCTCATTTGCCCTAAGCCACGACGAGTTGGGGTCTTGTCGAATGCTCCTGTGCGACAATTGAGATTTCATTTCAAGTAACTATTATAATCAACTGTTTGCATTTTAGGTTTTGATGACTTTAAATGTCTGATCTGTATTTTCTTTTCATTTGCAGTCAACAAGCTGAGGGTTCTGATTCAAAAGCTGCGGCTGAGCTGCTTGACATGATTTTCGAGAAGGTAAGTTATACTTTCTTTACAATTTGTTGAGCTCATATTTAGGCTTAGGATTTTGAATAAATGTCTGTTATGATAATGGTATCCTAGTAATTTTGAACAATTGCTATTGTTGTGTGATTAAGCTATTTAATACAAAGTTGTATCTCACCATGCAACATTAATTTTCAACGAACAAAACGTTGTTTGTTATGATTGCGAGAATCTTGGATGAGTGGATATGACTTTTTGTTCTGCATTTTCATTCTCATTTAAGTACTTTCCGTGCATTTTGGCGAATACCTGATTTGCTGGTTATCTTTATTTTATACTGTTTTTATGAAATTGCATTGCGAGATTCTTGGATGAGTTGATACGACTTTTTGTTTTTGCATTTTCATTCTCATTTATGCACTTTCCGTGCATCCTGGCGAATACCTTTTTTGCCTGGTTATCTTTAATTTATACTGTTTTTGTGCCATCAATGCGTTCGTTAATAAGACACACGCTTTGTTTCATTGGTTAGACACTTTTTTATTGATTTAGATTTTGCTAAATGGTTTGTTCTTAGATTTTTTTTTACATGAGCTGAAAATAGTCGTATTCATCTTTTTTTAGTGGGAACAAAATCGGTCATTTGGTTTTAATGTTCTGATTTTGGTTACACACTATTTTCTGTGATTTCCAATTGACAACACAACTTATACCAGTGTATGCAATTGACACTATTTTTTGGGAACCATGATTTTGGTATGTTTGTTTATTTTGCATCGAATCTGTCCACGTTTGAATGTACTGTGTTGAATGTGATTAATAATTTTTCTTTAGGTAAATGTGATTTTTGGTATGTTTGATTATGTTGTATTAAAATTAATTTTGTTGCCAAATCTTAGTTTGACTAGAAGAGACAAAAAATAGCTTTTGGCGCAATAAATATTCTCTGATTTCAAACATCGATTAATTAATTGTATACTTTTCCTTCAACAGGAGAGTCACGGGGACGAGTTTGCTAATCATGTAGCTTCATCTCCTCCATATTTTTCCGTGTCTCCACCGGTCAGGGCTGCAAATCCCTTGGTCCAGGATGCTCGATTTGGAAACGAGATCATATCATCATCACCATCAGGCTTGCCATCTCCAAATTCTGCATCCCGCAAAGGTGGATGTGTTAGGACGAGTTTTGGACTTAAACCGGCTGCCGTTAGAGTAGAAGGGTTCGATTGCCTCAACAGGGATCGCCAGAATTCAAGCGTCCCTGCTGTCGCTTAACATTCCATTCAGAGAAGTGTATATAAAGACGGAGCTGAGTGCGATGCGATAACTTGTTCAAAAGAGACTTTAACTTGACTAGAGAGAAGAAAAATATCTTTGAGTAGTTTGAGGTTATAATGTTGGCAGAAACAAACCTTGTGTTCTTGAGAAGGTTTGATGTATAAAGAGCATGTTCTTTTTTGTGTACTAAAAGGATATTTTATATTGAGTGACTTAAATAATTTTTTTAGGTCATCACCATGAGAATGAATGTATAGAGTTGGTGATTTTGGTTATAATATGTGTAAATATATTTAGATAAATTTATGAGTATGGTTATTATATATTTAATGAATTAGTTGAAGTGGTATTTTTAATATGAAATGCCATTTGCATGACCTTATTGGTTTATGCTGTCAATTTTGATCTTTGGTTTGAAATAGGATACATACCCTTAACATTGGTGGGAAAAAAGTTATTATTAATGTGAAATGGTGATCTTGCTAATAATGTGTTAATATACTTGGCTAAATTTATAAGCTATAAGCATGTTTGAATAAAAGCAGTATTTTAATGTAAAATGCATTTTGTATGCCTTGGTTTATGATGTCAATCTTGGTGTTTGGTGTGGAATAGTTATAGGATATATATAACCTTGGCATTGGTGATTTTATTTATTTATTTATTTAAAAGTAATTGTTTTTTCTTTTATATGCTTCAACTTAAAAGTGATTTATAGTTTTGATTAGTTTCAAATGAAACAAGAACAAACTCTTCTAGCAAAAAATAATCAAGTGGTTGACCTCTAGTTATTAATGATCTTCAGTTTATAACAAAATGTTTAGGAGAACTTAAATTCAAATTTTAGATGGAACCTTCATTGGTTAGATTTTAATTACTTATCTTTTAGTAGAATTTTGGATTATTCGAGTGCTTTTTCTGGAGAACTTTACATTGAAAATGAAATAAGAGCAAAAAGGATTTGAAAGGATAATAGAGTGATGTGTGTTTCAGTAAAATATTAACAAGTAAATTTGTATTGAAATGTATTGGAAGTCAAGAATTGATTTTAGTGAAATTGTCACTGCAAGACTATGAAAGGATATAACTAAAATCGTAGATGACATGACATCCAATAGAACTGGTAAAGTATTAGCATTGAACACATGATTTTCATTTCCTACTTTGTTGTAGATTTATTTTTAATAAAAATTAGATTTCACATGTGAAGCCCGGCTACAAGATATGATACTGCACTGATATGTCGATACGAAAAAATTTCAAAAATTAAGATAGATACGGCTGAGATACGTTAATAAGTAATATTGATGAATAAAAGAATGATAATTAGTCAATTATATACACAATATATCCTAAAAAGAGCACCATCAGTGCTATACTATATTCAAAAGAAACATTGCTAGTGCTATAGTAATATAATGTTTTTTTCTTATTTTTTTAAATAAAAAAACAGAAATAAAAAAAATATAATTTATATTATCCGATACTCTTACGATACATATCGGTGAGTATCGGATAATTATTTTAAAATAAAATAAAATTTAATCATCCAATATACTCTTCCGATACGTATCGGGAAGTATTAGGCAAGTATCGGTGCAGGATATAGGGGATACAGTACGTCATCCATCTTAAAGTATCGGGGCTTCATAGGATTTCACTCAATGATTTTCTTTCTTTACAAACTTATTGCTACAAGACTTCTCTTAATAACCGCATGTTTTGTAAAGTGTTGTCGTGAAAAAGGATCTAACCTTCCTTTCTCATCAAGTAAACCCCAAAGTATCTTCCAACTTTTAGATTGAGAGAAAGGGAAGAAACTGTACAATGCTTTAACTTTACACGACTGATTTTCATCTCTTCTCTCTCTTCAATATACGGCTTCCAAATTGTCTATAGTTTTTGCTTCTGCTACAAGTTTTACTTATTGCTTCTGCTTATAGCTTAGATTTTTGCTTAAAGCCGCTGTTTATATGTTCTGCTTATAACTTCTGTTACAGGTTTTACTTATCTGCGTCTGCTTATAGCTTCTGTTACAGGTTTTTCTTACTGCTTCTGCCTGTAGCTTCCAATTGTCTGTAGTTTCTGCTTATGTTAGGATTTCCTTATTGCTTCTGCTTATAGCATCTCTTTATATCTTCTGCCTATAGCTTTTGTTTATAGTTTCTGCTTCTGCTTATAGCTTTGATTTTAGCGTATAGCTTCTGTTTTTGTTTAATGTCTTCTTATATATTATGCTTATAGCTTCTAATTGTTTATAGGTTTTCCTTGCAGCTTCTGCTATAAGCATCTATGACTGCGGTAGTCTGGTCTAAACTCCCAACGGAGCTTCTCAATCTGATATCACAACGAATCGACGATGAAATCGATCTCATTCACTTCCGATCAACTTGTTCAACATGGTGCTCTTCTTCCGTCCTAAAACTTCTTCAAATTTTACCCTTCAAGTTCCCACTCTTCAAATTACCATTCCTCTCTAACCCGAACGACATGGATACCATCACCTCTCCAAAGAAAATATCTACCTCATCAAACAACCACCACATCAACAAGAAGAACATCCCCTACTTCGCACTCGGGTGATAAGAGTTAGCCAAAACATGCGTGGCCAAACTCGATTCTTCCACACACTCCTCAACTATGCCCCTCTTTCTTGTAACGGTCTTGTGCTCGATTTTAACAAATTATCTGTCCTCCATTTGGGAAGCATCATTTCCATTTGTGACTGTGGCATCAAACCCAAAAATGAACCCGACAATTGTTTCTACATGTTCCCTGAAAAGGTTGTTGCTGTTGCGTGCCATGGAAAAAACCCTCTCATTGTTGCCGGTTTATCTTCTTCCCCATTTCTGTTACTTTCGAAATGTGGTGATGAGAATTGGAAGGTGATCCCCAACATGTCAATGAGGTCTGGAGACATATGCCTTTTTAAAGGGCAGCCGTGTGTGGTTGACAAAATTGGCAAGACTGTTATGGTTGGACCAGACTCAAGTGTCCATTTAGTGGCTGAACCTTTGGTTGGTGGTGTCGATTTAGTGGATGAACCTTCGGTTGGTGGTGGGAAGAATAAATTAATAGTGGAGAGCGATGAAGATTTGTTGTTAGCGGACGTTTATGGTGATCTGGATCCTGTAAGGGTTGATTTGTTTAAGCTTAATGAGAAGGAGAAGAAATGGGTGAAGTTAACGAGTTTAGGGGATAGAATTTTGTTCTTGGGGATGAAATGTTCCTTTTCTGTTTCTGCTTCAGATTTGTGTGTTTCCAAAGGGAATTGTGTCGTCTTTGTTGATGATAACTGATGGGTTTTAATGATAACAGAAAAATAAGAGATGAAGAACTAATAAGGAAAATATATGAATTCTGTAATTATATTGATACTCAGAGTCACAATTACAAAGAAAGAGAAATAAAATAAAGGACATATAACAAATTGGTAGTGGAAACTACCAATCCCTAAGCCACAAGCTTCCCAAATCACCAAAGGTGACCCCATAAATCATAACAGAAAGATTGCGTGATTATTCCCTTTCATTCCTTCTGCTTATATAGCCCACTTCATGATTCACCTGCATCCTTTGCCACGTCACCTGCTTTTGTCCTTTTCCTGGTATAAACTTTCCAGACTATTGGTCTTGGCCCATAATCCAAGCTCACACCCTCATCTTTAGTTATGTTTCCATCAATTCCTCCCTCCTTAAAAACAGCCTTGTCCTCAAGGCTAAATTCAGGAAATTGTCCTTTCAACATGTCATTGTCTTCCCATGTGACATCTTCCAAAGACTTATGCTTCCATTTTATTAAGCTCTGACATACCTCGGAATCACCTTTTCTTATAATTCTGGACCCGAGCACCTCTTCAGGATACATATCTTCAGCATCATCCACCTCCAATTCTTTAAGTAACTGACCCTGCACATGATAACTACCCACTGCCTTCTTAAGTAAAGAAATATGAAACACAGGATGTATCTTTGACTCAATTGGTAATTTCAATTTGTAAGCTACTTCTCCAATCTTCCTGTCTATCTGGAAAAGGCCGTAGAACCTGGCAACTAACTTATGATTTATCCTCTTTACTACAGCTGCCTCTGAGGTCTCAATTTGAGGAAAACCCACTCTCCTACTTCAAAAGATAAATCCATTCTCTTCTTATTTTCATAACTCGCCATCTGTTCCTGAGCTTTCAACAAACGCTTCTTGAGTTGATTCAAAGCTTCATCTCTTTCACTTAGTTCAACAACAACAACAACAACCACTTTGGTTTCATTAGTTAAAAAATTCACTATATGAGGAGCTTGTCTCCCATACACCACTTCAAAGGGTGTCTTCCCAATAGAGATGTGAAAAGTTGTATTATACCAAAATTCTGCCCAAGGCAACCAATAAGACCAAGTTTTGGGTGGTCAGAGGCAAAACACCTTAAGTAGCTTTCAAGGCACCTATTAATGACTTCTGTTTGCCCATCAATTTCAGGATGGTAAGCCGAGCTCATCTTCAATTTGGTTCCCTGCAACTTAAAAAGCTCCAACCAGAAATGACTCACAAAAATGGGATCCCTATCACTAACCAGTGAACTAGGAATACCATGCAACCTCACCACTTCTTTCATAAAGACCTCATCAATGGATTTAGCAGTGTAAGGATGTTTTAGCAAGATGAAATGGCTATATTTGGACAATCTGTCCACAACTACCAAAACAGCCTCATACCCTTTAGATTTTGGCAACCCAGTAATGAAATCTAAAGATAAATCTTCCCATATAGCATTAGGGATTGGTAAAGGTTGAAGCAAACCCCCAGAAGTAGTAGCACTATACTTTTGTCTCTGACAAATATCACAAGCTTTGACAAAATCTCTTACACTTTTCTGCATTCCCACCCAATATAAGGAATCTGCCAATCTCCTATATGTCCTCAGAATATCCACCAGCAGGAGTACAATGGAATTCTTCAAGTAACCAAGGAATGGATGGTGAATGTGGAGAAATTACTAGCCTTCCATGATACAACAATATCCCTTGTTTTACTTCATACCCAGATTTAACTTCAGGATTCTCTTGTACTTTACTAGTCAACTGCTGAATGTAAGGATTGGTAGCTATCTCTTCTAATATCTTCTTCCTATCATCCCATAAAGGATAAGAAATGATAGTATTCATCTCCCCTTCATCAAAACACCTTGACAGAGCATCAACAACCTTGTTCTCAAGTCCAGGCTTGTATTTGACTTCAAATTGATACCCAAGTAATTTGGCTAACCAACATTGCTGGTTAGGTGAAGAGATCCTTTGCTGCAAGAAGTGTTTCAAACTTTTGTGATCAATATACACCACAAACTCCTTTCCCAACAGATAATGCCTCCAATGCTGGATACACAACACCAAAGCCATTAATTCCTTCTCATAAACTGACTTTGACAAGTTCCCATCAGAAAGAGCTTTGCTAAAGAAGGCTATACATTGTCTCTATTGCATCAACACTGCTCCAATTCCTCTTCTAGCAGCATCACACTCCACTTCAAATGGTACACTGAAATTAGGCAATAGCAGTATTGGTGGAGTTGTCATGACAGTTTTTAACTTCTGAAAAGCTCCAAAAGCTTCTGCTCCCCTAGAGAAATTGTCCTTCTTGGTCAATTCTGCCAATGGTTTTGCTAGTTTCCCATAGTCCTTGATGAACCTTTTGTAGTAGCCCGTGAGACCCAAAAACCCACGCACCCCCTTGACATTTTTGGGTTCTGGCCATGCTAGGATGCATTTCACCTTCTCAGGGTCAACTGCCACACCCTCTTCAAATATAATATGACTAAGATAATCAATCTGAGTACATCCAAATTATCATTTTGATTGATTAGCTATAAAACTGTTAGTTAATAAAACAGCTAAAACCATTCTCAGATGATGTAGATGTTCTTGCATATTTTTACTGTATACTAAAATGTCATCAAAGAAAACTAAGACAAATTTCCTTAGATAAGGCCTGAATATGTCATTAATCTTAGCTTGAAAAGTAGCAGGGGCATTCATGAGACCAAAAGGCATAACAAGGTATTCATAATGACCATTATCGGTTCTAAAAGCAGTTTTGGGAATACCATGTTCATGCACCCTAATTTGATGGTAACCAGATTTTAAATCTATTTTTGAAAATATAGAAACCCCATTTAATTCATCTAACAATTCATCAACTATGGGAGTAGGGTACTTATCTGGAATGGTGGCCTTGTTCAGAGCTCTGTAATCCACACACATCCTCCAACTCTTATCCTTTTTCTTCACCAAAATGACAGGACTGGAATATGCACTGTTGCTGGCTCTGATTATCCCAGCCTTCAGGAGTTCTGCCACTTGTTTCTCAATCTCCTCCTTCTGGTGATGAGGATATCTGTAAGGCCTTACATTGATTGTTCCATGATTTGGAAGAAGATTAATATGATGGACCTTTGACCTCTCAGGTGGAAGCATAATTTGGTTTTTAAACACCTCATGGTACTCTTCCAGAATGTTATTCAGCTTCTGAGACTTCATTGTTTTGTCAGCTTCAATAGATTGGAGCAGAGACCACCACCACTCCATTCCCAACTTTCCTTGTATGTCCTTCAAAAACGAATTCAAATTACCTTGGTTGCTGTTAGAACCACCTAGACCTTGTAATTTTACGAGTTGGTTATTCTGAATAAATTGCATCGTCAACAGTTTTCAATCCATCACCACCTCTCCCAGTGTGCTTAGCCAAGCTACTCCAAACACCATGTCCAACCCTCCTAATTCCAATACCAACGCATCCACCGCAACTTCAATCGTCCCTAATTTCATTTTCACCCCCTTACACATCCCCTTCGTGACCACCCTGTGGCCGTCACCAAGTTTGATATGTTTTGCTGCCACCGGCGTAATCTCAAGACCAACAAGAAATTTTTTGACTTCCATTGAAACCCTAAATCACAGATTTCTTGAACAACAAGAAACAAATTGTTGCGCTAATAGTTTGTTGATAAAAAATAAAAGAAAATCATAATCATAACCCTTTATCCCTATAATTAAGTAACATTTTCAGTAACAAACAAGAGATTTCAAAATTGAATACATGAAAGACCAGTGGCATATCATTTCCAAAATTGATTTATCTCTCTTCTTAGGATCTGTTTAGATCAGTTTATATGATTTTATCTATTGGCATATGAACTTCTGAAACTGTTTGTTAGAGCTTATGAAAACAGTCTATGACATAGCCACAAACTATTTTCAGCTTATTTTCATAAGCTCTCTAGGATAGCTTATACAATAAAAATCATCTTTATTCCATCTTTTGTCATTGTGATAGCTTATACATATAGCTAGGAAGCATGTATCATTATTCAGAACTCTTGATTTAGTCAAGTATCCATATAGCTAGGAAAGTTTAATTGCATAATCTAATCATGTATTCGATGCATTGGCTAACAATGTTAAAAGTAACGTCTGTTTTTACTCTTTAGAAATGTAATGCAGACATATCATGAGAAAACATTCACCATACACATGTTAGTAATTAGAATCTGTACGAGAAAATGTTCTCAAATGCCACATATCAAAAGCCTTCCATTTTATGACTAAACTGCACAGCCTTTCATATTTGCCCCTTCTCCTTGAACATCAATAACAGTTACGGCAACAAATATTGTAAGCAAGTCTCTCATTTTCCTCCATGAAACATCCCTTGATTATGACGCAAGTTCAATGGCATCGTGAATGTTGTTGAACCAGTGCATCTATCGAAAGCATATTCAGAGTACAAAACGTGTTGGTGTCACCGAACGTAGTTATAATCTATGCTTCCCATTCTCTCAAATTATTATCGGTGTCTTTGTGTCGGTGTTAGTGTCGTGTAAGATGTCTGTGTTGTGTCAGATTCTGTAATTTAGTATCATTTTCAGAGACGGAAAGCACAAAAGCTCAAGAAAGGTACAATGCATAGATAATTCACAAAGGGAGGACCTTTGACATTGAAACATTCAAACGTTAAAGCATAAAACAGAACAAGTGCATAGCAGAAAAACTTGATGCCATTTAAAACACCATAAGCCTTTACAAACAAGACCTGCTTCTCCGTTGCCTTCTTTCCTTAGGATGGTAAGGGAAACAAGAATTGTATATTTTATCAAGCCAAAAATGGTTTTGTGTTACATTTGGAAGCATATAAAATGCATTATTCCATTCTTTGTAAAAATCATTGTAAGAGTCTCTGATTGTAATAATCCAGTGTTATAGTCTAGCTGGTCCTTGATACAACAAGTTAAAATACTAATTAACCCGAACTAAATAAAAGTAGTCGATTTAAGATAGCTCTGCTAATTCTATATCCAAACATGGGAAAAGTCAAATGCAATTAAATTGTTTAGAATTCGTAGCATTATTGAATAATTGATTTGATTCTTACACCTCTACCGGCTCGTTTGAACCTTAAGAGTACAATAACGTTAATTCCTTTGTACTCGACTCAAGACTTTCGTTAAGTCCCACCACACATGAATGTTGCATCATTTATAAATTTCGTTACGACTATGGGTGGAAATGGGTTCTAATTGCTTATACCTTCTGCTTCTGCTTATAGGTTTTGATTATAGCTTCTAATTGTTTATAGCTTCTCGTTTTGCTTATCGCTTCTGTTCGTAGCTTTAGCTGATAGTTATTGCTTATGGTTTCTGCTTATAGGTTTTGCTTAGCTTGTGTTTTTCCTTTTAGCTTTCTAATTGCTTATGGCTTCTGCTTCCACTAATAGGTTTTGCTTATTGCCTCCGTTTTTATTTTAGCTTTCTAATAGCTTATAGCTTCTGCTTATAGGTTTTGCTTATAGCTTTTGTTTTTGCTTATAGCTTTTACTTTTACTTATAGCTTATGTTTTTTTATCTATAACGTTTGCTTTTGCTTACAGCTTCTGCTTCTACTTATAGTTCTGTTTTTGCTTATAGCTTCTGCAATAGGTTTTGCTTATAGGTTCTGCTTATAGCTTCTTCTTGTAGCGTCTAATTGTTTATAGTTTCTGCTTCTGTTTGTGGGGTTTGCTTATAGCTTCTACTTCGGTTTGTATGTTTTGCTTATAGCTTCTGCTTCTGTTTTTGCTTATTGGTTTTGCTTATATATAGCTTCTAATTATTTATAGCTACTTTTGCTAATAGATTTTGCCACTCACATCCATGGAGGTTGACTGGTCTAAACTCCCAAGGGAACTTCTGAATCTGATATCACAATGAATCTACGACGAAGTCGATCTCATTCGATTTCGATCAGTTTGTTCGACATGGCGCTCTTCCTCAATCCCCAATCATCATCATATTTTACCCTTCAAGTTCCCACTCCTCAAATTACAAGTTCTTACTGACCTGAACGACATTGATACTGTGCTCGTGATTTTCGGGTGTCAAAATCATTGATTAGATTCGAACCTTGAATCATTGAACTCTCAACTTTTATTCGCGGGAAGGGAAAAAGTGAGTGAAAACCCTTAAGACCTTGGATTCGGAGGTTGGTTTCGATTGGGGAAGGTGTTAAGCACCCTAACCGACTATGGTATCCCATAGGAACCTTCTACCTATTCTCTAATCTTGCGCTAAATTGATTTTACTTATATTAAAAAAGTTAAGAGTTAAAGTGAAAGAAGGGAGAAAGAAGAAGCATGTTTTTGGTTATTTTTATTGATTTGGAAGGGTCGAAACCCTTTGCCTTCTTACCCAAATAAATCGGGATCAAAATCAAGTAGTTCGGCTTAAGAACTTATTTGATGAGTTGAATCGATTTTAACATTTTTTGAAAAGATTTTAAGAAGAGATGAGAGGCCTCAAGGCACGAGAAGAAAATACGATGAAGTTGGTCAATTTTAATTATACGAAATCCATGTCTAATGTGGATATTAAATTAATTAACATTTGATTAAGGAAAATAAAAAGAAAATCACTTGGATTGCATACCAAGGTTTACTTAAAATAAAATTGAATTTGACTTGATTGATTTTTGAAGAAAACATTTTCTCTAAACTAACGACGAAATCGCATAACGGCGGAATAAAAAATAAAAGAGCGTAAAGCGATAAATAAAGTGGTGTGTCGGTGCGCGTGTCAGTGCGTGTGCCGATTACATATTACATACCCTAGATACATTCTATGGTCTTGAAAGAGAAAAAAACGCGAAAATAAATTACATCAATTTCCTAATTACACACTAATCTAAAAATAAAAATAAATGATAAAAAAAATTAACAACGCATGAGATTATACTAGAGAGAAAGCAAAAATGACACGTACTGAAATATTAAGCATAAAAAGAAAATCATATACTAGAATTAAATACCAAATGAAATGCATGACATGAAACATATTTAAATAAAATGCAAGTTTCCAAAAACAAGAAAATATTAGTGAAAGAATGCATGAGTTTGAAATTAAATTAATAAGTAGATTATACTATGCATGATATGAGATGCTAATTAAACACAATGCATAAAAATAGGAATTCAACTATTAAAAGGTAATATATGCATAAAACTAAAACATTAATCAAAACTAGGAAAAATATAAAATGTTACTTCATAACTTAAAATGAACTAAACATAGGAGATAAAAAATAAAATAAAAGTGCATGATATGAAGATTAAGATACTACTGAAAATGCATGAAAATATAACATTTAAATGAAATGATTAAGAAGATAAACACATGAAATTAAAAAAAGAACAAAAACTAATACACAAGGCAGGGGGGTACAAACAGCATTACTGGAGGTGAAAATAGCAAAAAGGTAGAAACAAAGGAAACTGGGCTTGGGTTACTGGAGCTGGGCATGGGTATGGGTACTGGGTCGACCCACCCAGCTCCCATTAATGAATATAAAAGGGATTTTCAACCCTAATTCTTCATTTTCTTCCAACTCCCTCTCTCTAAAAATCACAAAAGGAAAAAAAAAGCTCCCCCTTCTCTCTAGAAGGGGTGACCGGCGAAGGGGAAAGTTGGCCGGAGAAGAAGGCCGGAAAAGACTCCGGCGCGGTGATTGGCCGGAGGGCCACCGCACCGGAGGTAAGAAATGTTTTTTTTTTTTAAAATTTTTATACCAAACTCTTCTTCTCCTCCTCCTCTAATCAAATCTACTATTAGTTTTTTCAAAAACACTTCCATATGCCCTAGATCTACAAAAAGAAAACGCTAACAAAAACATACAAAAGGGCCAAGAACAATACCTCTTGCTTCTTCTTCTTTTGTTTTCGGTTTAAGCTTGGTGTTACTCCATTTTTCCTTGCAGTTCGGTTTTGTGAGTGTTGGTCTTTGTTAGTTGCGTTTTCGTTCCTTTCTTTTTCGGATTTGAGGTGCTTTCCTTGTTGTTTTCGGATTTGAGGTGCTTTCCTTGTTGTTTTCGGATTTGATGGTTTTGGTGTATTGGTTATGATTTCGGTTCAGATTTGGTTGATGTTGGATTTGATGCCTTTTTTCGGGTTTGATGGTTGTTTGTTAGTATGGTTCGGATTTGATCTTGCCATTGTTGTATTGATGCCTTGGCCGAAAAAAAACTATGGTTGTTGTTGGATTTGGGTTTGGATCTTGAAAATTTCGGATTTGAATTTGTGGTTCTTCTTTCTCACTGATTTCTTTGTGATCGGTGTTTGAGTTTATCACCGAATGGTGATGAACTCGCACTTGAATTGCAGAGAAAAAAAAGGTTCAATGATGATGATTCCGTAACGAATCACTGAGAATCATTTTTAAAATTTTTTTTTTTTGTTCTTGGTGAAAAAATGGCTTTTGATCTGTTTTTTGCAATTTTCTTTTTCTGAATCTGTTTGTGGTCTTGGAAAGTGTGTCTGGCTGACCAACTCTGATACACTCTCTTAATTACCTGACGCACGGAAAGGACCAGAATACCCTTGGTGGAAACTTGGGGAAAAAGTTGGATTGGACCAATGATACCATGACATGTGGACCAGGACTAAAATAAATAATAAATCTGATAAATAAATAACAATAAATAAGTAAAAATGAAAAAATAAATGACTAAATAAATGATTAAAAATGGAAAACGAAAATTAAATAAATAAAAATAAAAATGTCCCGTCGGAACCAAAAAATGAGGTATTTTAAAATACATCTCTGCCGAAATTTCGTCTGATACGACTGAAATACGCGGCTTAATTACGCTAAAAAAATGATAAATCAACGACGTGAATAAAATAAACTTTGCGAACGCAAATGTTACGCTACGCTAAAAAACGCACAAAACGCGATTTAAAAATTACGAAAATAAAACGCGAGCGACATTAAAAATAAACGACGAACTAAAAGTAAATGCGACCACAAGTACGAACAAAAACAGATCATTACGGGAACTCGCGCGCCAACGGACGACTTGAAAACAAACAACGATCGACGTACAAAAAATAAAATAAAATGAATCGGTCAAAAATTAGGGTACGACAGATACCATCAACAACACCACATCATTTTGGTACCTCTCCAAACAAAATATATTCCTCATCAAACCGCCACAACAAGAAGAACAAACCCTAACCCTACGCCCTTGGTTGATAAGTACTAGCTAAAACACGTGTGGCAAAACCAAATACTTTCACCCACTCCCCCAATATTCGACATTTAATTGCGATTTTGTGCTGGATTACAACAGATTACATGTTCTCCATTTAGGAAGCGCCTACTATGCCTTGGACTATTACTTAACAGCAAACAAGCAACTCTGCTTTGGTGAATACATGTACCCTAAAAAGGTTGTTGCTGCTACGTGCCATGGAAAAAAGTCTCTCATCGTTGGCGCTTTACCCTCTCCCCCATATTCGGTACTTTTGAAATTCGGAGATGAGAACTGGAAGGTGATCCCCGACATGTCAGCTAATTTCAGAGACATATGCCTTTTTAAAGGGCGGCCTTACGCAGTTGACAAAATTGGTAAGACGATTATGGTTGGACCAAACTCGAGTGTCCAATTAGTGGCTGAGCCTTTGGTTGGTGGTGGAAATGTGAAATTCTTAGTGGAGAGCGAGGGGGATTTATTGTTAGCGGATGTTTATGATTGTCTTTGGACTGATCTGTATAATCCCTATCATAATGATCATGTAAGGATTGATTTGTTTAAGCTTAACGAGAAGGAGAAGAAGTGGGTGAAGTTGACGAGTTTCGGGATAGGGTTTTGTTCTTGGGGTTGGAGTCAGTGTGTTCGTTTTCTGCTTCTGCTTCTGCTTCGGGCTTGGGTGTTGTCAAAGGGAATTGTGTCATCTTTGTTGGTAATATCTTCCAATCAGCTAAAAGTTACCAGACATATGTTTTGGACTTGGATCAAGGTCGGTTTTCGCGTTTGTCAGATTATCCTGAATATTCCATCTTGTTCCGGCCACCTCACAGGTGGATGGATGCTCGTTACCAAGTATGTTATCTTGCATCGAAAGGTTTCTAATGTGATAGTCTTATAGCTTTATTATTATTAATTTAGTTGTTGGACTGAATCACACTTTTTAACTAGTACTTATAGAAAAAGAAAAATTGAAATGTTATTAAATTGAATATGGGTTTTTTCTAACTACTACGTTTTTTGTATGTAAGTATCTGCAGCTAGCATTTTCAGAAATCTGATAATTTAATGTTCTTAATTATATCTTTTTATTGTTACTTTTGCAGAATTTAGCAGCAAACTCTTTACTGCATATAGATGTGAAAAGATATCTTGTAAATGAGGTGAAACTCATAAGCGTTTTGGTGGATTCTTCAAGTCTTTTCTGGAAGCAATTTATTATGTTTTATTTTATTTTATGTTAAGCACTTGCGTTGTTATAATGCTGTAAAATTGAAACTTAATTGGTCAGTTACACATATCTCTAATGAGTTTACTTATGAGGTTAGCTATTTGCTTTAACATGTCTTTTGGCATAAAGTTGAATCTCATGTGCTAAGAGTAAAGTGTTTCCTTTTCAACTTGATTATCTTTTTCATAGTTCTTCTCTCTGAATTAATGTTTAGGCTGATTGTGTATAACTTTTGTTTCATGACTTTGGTATACTTGATATTACATCTCCATATGGGGAATTGAATGAAGAATAGCAAATTGATTAATATTCATATTGTTATACTTATTTGTATTCAATTATTCGATCCATCAATTTCCAATAAATTGATTGAAGCATGAAACCCAAGGGTTGAAATTCTCTTAAGTGAAGGCACATGTCTTCTTTTTTTCTAACATCTTCTATGTCTAATGATTAATATTGTTGATTGTATATGTTTGTTTTACATTGCAGAATTTTGCTGTGGTGTTCCTTATAAAATGATGTTTATAATATGGTTCCTTAAAATTGTTCATCTTGTTGTGGTGTGCTTTTAAAGTAAAAGTATTGTAGCTCTTGTCTTTAACCATTATTGAATTGTGATGATCATCAATTTCCACTCTTAAAAGCACAACTTTTTTATGTTGTTGTGTTGTATAAAAAAAAATAAGAAACTAAAAAATTGAAGTAATTGAGCTTAGATGGTTAATGTGTTATGATAGATGTTTCACAAGTGTACCTAATACTATCGAAGTAGTAAAAATATCGTTCCCATAAGAACTAGTTTTAATCTCAATAATTCAATTACGTTATTTAAAATAGGATGTATAAAGGTTCTTTAGTTTGCCACTAGGCAGTAGATTGGTTTGATTGCAATAAAAGTAACAACTGAAAGTAAAATTGATTGTTAAGAATAAGCGAGAGATGAGTTTAGGTCTTTCGAGTCATCGATGTTCCCCTAATTGGTACACTGCACCTATTTTATGAATGATTCTCTAGTTCCACGATAGTTAACAAAATAGTCATAATCAATCCCTTGAGTTAGGACCCTCTTCTAGGATTACAACCCCAAATTTCTTAGGTGGTCTAATAATCTTTGAAGGTTTAAGTACGTTAACCTAATATCACTAATAAATGATTATCCATTCCTAGACTAACCATGTTTATTAGAACAATTCAATTAGGTCTAAGTCGAAAGCTAGGGTCAGTAGTCATTCGTTCTCACTAAATCATACATATATTTGATCAGGATATATAAAACATTAAGAATAATTGAATTGAATAAAAACTAGATTGTCATTCACAATAAATAGAGTTTCACAGCAACATGGTTCAATTAGGGTTACAAAGAATCATCCCAGACCTAACCTCTAATGGATTTAGCTACTCATAATGGTGTTTACAAATAACATAATCATTAGAGGAATCAATACATACATGAATTGGTAAAAGAGTGAAGAATTCACCCTTCTAGCCGTCTTGTAGTCTCAAAATCACACTTTTGGCTCTCCAAATCGTAACCCTTAATTCTGGAACTGACTTCAGCTTAAATAGGAAATATTTTCTGCGCCCAAAATCGGGCCACGCCACTCAAGATCGCACCACGATTTGATACTTTCAGCATTTCCAAATATCTTGCTTTTAACACCTCTGGATACCTCATTTTGCCTTATAACTCTATTAAAATGTCAAAATAAGTCCTAAAAATTACGTGATAACAACATGTTATCACGTTACACCAAAAGACAAATTTTTAAGGAGAAATTGAGGTAGGGCCTATAGTAAAAAAGATTGTAGAAAATTGGCTTAGATGGTTTGGGCATGTAGAGAAAAGACATGTAGATGCTACATTATGGAAAGTAGATATGATGTAGGAAGACCTAGAAAAATTATTATCAAAGATTTAGAGGTTAATGAATTTGATTCGAATATGGTTTATGATAGAACATTTATAGTGTAACTATGTAACCAACTCCACTCAGTGGGATAAGGCATAGTGGTTGTTGTTGCTGCTGCATATATTTTATATAGTATAAATAATTTTTTATTATCATATGTATTAGAAATTTTAATAATAGATGGTTATCAAATAATATTAGATATTTATATAATAGATAGATGGTTATCAAATAATATTTGGAACACATTTTTTTTTTACAAAGTATTTGGAACAAATTTATATAAGTGTACTTGAAACAATTATAAGTAATGAGAGGGAGGAGGCCCAACCATGGGTGCCTCCCTATATGTCGTTCCTTGATTACAATTAATCCACTAAAACCATATTATCTTAAATTTAATAATAGAGCTAGCTAACCAAGCTATTTGTCTGGTAAGAAAGATTAGGTATATATTTTTTTCCTTTTCTTACATATATCTAACTTATATCATATTGATAATTTTTTAGGGAAACGGTTTTTGGTCAGACTATACTCAATTTTAGCCAGACTCTAGATTACCAATGCCCTTTCTCCGAAGAACAAAGGATTATAACTAAATTGATTTTGGAAAATATGTTCAAATATAATTATTCTAAACCGATTTCACTTGCATCATAGATAGATTCTAAAAGCATTTTATGAATATGTTATAAGATATTTTTAAGATATCTAAAACCCTATATCTATTTATCAAGTTAATTTTGAGCAATAGCAAGTGCATATCACATAGTAAAATTGTTTTGAGCAACTAAAATATATCCAAATTAATCACTGACAATTTTCATCCAAATTGTACTGGTTGCTCGCTTGTCGAGTTAAAAAGATGACATGTCATTTACTAATGTCACCTTGCAAAAAAATACCAACCCAAACATGTTTTTGGACCAAATTAGTCTCTACAATGTTTTTAAAATTCAAAATTATTGACTAAACTACCCAAATTAGTCTTCACTAATTTGGGCAAAATAAGTCCCTCTTAAAAATCCATTCCTTTCTCCATAAATGTGTGTATGATTCAAATAAGATGTGAAGAAAGAAAAAGGTGAGAGAGTGCGAGAAGAGAGAAATATAATAGATTTGATGTACAATTTGGTATAAGAAAATAATAGAAGAAATAGAGATGAAAGAAGTGTGTTCCTTCGCTTTTCTTGTGTTTGTTTGAAAAGAAAGTGTTTCGAACGCAAAACAAATCCACAACCCTAGTCAAATCACAGCCAACGCAAAACAAGTCCACCCAATACACTCAACCTTTTCAATGCCATCTAATGATTATACGGCGTGGGCCGGTTCGGGATGTCGTTCATAACAATATTTCTTAAATCCTTTCGAGTCCTCCCAACTTGTATAAATACGTCTTTCAACTACAATTCAAGGTACACAAACTTCTGATCTCTAATCTCTAACCATTTTCTCTCTTATTGATTTGAGAAATTGTCTCGATAATCGGTTTTAAATGACATAAAATCAATATCCGAACGAACATGGGAAAAATCAAATGCAATTAATTTGTTTAGATTGAATTCTTAGCATTTTCGAATAATTGATTTGATTCTTACACCACCACCGGCTCGTTTGAACAATAACCTTAATTCATTTGTACCCGACTCAAGACTTTCGTTAAGTCCCACCGCACATGGATGTTGCGTCACATATAAAATTCGTTGTGACTATGGCTGGAAATGGGTTCTAATTGCTTATAGGTTTTGATTATAGCTTCTGGTTTTGCTTATAGCGTTTGTTTGTAGCTTTAGCTTATGGTTTCTGCTTATAAGTTTTGCTTATAGGTTGTGTTTTTCCTTTTAGCTTTCTAATTGCTTATGGCTTCTGCTTTCACTTATAGGTTTTGCTTATTGCCTCTGTGTTTATTTTTAGCTTTCTAATAGCTTATAGCTTCTGCTTCTACTTATAGGTTTTGCTTATAGCTTCTAATTGTTTATAGCTTTTTTTTGCTTATAGCTTCTGTTTTTTTTCCTATAACGTCTGCTTTTGCTAACAGCTTTTGCTTCTACTTAAGTTTGGTGTTTGCTTATAGCTTCTGCTTAGTTCAGTTATTGCTTATAACTTCTTCTTGTAGCGTCTAATTGTTTATAGTTTCGGCATCTTTTTTTTTTAAAACAATTTTTTTTATAAATAAATAAAATATCACTTTTGTCATTTTTCCGTGTTTGTTTAGGAATTTCCAAAAAATCATTTCTGACTCTAAATTGTAAAGCTATTTCGATTAGTTTTTCCTAAAATATATATTTTTCAAAAACAAGGATTTAACACATAAACAAGTTAAAAACAATTTTTTTTTTAAAAAATCATTTTTATTGATAGTAAACAAACAAAAATAACAAAATTTTCCCTCAAAAAAGAAATAACCAATTTTTTTTTAACTCTCTAGACTTTTTTACCACAAAATTTATTTTTTTTAAAGTTGAAACAAATGCGCCTTATATCTTCTGCTTATATGTTTTTCTTATAGTTTCTGCTTATAGTTTATAACATCTGTTTTTGCTTATAAATTTTGTTTATAGTTTTACTTATAGCTTCTTAAATTAATGTTTAGACTGAGCAGGACTATGTTGCTCTTAAATTAATGTTTAGACTGATTGTGTATATCATTTGTTTCATATCTTTGGTTTACTTAATATTAGGTATATAATTTTTTCCTTTTCTTACAGACATCTAAATTATATGATATTGATAACATTTTTTGGTGAAACGGTTTTTGGTCAGACCATACTTATCATTTGCCGAACTCTAGATTACCAATGTCCATTCCCCGAAAAACGAAGGATTATAACCAAATTGTTTTTGGAAAATATGTTCAAATATAATTATTCTAAACCGATTTCACTTGGATCATAGATAGATTCTAAAAACAATTTATGAATACCTTATAAGATATTTTTAAGATATCTAAAACCCTATATCTATTTTTTTTTTTGACAAACACTATATCTATTTATCAGGTTAATTTTGAGCAATAGCAAGTGCATATCACATAGTAAAATTGTTTTGAGCAACTAAAATATATCCAAAATAATCTTTGACATTTTCATACAGGTTATAAATTATCCTCTATTAATTTTGACTCATATCTGAATTGTTGGTTGCTGGCGTGTCAAGTTAAAATGATGACATGCCATTTACTAATGTCACCTTGCAAAAATTATCAACGCAAACATGTTTTTGGACCAAATTAGTCTCTACAATGTTTTCAAAATTCAAAATTATTGACTAAACTACCCAATTCTTAAAAATCCATTCCTTTCTCCATAAATGTTTGTTTGGTTCAAAGAAGAAGATGTGAAGAAAGAAAAAGGTGAGAGAGTACGAGAAGAGAGAAATATGTGGGAAATATAATAGATTTGATGTACTATTTGGTATAAGAAAATAATTGAAGAAATAGAGATGAAAGAAGTGTGTTCTTACGCTTTTCTTTTGTTTGGTTGAATAGAAGGTATTTTGAACACAAAACAAGTCCACAACCCTAGTCAAATCACAGCCAACACAAAACAAGTCTACCCAATACACTCAACCTCTTCAACGCCATCTAATGATTATACGGCGGGGCCGGTTCGGGATGTCGTTCGTAACATCTTTCTTAACTTCTCTCGAGTCCTCCCAACTTGTATAAATAAGTCCTTCAACTACAACGCAAGGTACACAAACTTTTGATCTCTTATCTCTCACTATTTGCTCTCTTATTGATTTGAGAAATTGTCATGGTAATAGGTTTTAAATGACATAAAATCAATATCCGAATGGGAAAAATCAAATGCAGTTAATTTGTTTAGATTGAATTCTTAGCATTATCAAATAATTGATTTGATTCTTACACCTCTACCGGCTCGTTTATACCTTAAGATTACAATAACGTTAATTCCTTTGTACCCGACTCAAGACTTTAGTTAAGTCCCACCGCACATGGATGTTGCGTCACATAAAAAATTCGTTGTGACTATGGGTAGTAATGGGTTCTAATTGCTAATAGCTTCTGCTTATAGGTTTTGATTGTAGCTTCTGGTTTTGCTTATAGCTTCTGTTTGTAGATTTAGCTAGCTTTTGCTTATGGTTTCTGCTTATAGGTCTTGCTTATAGGTTGTGTTTTTCCTTTTAGCTTTCTAAACTTAAAGGTTTTGCTTATTGCCTCTGTTTTTATTTTTAGCTTTCTAATAGCTTATAGCTTCTGCTTCTACTTATATGTTTTGCTTATAGCTTTTTTTTACTAATAGCTTCTGTTTTTTCCCTATAATGTCTGCTTATGCCAACAACTTCTTCTTCTACTAATAGTTCTGTTTTTGCTTATAGCTTCTGCTTATTGTTCAGTTCTTCCTTATAGCTTCTTCTTTTAGCGTTTAATTGTTTATAGTTTCTTCTTCTTCTTCTTCTTTTTAAACAATTTTTTTTATAAATAAATAAAATATCACTTTTGTCATTTTGCCGTGTTTGTTTAGGAGTTTCCAAAAAATCATTTTTGACTCTAAAATGTAAAGCTATTTAGATTAGTTTTTCCCAAAATATATATTTTTCAAAAAGAAGGATGTAACACATGAACAAGTTTTTAAGAAAAAGTGATTTTTATTGATAGTAAACAAACATAAATAATCAGATTTTCCCTCTAAAAGAAATAACCAGATTTTTTTTTTAACTCTCTAGACTTTTTTACCATAAAATCTATTTTTTTTTTTAAAGTTGAAACAAATGCACCTTATATCTTCTGCTTATAGGTTTTTCTTATAGTTTCTGCTTATAGTTTATAACATCTGTTTTTGCTTATAATTTTTTTTTTTATAGTTTTACTTATAGCTTCTGCTTCTAAATATAGATTCTGCTACTAGCATCCATGGCGGTGGTTGATTGGTCTAAACTCCCAACAGAGCTTCTCAATATGATATCACAACGAATCTACGAAGAAGTCGATCTCATTCACTTCCGATCAGTTTGTTCAACCTGGCGCTCTTCATCCGTCCCAAAGCATCATCACAAATTTCGCTTCCAGTTCCCACTCCTTAAATTTCCATTCAACCCTGATTTTATCAACAAGAATAAGTCATTTTGTTACATCACCAAACAAAACCTCTTCCTCATCAAACCACCACAACAAGAAGAACAAACCCTAACCCTACGCCCTTCGTTGATAAGAATTTGCCAAAATGCACGCGGCATATCCAAATTATTCCACCCACTCTTACAAAATGGTGATAAAATTCCGTACACTTTCATGCTTGATTTCAACAATTTACCCATCCTCCATTTGGGAAGCAACTTCTTTATGATAGACTTTGACTTCACATTCGATGATAAACTCTACAACCCTCATGATTACATGTACCCTAAAAAGGTCGTTGTTGTTACATGCCATGGGGAAAAACCTCTCATTGTTGGCACGTTAACCTCTCCCCCACAGCCGTTACTTGTGAAATGTGGTGATGAGAAATGGAAGGTGATACCTGACATGTCAACGAAATTCGGAGACATCTGCCTTTTTAAAGGGCAACCTTACGCAGTCGACAAAATTGGTAAGACAGTTGTGGTTGGACCGAACTCGAGTGTCCAATTAGTGGCTGAACCTTTGGTTGGTGGTGGGGACATAAAATTCTTAGTGGAGAGCAAGGAGGATTTGTTGTTAGCGGATGTTTATGAATGTCTTTGTACTGATCTTTGTAATCCCGATCATAGTGATCGTGTAAAGATAGATTTGTTTAAGCTTAATGAGAAGGAGAAGAAGTGGGTGAAGTTGACAAGTTTAGGAGATAGGGTTTTGTTCTTGGGGTTGGGGTTGGTATGTTCGTTTTCTGCCTGTGCTTCGGATTTATGTGTTGCCAAAGGGAATTCTGTCATCTTTAATGATTATATCTTTGAATCACATAGGCCATTTGAATATATATGTACGGAATATGTTTTGGACTTGGATCAAGGACGACATTCGCTTTTGTCTGATTGTCCCGAATATTCCAACTTGTTCTGGCCACCTCCAAAGTGGATCCAACCTCGTTGCAAAGTAAGTTTATCTTGCATCAAAAGGTTTCTACTTTCTAACGTGACTCTGATATTTATTTTTATTGTGCTTTATTTATTTGTTAGGCTGGAATACAGTTTTCAATTATTACTTACAGTAAAAAGAAAAATTGAAATGTTATTAAATTGACTATGAGTTTTTCTAACAAATATATTCTTTGTAAATTAGTATCTACACTTCTAATTTTTCATGTAATTGGTGCATTTTGTTTTGAGGGGGCAATTATAAGATCAGATGTATGTATGACAATATGTAGTTCCTATGTTACAATGATTCAGGGACTAAATTGGATCCCTTATGAAAATGTCTAGCACTAATTTGGGTATTATTTTTTGTCAGGGACTGGATGTAATTGGTATTTATTCAATGAACGATCATTTTTAATCCATTGGCAACAATTCTCTGTTCAGAAATCTGAATGTATATATGAAAATGGCAAGTTATTGTTGTTACATATTGATCTCAAAAGATGTCTTGAAAATGAGGTGAAACTTGGGTTGCAGGATAAGCGTTTGGTGGATTCTTCAAGTCTTCTCTATAAAGCAAGTTTATGTGTTATTTCCTAATTTGTTGTGTTGTAAGAGAATTCAATCTCTGTTCTGAGATTTTAATCCAAAGATTTTTATAATTAAATTGTTGTTCCTACTAATTTAATCACCTTAAAACTATGTGACTTGCTCAATGGTTATGAACTAAAGGTTATCTCCTTATTTATCTATTCGTTGTCTTCGAGGGTTCTGTATGTTTAATTTACCAACATGTTGCATAATTATGATGACAAACTCTTTGTTTCTGAATAACCTATCTATGTCCGGTTCCGTCCTTTTGTTTCTTGTTTACATAGATTAGGTTTTGATAGTTCGTCCTTTATGTGTAGCTATTTGGAGGTTTTCTTCGTTTTTCATTGATAAAGACTTTGGTATTTTGGACCAAAGTTCTTTTCCATAGTTCATTCATTAGAACTTAGAAGGGACTTTATTTCATGCACTCTTTCAATAGCTCGATATTCCATCAATTTCCACCCTTAAAATCACAACTTTTTAATTAATTTGATTGCTTGAAATTGATATACAATAGATTAATATTTTCATCCACCTCTCTTCTTTGTTTCTTCGTGACTACATCTTGGAAGAGACTAGAATGAACTAGTTGAAATGTAACGTTGATTGAGTCATCTTCTAAATTGAAGGAAAATTCAGTGTTAGTATTTGTTTTAGAGACAATTCAGACAATCTTGTACAAGCAAGCACTATAGTGTATCCCTCTATAGGTTCGGTAGCAGAATGTGAAGCTACAATGCTTCAACTTGCACTCCAAATTGTTGCAAGTTGCGGTTATGATCAAGTTAATTTTATGAACGACTGTTAAAGGGTTGAAAACGCTATTATTAATGGTTATGTGTGTGTTTGGTTTGCCGTTTGCAACACACAAAAGCACGTTTGTCCGCTTTCCGATGGATTTTTGCCGTGATTTCTAGAAGCTCCAATTACTAGCTTCTATGCTAATCGAGTTAGTTTTGAGAGCGACTGTCAAAGGGTTGTAAACGCGGTTATAAATGGTTATAGTTATGATAATGATCTAGGCATTTTATTATCTAGTTGTAAGTAACTTATTTCCTTTAATGCTAGCTAAAATCTAGCGTACAAGGCAAACAAATAGAATCGATCATAACCTTGTCAGAGTGTCTTTTTTTTATAGTCTACCCCGCAATATTTTTTATGATCCTCCTCCTTGTATTGCTTATATTACTTACCATGAAATGAAATGATTTGTTTTGCCTCAAAAATAAAAAACCTTAAAAAATTTAATAACCGTTTTTTTCTTTCTTGCTTAGTTCTAATTTTTTGGGGAAAAAAATAACATCAAAATGAATTTATCCTTTACGTTTTTGAAAGATTTTATGATACTTTATTTGATTGAGAAATACCATTTAATAAAGTTAAATAAAAAGTGAAAGTATTAATGACTGAACCCTAATCCCCAAGTGATGAATTTAATGAATTTAAACAAGTGATGAATTAAATGAACTTATTAAACTGTATATGCATAAATTGATTAATTGTTAGAATATAAATTGATTATGATCTAAGTTATTTTTGTTAAAATTGACCTAATTCCTTGAATTAGGTTTTCACTAATTCACTTGGATCATTTAGTTTCAATTCATCAATTTCATATACATTGTATTCTATAGTTGTTTTAATTGCTTATAGGTTTGGGTTTGAAATTGTCTTGTTTAGCAATTTGTTCAAGTACTATTAATATTTGATTGAATTAAGATTTGACTAGTGAATCACTGATTCCCTTGTAAATCTTATCATAGCATAGTCATGACTTTTGTTTTAGTTTGTGAATGCTCAAAAAGCTTAATTCAAATAGTCGATAACTTTTTAAAAACAATTTTATCAAATCTCCGTTTATTTTTTAAAAGCGTTATTCATCCCCCCCACCCCTGCAAAAGTATCCTTATTGGCCATATCGACCAACATTTATAATATTCTAAACATCTCTTTAAAAATCATTCATATGAGTTGACTTAAAAATAAATACCTAAGTTGTGTTAAAAAATATCGAATAGGGACTAAAAACTCTTTTAACCCTAACACAAATAATAACATATGATAGTTATGCAACTTAAAACTAGAGTTTGCCATGCATATATTTCCCTTGGTGACCATACTCAGCAATATATTATACTGCATGTTAATTTCTTCCCTCATCCCACAATGGTGTTCTCTTTTCTTCCTTTATCCTTCTTCTTATTTTTTTCCATTTTGAAGTTTCGTTATCTGTTTATTCTAAACAGATTTTTATTACTACGATAATTTATACTTTCTAACCACAAAAATAAATGTCAGTACCACAATGAAAAATATAATTGCGCAATTTGCATTGCTCAAGATAGTTATGTAACTTATAAATACGTTGAACCAACAACTTAATACAAAAAGGGTAAAGCAATGCCCCTATACTGCCATTATTACTTATTTCCTGTCAAATAGTAGTATATAAATATATACTACTATTTTGAAGATGTATTCAATAAATGACATAATAAACGAGAATATTTTTATTAAAATAGCTTGGATCATAGTTATAGAAACTTAAATTACATTGCTAAAAATAAAACTTAAATTACAAAACATATGAATATTCTTATATCTAAGAATTATTTCATTCATAATAATAATCCCGGAATTTGTCCCAGTCGTTCAAGTGTGCAGTACCTTATAATTTTCGATTCGAACCATACCACTTCTTCGTCGAGTCTGCAATTTATGCATGTGTTGAAGTAGTAATCTTCATCGCAATATGCTATCCATTTGCCCTTCCTTAGTCTTGGTCCTGTGCATGTCTTTTTCCCAGGTTCTTTGATGCATACTTTAGAGAATACCAAGTTTGTTGGCCATGATCTTTGCAGCTTCCAATAATGGTCTATGCTTTCCGCGGCCACAATCATATTTCTGCATTTGAATAAAACTTTTAATTTCCATAAATCAGTTAACATAATTGTACCCAATTTATGTGTTTCTAAATCACCCGAAAAGATGTTTAGCATGGCTAAAACGTATTTTGCACCAATATGATCCGCTTGAAAAGATATATTTAAAAGATGTCTTGCTCTTTCCAAATTTAGAATTGGATATCGAATATTTAGCAAACTCATTCTAAAACAAAATTCTGAATTATTGTTTTGTTCTAGGATGGTATAAAAAGATTGCCGACCTTCAATCCCATTTTGTGAGTAAATGATAAGTGAAACATCTCTTAATCCACATGATTGAATAACTTTTTCATTGTTGGAGAGTTTCTTCAATAATTTTGATGTTTGTTTTACACTAAATAGATCTTTCAAGGAATTGGTAGCAACCAATGTTATTGTAAAGAGCAAAATGTCTTCGGGCAGAAAATGAAGCATTTTGTTATATGTAGTGATGTATTATAGGGTGGAATGAATAATACAATAATGAAGAGTGTGCTTGAATATTTATATATAAAGTTGGAAATAATGCATTGGTATAAAAAAAGCCCGAAAATGAGTTACCTTTTGGTGTAAACTGGTGCTTTCAAGTGTTGCAACCATTTTTTGACAAAGTGTTGCAACCCTTATTAACGTGAATTAATTTCAAGTGTTGCAACGGTTCATTTCATAAAATAAAATAAAAAAATTAAAACTTGAATTCGGTGAAACAGATCTCATGTCCCCATCACTTGGAAAAGCACAAAAATAATATACCTGAATATTTTACAAACAACTTTTATCAAGTAATCCTCATTTGACTCAGTACATGTTGATTGTTTCTCTCAGCAGAGTTTTTTTTTTATAGAGAAAGAAACTATTATCTTATGCTTTCTCAACATCCAAGAAGGATTCAAATAACAACCTCACAACTCAACAAAGAAACATCACGATAATTATTTGAACAACCTCCCAACGGGGTTTTAAAGAACAACATGAACAAAAAAAATAAAATGAGGCGCACTCCAAACAAACTAAGAATTTTGAACTTGGTGATTGCCTAATAAGAAACCATAGAGAAAGAGGAAATGAAAAATTTATAAAGAGCATAGAATGATCGTAATCAAATTATGTTGAAAAGGCCGTTATAAACTTGGATGTCTGCTTAATTTTTACCAAACTTTATGTTTTTAATTAATTAGGAGATATTTTGGAATATAATTAACCCTCTCTCAGTCTTTGGAATCCCATCTTCTCTATTTGTTCTATTGTTTTCAACGCGTTTGTCTGTTTGACTTTCCAACATGTTTCATAAGTATGACAACAAGCTCTTTTTTGTTTGCTTTATTGGAATGGACATTGTGAAAAATGCATATCTGAATAACCTATCTATGTCCAGTTTTGTCCTTTTTTTTTTCTTTCTTGTTTACTTAGATTAGGTTTGATAGCAATTTGGAGGCTTTCTTTGTTATGCCTTGATAAGGAATTTTGTATTATGGACCAAAGTTCTTTTACATAGTTCATTCATTAGAACTTGGAACGGACTTACTGGCTAATATTACACACCTGAAATATGGAATGAATATGTTGATTTGTTTTGTTCTAATTGAAATAATGTTCATTTGCTGTGAATAATAATAATAAGCTATTTCTTTAACATGCCTTTGATTTATTTTTTTTAAGAAACAACATGCCTTTAATTTGGGATAAATAATAATAATAATCTGAAATGAATAATTCCACCTGCTTCTAAAGAGTATGGTGTTGATACTTTACTTGGATGTTCCCTTTTCAATTTAATGTTTCTGGATAGTGGAACTCCCTTGCAATGATTATTTATCACAAAGTTACACAATGAAATGCAAATAACATCTAAAGAATTACTACAGTTTAATCATTTGTTTTTGTGCTTCTGATGAACTCGAGTGTTAGGTTCATAATCACTTGAGTTTAGTTTCTCTCACAGCATAAGTTCATAACCCCCTCAATAATATATCTCTAATATGTCATTCTCATGAGATTAAATAAAAAAAATATTCCTTTCAATCCATTTGCATTCTATTGCCATTTTTTTATGCAAGTTCTCTTTCCTGCAATTGAAGGTTTAGTTTGCTCTGGTGGACCAATTCATAGAGAGCTTATTTCTGTGTAGTACGTCCTATTGCTAAGAATATTGTGTTGATTTTAACACGTGTGGCCGAACTCGATTTTTCCACCCACTCCTCAATTATGCCCCTCTTTCTCATTAGCTTCTCTTGCTCGATTTTAACAAATTATATGTCCTCCATTTGGGAGACTACGGCATCAAACTCGAAAATGAAGCCCACAATTATTTCTACATGTTCCCTGAAAAAGGTTGTTGCTATCACGTCCCATGAAAAAACACCTTTCATTGTTGCCACTTTATGTTCTCCCCCACTTTATGAGTATCCTATAAGGATTGATTTGTTTAAGCTTGATGAGAAGGAGAAGAAGTGGGTGAAGTTGACAAGTTTAGGGGATAAGGTTTTGTTCTTGGGAGAGGTATGTTTGTTCTCTGCTTCTGCTTTGGATTTGTGTGTTGCCAAAGGGAATTGTGTCATCTTTAGTTATAATTTCATCTGTTCGTCTAAATCCGAAAGTTCTATTTTGGACTTGGATCAAGGTCGACTTTCACCTCTATCTGATTATCCTGAATATTCCAACTTTTTCTGGCCACCTCCAAAGTGGATCTGAGTTTGTTATCAAGTATGTTATCTTCCAGCGAAAAGTTTCTAATGTGATTGTGATATAGCTTTATTGTGATTAATTTAGTTGTTAGACTGGAATAAACTTTTCAACTAACTTTTGCTCAAAAAAAGAAAAATTTAAACATATTTTCCGTATGTTATTATATTACATTAGGCTGGCAGATATGTTATCCGATATATTTTGTAAAGATATGAAAACTGAAAGAAATATCAGTAGGAATTTATTTTGGGTCTGGTTATTGATTGATTAGGAGAGACCAAACTCTCTAATTTCATGGATAGGAGTTGCCTTGCAACAATAGACCATCTCTTTTCTTAGTTTATGTGTTATTTCCTAATATGTAGGAGTTTATTTTATCAAAAGAACTCATTTTCTGTTCTGAGATTACAATCTGGAGATTGTTATAAATGAATTTTTGATTCTATCACAAATCTTTTGACACTTGAAAAGAGAGTTCTTTGATTCTTTCTCCATTAAAATCTTTGTATCAAATGACTTAAAACTGTGCAACTTGCTCAATGATTTGGACTAAAGGTTGTCTCCGTAATACTAGAGTTCTTTGAAAAGGCCATTATGAACTTGGATGTCCAGCTTCATTTTTACCAAATCTTATGTTTTTAATTAATTAAGAGAGATGTTTCTTTGAATATAATTAACCCTCTCCCAGTCTTTGGAATCCCATTTTCTCTATTTGTTGTCTTCAACGCGTGCGTCTGTGTGTTTGACTTGCCAACATGTTTCATAATTGCGACAACAAGCTCTTTTTTGTTTGCTTTATTGGAATGGACAGTGTGAAAAATGAAGCTCTGAATAACCTATCTATGTCCAGTTCCGTCCTCCCTTTTTTTTTCTTGTTTACTTAGATTAGGTTTTAATAGTGCATCCATTATTTGTAGCAATTTTGAGGTTTTCTTCGTTGCGCATTGATAAGGACTTTTGTATTATGGATCAAAGTTCTTTTCCATAGTTCATTCATTAGATTTTAGAAGAGACTTACAGGATAATATTAAACACCTAAAATACGTAATGAATATGTTTAATTGTTTTGTTCTAAGTGAAATGAGGTTCATTTGTTGTGAACACGAATAACCTAATTGCTTTATCATGCCTTTAGGCATAAATCTTAATCTAAAATTGGTGTTACCGCCTGCTGCTAAGACTATGGATGTTCCCTTTTGGATGTTTCTGGATTGTGGAATTGCCTTGATGAACTCTAGTTTCGTTCACAACATAAGTTCATAACTCCCTTAATCTCTCCTCTCTTTAAAGTTTATAATATACATTCCTTAAGTTTCATGTTGCTCTGTTAATGTTTAAGCTGATTGTGTATAACTTTTGTTTCATGTCTTTGGTTTACTTGATATTATATCTCCAATATGCAATTCTCAAGATTCAGTTCAGATTTAAATATAAAAACATTCTTCTTAATCCATTTGCAATTTTATGGAACGGTTTTCTCTTACCTTGAATCTTTGATGGACCAATTCATGAGGTGCTTATTTCTTCTAATCTTGAATTAAGCATGGCTGCTGTGATTTTTATGTACTCTTTCAATTGTTGTTTCCCATTGTTCATTATGGTGTAGTCATATGTAATATACAATAACTCATCCATCAGTAACAATATAAAATTGGTCATTATACATTTTAACGGTTAAAGAAGGTCATTATACTTATGGTTGATCTTTGTTTTGTTACTTCGATTGCAAGCACCTGCATTGTTATAGTGCTTTGAGGTTTAAACTCTAATGATCAGTTACACTTATATTTCAACTAAGTTTACTTAAGGTTAATCATGGATTATATTAAACTGTTTAGAGTCAGCAAACTGTTAAAACTCTTGTTAGTATTGTTATTATATTATATTAGGTTGTACTGATTATGTTACGGCAACAAGCATCAGTTATTACGTTTTAAGTAGGCGGTTTTTGTGTCAAACAATTTTTGAAAAGATAGAAAAATACAAGTAAAAATCATGAGGAATTTATTTTAGGACTGGCTATGGTTAGGAGAGAGCAAGGTCTCGAGTTCTTGTAAGGGAGAGACCAAAGCTCTCAAATTTCTTGGATATGAATTGTGTTGCAACAGTAGAGTAGACTACTTCTTTCCGTAGTTTATGTGTTATTTCCTAATTTGTTGTGTTGTAAGATTGTTATAATTGTTCCTGCTAATTTTATCATCAATCACCATAGATACCGGTGTCTTTCTGAAAACCTCCAACAATGTAAAAGTTATTCAATCATGTGGATTAAGAGATGTTTCACTTGTCATTAGTTCACAAAATGGGATTGAAGGTCGGCAATCTTTTTATACCCTCTTAGAAAAAAAAAAACAAAAATTTAGAATTTTGTTTTAGAATGGGAATGCTAAATATCGAAACCGCAAGATGTTTTTAAGTATATCTTTTCAAGCGGATCATATTGGTGCAAAATACGTTCTAGCCATGCTAAACATCTTTTCGGGTAGAATGTTTATCCTGGATATGTAATTAGTGTATAATTTGGATTTTTTTTTAAACTAAAAATATGGGCTTTCTTTGAGTGAAAAACTAAAAAAAGCAGAGAGAGAGAGAAAGACAATTGGAACTGGTGAGTGGTGACAGAGACGAAAAAATTTCACACGCGCGTGGTATATGAAAATCTACATGAGAGTTTTAAGATCTCAATTGTCTATTCCAATCCAATGGTCATCATGCAATGCTCTCACCTCTCATTATAAATGTCCTCTCATTTGATACACCCTATATATATATATATATATATATATATATATATATATATATATAGACACACATCATGTATGAACAAAAAAGTTGGCACAGTGATCATCATCTATGAACAATGACAATTTAAAGACGATTGAAGTAAGGTGAATTCATGTTGCTACCTAAGTTTCTCTTATTTCAAATCCTATTTATCGATAAAAATCCCCTTTTGTTCTTTTTGCATTGGAAGCCATGTTGTGTTACTATTCTCTCATGATGCAAAAGAAGCCAAAAATAGTTTGAAAATATTGAGAATTCATGTTGCTACTCTCATGTTACTCTACTCTCATGCACACAATACCTCTTTTTTAACCCTCCAATTTTCATGGAAGAGGAGTTCAATCGTGAGATGAATATAGTCTGGTCAAGAATTACTTCATCCAAAATTTGAGAAATCGAACTCGGGTTTTTCTTAAATGATTTATCTTTTAGTGGAGCTCATTAACCATTTAAAAGAACACCACAACAAAGATCATATTTTGGTGGGCCAACAAGATGAACAATTTTGAGGAGCCTATCGAGCAACTATCGTTGTATATGAGCCATATTACAAACGTCATTTTTTAAGGAACACCACAACAAAATTCTGCAATGTAAAGCAAACATATACAATCAACAATATCAATCATTAGAAATAGAAGATGTTAGAAAAAAGAAGACATGTGACTTCACTTAAGCATTTCAACCCTTGGGTTTTATGCTTCATGGGCTGGATGATATTATCCCCCAGTGGCAATACATGAATTGAGAAATCGAGACAATATGCCTAGAGGTAATACGCCAACTGAGAAATCGAGACAATACGCCAATGAGAGATCATCCTCAAAACATTTATGAAATTAAAATCAAGTTTGGAGATAAAATTCAAATTGTCACTTGGGAACTTTGGTAAAGTCGCCCAATCCTATCATATATGAGGCGGCGCCTCATATACAATATGGCTCGGGGGATTCACCCCGCTCAAAAATATATAAGCAAAGATCATCACAATTCAATAATGGTTAAAGACAAGGGCTACAATACTTTTTAGTACGGCGGCACTGTACCTCCTACCATGATAAATAAGAAACTCGCCAAGAGCAAGACGAAGGTTAACTCGCAATTGCGAGACAAAGAAGAGAGGACTCTAGATGTTAAATGTTTGAGCGTGAACAAAACCAAAAATGACTGGATTGTATGTGTTTGACTCAGCTTAAGATTTCAATGAAGCAGTGCAAATTCTTCAATCAATTTATCGTATATCAATGCCAATCATTTCAATGAAAAAGTTGTGCTTTTAAGGGTGGAAATTGATGGATCGAATAATTGAATACCAATAACAATATGAGTATCAATCAATTTTCTATTCTTCAATACACTCCCCATATGGAGATTTAATATTAAGTAAACCAAAGACATGAAACAAAAGTGATACTGAGTTCAAAAGAGGATTATGAACTTATGTTTTGAGGGAAGCTAAACTCATGACTATGAACCAAACACCAAAGTTCATCAAGAGAACAATAACATGTAGTACTTCTGAAAAAAGTTTTTGTGCACTTTAGATGTTAATTTCATATCATTATTTGAACAAAACAAATCAATGTATAACACTTTTCAATATTTTAGATATGTAATACAAGCTTGTGAATCCCTTCTAACTTCTAATGAAAGAACTATGAAAAAGATCTTTGGTCCACAATGAAAAAAACTTCCAAATAGCTACAAATAGGTTATTAAGAACTGCATTTTTTCACAATGTCAACTTAAATAAAGCAAACAAGAAAGAGTTTGTCGTCATAATTATGTAACATATTGGAAAGTCATTTTCTATACAGAACCCTTGAAAATAGGGAAGTGTTAAGGAGATAGCCTTCAGTCCATAAGCATTGAGAAAATCGCATAGTTTTAAGTTATTCGATAAAATGATTGTAGACTTAGTTGAAAGAATCGGATAGCTCTCTTTTCAGGTCTTAGAAAGAATGTTTGGTAAACTTAGTTGAAAACTTCATCGCAAGCCAAGATTAACCTTAAGTAAACTAGTTGAAATATAAGTATAACCGATCAATAGAGTTTAAACTTCATCGCACTATAACAATGCATGTCCTTGCAATCAAAGTAACAAAACAAAGATCACCATAAGTTCAATTTTACAGCACCATAACAATGCAAGTGGTCAACATAAAAAACATAACAAACCAAATAATCACAAATTGCTTGCAGAGACGACTTGAAGAATCCACAAAAATGCTGATCCACAAATTGTTTCAACACATTTTCAATACATCTTTTCACATCAATATGTAGTTGAGAGTTTGCTGCTAAATTCTGCAAAAGTAACAACAACAAAATATAATCAGCTTATCATATACTTCCCCCCTCTCAACAAAATTCAGCAATTACATTCAGATTTCTGAAAAGGCTAACTGCATATGAAAAAAAAATAAGGAAATGAAGAGCTTGTGGAACATTTCAACTTTATACCCATAGTCAATTTAATAACAACATTTCAATTTTTCTTTTTCTATAAGTACTAGTTGAAAAGTGTAATTCAGTCCAACAACTAAATTAATAATAATAAAGCTTTCGATGCAAAATAACATACTTGGTAACTTGCATCCACCTTTGAGGTGGCTAGAACAAGATGGAATATTCAGGATAATCTGACAAAAGCGAAAGCTGACCTTGATCCAAGTCCAAAACGTAGTTGTCACATTTCAATATCATATTTCGCCTGAAAATATTACCAATAAAGATCACACAATTCCCTTTGGCAACATACAAATCTGAAGCAGAAGATGAAAACAAACACACTATCCCCGAAACTCGAAAACTTCACCCACTTCTTCTCCTTCTCATTAAGCTTAAACAAATCAATCCTTACAAGATCATTAAGCTCAATACAAAGACACTCATAAATGTCCGCTAACAACAAATCACCCTCACTCTCCACTAAGAATTTCTTGTTTCCACCACCAACCAAAGGTTCAGCCACTAACTAGACAGTTGAGTCCAGTCCAACCATAATCTTCTTACCAGTTTTATCAACTGCATAAGGCCGCCCTTTAAAAAGGAAGATGTCTCCGAACTTTGTTGACATGTCAGGTATCACCTTCCATTTCTCATCGCCGCATTTCAAATGTAATTTTTGTAGGGGAAAGATAAATGTGCCAACGATGAGAGGCTTTTTCCCATGGCACGTAACAGCCACAACCTTTTGAGGGTATATGTAGTTGTTCCTGTAGAGTTTGCTCTTGGATTTGAGGTCGTATTCCAAGATGAAGAAGGTGCTTCCCAAATGAAGAACAGATAATTTGTTGTAATCAAGCACGAAACGGAAATCATAAGATAAACTTCGGGGGAGTGGGTGGAAGCAATTGGTTTGGCCAAGAGTGTTTTGGTTGGTCCTTATCAACCAAAGGCATAGGGTTTGTTCTTCTTGTTCTGATAGTTTAATGAGAAATATATTTTGTTTGGATAGGTAACAGAATGATGTGCTTTTGTTGAAGCTATCAATGTCATTGGGGTTAGTACGAAATGGTATTTCAAGGATTGGGAACTTGAAGGGTAAAATGTGACGATGATCATTTGGGACGGAGGAAGAGCGCCATGTCGAACAAACTGATCGAAATCGAATGAGATCGACTTCGTCGTAGATTCGTTGAGTTATCAGAATGAGAAGTTCTGTTGGAAGTTTAGACCAGTCAACCTCCATGGATGTGAGTAGCAAAATCTATAAGCAGAAGCAGCTAGCTATAAACAATTAGAAGTTATATATAAGCAAAACCAATAAGAAGAAACTATAAGCAAAAACAGAAGTAGAAGCTATAAACAAAACCAACAAACAGAAGTGGAAGCTATAAGCAAACCCCACAAACAGAAGCAGAAACTATAAACAATTAAACGCTACAAGAAGAAGGTATAAGCAAAAACAGAAACTATAAGCATAACCTATTGCAGAAGCTATAAGCAAAACTGAACTATAAGCAGAAGAAGAAGCTGTAACCAAAAACAGACGTTATAGGCATAAAAACAAAAGCTGTAAGCAAAAATAAAAAGATATAAACAATTGGAAGCTATAAGAAGCAAAAGCCATAAGCAATTAGAAAGCTAAAAGGAAAAACACAAGCTATAGGCAAAACCTATAAGCAGAGACCATAAGCAAAAGCTATCAGCTAAAGCTACAAACAGAAGCTATAAGCAAAACCAGAAGCTATAAACAATAAGAAGCTATAATCAAAACCTATTAGCAGAAGCAGAAGCTATAAGCAATTAGAACCCATTTCCATCGATAGTCACAACGAATTTTATAAGTGAGGCAACATCCATGTGCGGTGGGACTTAACGAATGACTTGAGTCAGGTACAAAGGAACTAACGTTATTGTAATCTTAAGGTTCAAACGAGCCGGTAGAGGAGTAAGAATCAAATCAGGTATTCGATAATTCTAAGAAATCAATCTAATCAAATTAATTACATTTGATATTTCCCATGTTCAGATATTGATTTTACATCATTTAAAACAGATTACGAAGACAATTTCCTAACTTTTTTTATTATTATTTTACACTGAATTAGGAATGCTATCTTAAATCGACTACTTTTATTTAGTTCCGGTTAATTAGAATATTGGCTTTCCATTCAAATCAATAAGAGAGCAAATAGAGAGAGATAAGAGATTAGAAGTTTGTTTACCTTGAGAGAGTATTTGGGAGGACGTATTTATTCAAGTTGGGAGGACTTGAAAGGAGTTAAGAGAGGTTGTTACAAACGAAGAGGTTGAGTGTATTGGATGGACTTGTTTTGCTTTGGGTTGTGATGTCATAACGAGAAGAATCTTGAGGTTTAGTCCGAAACACTTTCTATTCAACCAAACAAAAAAAGAGCGTAACAAAACACTTCTTTCATCTCTATTTCTTCTATCATTTTCTTATACTAAATAGTACACCAAATCTATTATATCTCTCACATGTTTCTCTCTTCTCGTACTCT
This sequence comes from Medicago arabica, assembly GCA_946800305.1. Classification (NCBI taxonomy): domain Eukaryota; kingdom Viridiplantae; phylum Streptophyta; class Magnoliopsida; order Fabales; family Fabaceae; genus Medicago; species Medicago arabica. The sequence continues at coordinate 56,451,686 of OX326966.1, forward strand.
CTCACCTTTTTCCTATCTTCCCGTTTTCTTCTTTGAACCAAAGACACATGAAGAAAGGAATAAAATTAGAAGAGGGACTTATTTTGCCCAAATTAGTCTTAATTTGGGCATTTTAGTCAATAATTTTGTATTTTAAAATAAAGCATTGTAGAGACTAATTTGGTCCAAAAACATATTTTAGTTGGTAATTTTTTGCAAGATGGTATTAGTAAATGACACTTCATCATTTAAACTCGACATCCAGCAACCAACAACTCAAATATGAGTTAAAATTAATAGAGGCTAATTTATAACCTATATGAAAATGTCAAAGATTAATTTGGATATATTTTAGCTGCTGAAAACAATTTTACCATGTGATGTAGTTGTTATTGCTCGAAATTAACCCGATAAATAGACATAGGGTTTGGCAAAGAAAAAAAATATAGATATAGGATTTTAGATATCTTAAATATCTTAAAATATATTCATAAGTTGCTTTTAGAATCTATCTATGATGCAAGTGAAATCGGCTTAGAATAATTATATTTTAACATATTTTCTAAAAACAATTTAGTAATAATCATTCGGTTCTTCGTGAAAGGATCTTGGTAATTTGGAGATCGGCTAAAGATAAGTATACTCTAACCAAAAATCGTTTCACCCAAAAATTATATCTCTCATCTCTCACCATTTTCTCTTTTATTGATTTGATTGGTAAGCCAATATAATTAAAAAAATTGAGAAATTGTCTCGGTAATCGGTTTTTTTTTTTGTTGACAAAGTCTCGGTAATCGGTATATTTTTTTGTTGACAAAATCTTTTTGGTAATTGGTTTTAAATGACCTAAAATCAATACCCGAACACCGGGAAAAATCAAAAGCAATTAATTTGTTTAGATTGAATTCTTAACATTATCAAATAGTTGATTTGATTCTTACACCTCTACCTGCTCGTTTGAACCTTAAGATTACAATAACGTTAAGTCCCACTGCAGATGGATGTTGTGTCACTAATGAAATTGGTTGTGACTATGGGTGGAAATGGGTTCTGATTGCTTATAGCTTCTGCTTCTGCTTCTGCTTATAGGTTTCGATTATAGCTTCTAATTGTTTATAGCTTCTGGTTTTTTTTATAGCTTATGTTTGTAGCTTTAGCTGATAGCTTTTGCTTATGGTTTCTAGTTATGAGTTTTGCTTATAGCTTCTGTTTTGATTTTAGCTTTCTAATAGCTTATAGCTTCTGTTTTGATTTAGCTTTCTAATAGCTTATAGCTTCTGCTTCTGCTTCTGCTTATTGGTTTTTCTTATAGCTTTTAATTATTTCTATCTTTTGTTTTTGCTTATAGCTTATGTTTTTTGCCTATAACGTCTGCTTTTGCTTACAGCTTCTGCTTATAGCTATGTTTTTGCTTATAGCCTCTGCGATAGGTTTTGCTTATAGCTTCTACTTATAGTTCTTATTTTGCTTATAGCTTCTTCTTGTTGTGTCTAATTGTTTATAGTTTCTGCTTCTGTTTTTGGGGTTTTCTTATAGCTTCTACTTTTGTTTGTAGGTTTTTCTTATAGCTTCTGCTTCTGTTTTTGCTTATAGATTTTGCTACTCGCATCATGGAGGTTGACTGGTCTAAACTTCCAACGGAGCTTCTCAATCTGATATCACAACGAATCGATAACGAAGTCGATCTCATTCGCTTTCAATCAACTTGTTCAACGTGGCGCGCTTCCTCCGTCCCAAATCATCATCACATTTTACCCTTCAAGTTCCCACTCCTCCAAACCTCATTCCTCTTTCATCAGATTGAGACCCTCATCAACAGCGACCTTCCATTCGGTTACCTCTCCAAACATAATTTCTTCCTCATCAAACCACCACCACCACAACAACAACAACAAACCCTACTTCGCCCTTGGTTGATAAGAGTTTGCCAAAACACGCATGGCCAAACCCAATTTTTCCACCCACTCTTCCATCACTACCCTCTTCCTCGTATCCGTCTCGTGCTCGATTTCAACAAATTATCTGTCCTCCATTTGGGAAGCAACAATTTCATTAAGGACCATAACATCAAAACTGGCAATGGTAAGTACAGGTTCCCTGTAAAGGTCGTTGATGTCATGTGCCATGGAAAAAAGCCTCTCGTTGCCGTTGCACCAGCCTTTCCCCCACAGCCGTTACTTTTGAAATGTGGTGATGGGAAATGGAAGGTGTTCCTTGACATGTCAACGGGATTCGGAGACATATGCCTTTTTAAAGGGCGGCCTTATGTGGTTGACAAAATTGGTAAGACCAGACTCGAGTGTCCATTTAGTGGCTGAACCTTTGGTTGGTGGTGGGAAGAAGAAATTCTTAGTGGAGAGCAATGGGGATTTGTTGCTAGCTGACATTTATGAATGTCTTTGTATTGATCTTAATGATCCTGATTATGATCCTGTAAAGATTGATTTGTTTAAGCTTAATGAGAAGGAGAATAAGAGGGTGAAGTTGAAAAGTTTAGGGGATAGGGTTTTGTTCTTGGGAGAGGTATGTTCGTTCTCTGCATCTGCTTCGAGTTTGTGTGTTGGCAAAGGGAATTGTATCATCTTTAGTGATGATACCATCTATTCATCTAAATCTGGTAGTTCTATTTTGGACTTGGATCAAGGTCGGCTTTCGCCTCTATCTGATTATCCTGAATATTCCAACTTGTTCTGGCCACCTCCAAATAGGATCTGAGTTCGTTACCAAGTATATTATTGTTATCTATAATTGAAAGGTTTCTAATGTGATTGTGATATAGCTTTATTGTGATTAATTTTGTTGTTAGACTGGAATAAACTTTTCAACTATTACTTATAGATTTCCTCAAAAAAAAAAAAAACTATTACTTATAGAAAAAAGAAAAATTGAAATGTTATTACATTGACTTGGTAAGGGTTTTTCTAATTTCTAACTAATATGTTCATTAAAAACAAGTATCTTCACTTCTAACTTTTCACAAGCTCTTCATTTTTTTTAATATGATGCTAGTTTGTGGTGGGCAATTATATGATTAGATGTATATATGAATATATGCAGACTACATGTGACAATGTTGTTGTTATTGTTATTATGAAGTTTCTAAACTAGATGTAGCAATCTTGATGAGCTTGATTATCTTCTTTTATTGTTACTTTTGCAGACTACACGTTCAACACCAAGCTCTTAATTACATATTCATGTCAGTATATGTATTGAAAATGAGGTGAAACTTGGGTTGCCAGAGAAGCGTTTTGGTGGATTCTCAAGTCTTTTGTAAGCAAGCTGTGATTATTCATCGTTTTATATGTTTTTTTTTTATGTTGACCACTTGCATTGTTACGGTGCTGTGAAGTTTAAACTGCATTGATCAATTACACTTATATCTCAGACGAGTTTATTTGAGGTCTGGTTATTGATTGATTAGGAGAGACCAAACTCTCGAATTTCTCGGATAGGAGTTGCCTTGCTACACCAGACCATCTCTTTCCTTAGTTTATGTGTTATTTCCTAATATGTTGTGTTGCAAAAGAAAACATTCTCTGTTCTGTTGTCTTCAACGCGTCTGTGTGTTTGATTTTACAACATGATACATAATTATGACAACAAGCTATTTCTTGTTTGCTTTATTGAAATGGACATTGTGAAAAATGAAACTCTGACGAATAACCCATCTAGAAATATCAAGTTCAATTGTTTCCACATTCTAGAAATATCAAGTTCAAAAAGGAACAGTGCAGGACGTACCACAGAGAAATAAGCTCTACATGAATTGGTCCACTAGAGCAAACTAAACCTTCAATTACAAGAAAAAGGAGTTCCATAAAAAAATGGCAATAGAATGCAAATGAATTGAGAAGAATGATTTTTTATTTAATCTCTTGAGAATGGCATATTATAGATATAATATTGAGGGGGCCAGGTTATGAACTTATGTTGTGAGAGAAACTAAACTCAAGTGATTATGAACCAAACACTTGAGTTCATCAGAAGAACAATAACAAATGATTAAACTGTAGTGATTCTTTAACCTAAATAATCATTGCAAGGGAGTTCCACTATCCAGAAACATTAAATTGAAAAGGGAACATTCCAGAGACGAATAGAAGTATCAAGAGAAAAGTACAGTATATTATCTTTTGAAGGAAAAGGTTCCAAAATTAATTCACGTTTCTCTTCCGGTTTTAATTTTTTTTTATGAAAATGAAATGTTGCAACACTTGAAATTAATTCCCTTTTTTTTCTTTCCCCAGAAATTAATTCACGTTAATAAGGGTTGCAACACTTGAAAGCACCAGTTTACACTAAACGGTAACTCATTTTCGGGCTTTTTAAACCAATGCATTATTTCCAACTTTATATATAAATATTCAAGTACACTCTTCATTGTTGTATTATTCATTCCACCCTATAATACATCACTACATATAACAAAATGTTTCATTTTCTACCCGAAGACATTTTGCTTTTTATAATAACATTGGTTGCCACCAATTCCTTGAAAGATCTCTTTAGGGTAAAACAAACATCAAAAGTATTGGAGAAACTCTCCAAAAATGAAAAAGTTATTCAATCATGTGGATTAAGAGATGTTTCACATGTCATTTATTCACAAAATGGGATTGAAGGTCGGCACTCTTTTTATACCCTTTTAAAACAAAACAATAATTCAAAATTTTGTTTTAGAATGAGTTTGCTAAACATTCGATATCCAGTTCCAAATTTGGAAAGAGCAATACATCTTTTAAATATATCTTTTCAAGCCGATCAAATTGGTGCAAAATACGTTCTAGCCATGCTAAACATCTTTTCCGGTGATTTAGAAACACATAAAGTGGGTACAATTATGTTAACTCGTTTATGGAAATTAAAAGTTTTATTCAAATGCAGAAATATGATTATGGCCGCGGTAAGCATGGTCCAATATTGGATGCTGCAAAGATCATGGCCGACAAACTTGGTATTCTCTAAAGTATTCATCAAAGAACCTGGCAAAAAGACATGCACATGACCAAGACTAAGGAAGGACAAATGGATAGCATATTGCGATGAAGATGACTACTTCAACACGTGCATAAATTGCAGACTCAATATAGAAGTGGTATCGTTCGCATCGAAAATTGAAATGTACGGCACACTTGAACGACTGGAACAAATGTTGGGATTATTATTATGAATGAAATAATTCTTAGATATAAGTATATTCATATGTTTTGTAATTTAAGTTTCTACAACTATGATCCAATCTATTTTAATGAAATTATTCAAGTTTATTATGTCATTTATTGAATACATCTTCAAAATAGTAGTATATATTTATATAGTACTATTTGACAGGAAATAAGTAATAATGGCAGTATAGGGGCATTGCTTTACCCTTTTTGTATTAAGTTGTTGGTTCAACGTATATATAAGTGAAGGAAAATCGATTCATAAACAGAATAAGCAGCGAATAAAAAAAAATTCGATTTTCTTTCCTTGGATCATTACGAATTACACATGAATCAGTGATTCGATTGTTACCTCAAAGTGTGAAATCTGAAAGCTGGAAACTGGAAACACGATCACAGCAAAGCAAGCAGCAAGCAGCAAAGCCTCTAGCAAGTCCACACGAACAGTGCTCCTCCAAAGCTCGGTGCTAGCCAATGATTTAGAAGTTTCAGAGAGTTTAGGGTTTCAAAACGTGCAACCTCAAACTTCAGCACTAGGCTTCTATTTATAGAACTCTTAGTGTGCTCTGCAAGTTTAGAAGTCACTATTGGGCTTCTGTAAGACCAATAACGAGTTTAGTAATTCTGCTAACTAATTAGCGTTATTTACTAAACGCACCCCTTATATAAGTCATACTTATATATTTCTCTTTTGACTGTTCTTTGTGTGTGACCTTAATAGGTTCTAGTCACGTTGGCAATAATATTAAATCTAATATTTAATACTATAAACAATGAGCGGTATCTAGCAACACATCATTGCTACCCAAGTGACAAAAATGTCAAGTGATCTGACGAAACCTTTTTCCATGATAATACTTATGTATACGATTACTCCTTTGTCCTAATATCTTTATTGATCTCAATGCATAGATTTTGTCACCATTGTGTAGATCAATATTTATATTTCTTGATTCCAAAATATACTGAATAACGAATAAGTCCAATATCCTATATCGACTTAGTTCGGCATGGCCATGCAGTTTTACAGTCATATTTCACCAAGAGGCCTATAGATATATCTCCTGTTTATGAGGAGGGACAAATCCCATCTAGGACACTCATGTCCCTCAGCATGATTCATCAAGTACCCATCAACCAACGTTATGGTTATCCTTTTACAGACAACGTTAGAATGGCAACAAAGCACTTGAGTCCACATCTAGGGATCATAGTGGTTTCAGGTCAAAGAGCGATGTACACTATTATCATTGTGAGAATATCTTATGACAATCTCATAACTTACTATGTAGTATTCTCACGATGGGTCTATCCAGTATAAATATTACTCCTAACATTTATACCTATGTATAGACTTGATATCTCATATCTATGACCCATGAGATGCGGTCATCAGTCTTCATACATAATAGTCTCGACGCTTTATTATTATCCTAATTCATATTAAAACTTGACTACGGATACATTTAAGAATAGCGTTCTTTATGATAATGTAATCTCATGATTAAGTCACACTTAATATATTATTACATGAAATATCTATTCTAAGGACTTTATTAACATTACTATAAATATATAATAAAGAGTGCCATATATTATTTAATAATAAAAGTCATGATACATAAGATAAGTTTCACATAAACTATTGGCCTCTAGGGCTTATACCAACAATAAGTTGCATAACTATCTTAAGCAATGTATATTGCGCAATTTTTATCGTGGTACTGTCATTAATTTTTATGGTTTGAAAGTTTAAATTATTGTAGCAACAAAAATCTGTTTAGAATAAACAGATAACCAAACTTCATAATGGAAAAAAAATAGTAAGAAGAAGGATAAAGGAAGAAAAGAGCACACCATAGTGGGATGAGGGAAGAAATTAACATGCAGTATAATATATTGTTGAGTATGATCACCAAGGGAAATATATGCATGGCAATATAACTCCAAAACTCTAGAAATAAGTTGCATAACTATCATATTTTATTATTTGTGTTAGGGTTAAAAGAGTTTGTACTCCCTATAAATATCTCAAATTATACTTTTAATTACTCTAAAAATTTACAGCAAGATCTGGTCCTCAATATTTTTTAACACGACTTTAGGTCTTTATTTTTAAGTCAACTCATTTGAACGATTTTTACAGAGATGTTTAGAATATTATATTTGTTGGTCGATATGGCCAACAAGTATGCGCGCTAAAGTGGGTGGGGGGGGGCGGGGATGTATAGCGCTTTTAAAAATTTAACGGAGTTTTGATAAAATCGTTTTTAAAAGGTTATCAACTATTCGGAATTAAGCTTGAGCATTCACAAACTATAAGAATAGCTAAGACTATGCTATGATAAGATTTACAAGGGAATGAGTGATTCACAAGTCAAATCTTAATTAAATCAAATATTAATAGTACTTGAACAAATTTAACGTAGGGGACTGGCGCGGTGGTTGGAAAAAAAAAATAATAATAATATTGATTGGTTATGTATCAATTTCTATTTTTTTCTCATTAAGAAAGACATTAAGCAAACAATAGATTAAGATTCAAGAATTATTCAGGAATTTGTAGTTAACGGTTGCTATTTGTGCTGAAATTTTTACTTTTTTTTGTGACTGAAAGGGATACATTTGTTTTCAATAGAAAAAGGGGATTAAAGAAAACGGAATTTAAGATACAAACACAAAAAAAAAAAAAAAAAGAATTTTAGAAACCCATTTTTGTTTTTTTGAGAGGAGGAGGGGTATTCGGATATATTTTTTTGTATTATTTTGGCGATATGGCCGAGTGGTAAGGCGGGGGACTGCAAATCCTTTTTCCCCAGTTCAAATCCGGGTGTCGCCTGATCGATAAGAGAATTTTCAAATAGTTTATTTCGTTTTGTTGATATAGAAAACTTTTTCTTTTTTTTCCAGCGCAAGCTAGTGTAGGAATACGGGACTAGTTTGATGCTAAATTCTAAGCATCGGGAGTTTGTTCTCTAAAACTCTAAAATGTTGTAAATATTTTCGTCTCAAGATTCAACGAAAAATTCATTAGAGGGGTGAAAAGGAATAGATCAATCTTGAAATGATAGTCCTTTTATTTCACTAGTATACTATTGTAATGTCCATCTACTTTTTGGGTCTTTAATTAGATTGAATAGGGATAGGTCGGATGGGGAATAGAATTCCATTTTTAGTTAGGGAAGGTTTTGAAGAAAAACCTTGTATACAAACTTATGGTAAAGTATATGAACGCTTCTTCATTTATTCCATATTAGTTATAGATTAATGAAATTGAATATCGAATTAGTATTATTAAAATTCTATAAAATAAAAAAATCCAATTCAAAAAGAATCCATTTTTTTTTCTAATCTCTAGTAAAAGAATTTTAGAGGATGTTTTCCAATTGTTTTAGAGAACGAATCGGGAGACAATCAAATGGAAATAAGAGATGCAAATAAGAGTCTGAGTATGCAAAGAAATCTATCTTGATTCTATTCTATATTTTTTTATTTTTGACTTAATGAAATGGGGGGTAAAATAAAACATAGGTCTTTTTATTCGTACCTAATTAGTACGATACATTCCCTTACTACTCCCAAGGATATTTTTTATTTATGCTTCATTTAAGATTTTTCAATTCTACTAGAAATCAGGTAAGAACTTGTTAGATGTTCTAATTGGATGTTTCATCAATGGTGTTATGACGGAATCTTTTTTTGACTCTGTACTAGCGATTCCACTATTATTATAAGATATTATAAACTTTTCAGTGAAAAATAAAAACGAAAATAATACAAGAAAAATGAGTAAACAATAATAAAAAAATTTCTTCATATTGATAGAGATAGGAGACAAAATTTACATGGATATAGTAAGTCTTGCTTGGGCTGGTTTAATGGTAGTTTTTACATTTTCCCTTTCCCTTGTAGTATGGGGAAGAAATGGACTCTAAGAGGACTACTAATTGAGTTAAGGGATCCAAATGTCTCAATTATTTTATTTTATAGCTAAGTTCTTCCATTTTTTAACTATTGAATTTTGTGATTTTATGAATACTAATTAATGAAATGCAATTCGATACTTCATTTTGAAACTCTATTGTATTCCAGTGGTGTAATAGAATATTGAAAAAAAAAATATATATACTCTTTAAATCAAACAAATATTTGAATTGTTCCCATCTTATTGTCCCGGGAATACAGATAATTGGAAACGGATTACTACTCCAAACTTAATTCTTTTTAAGATTTATATTTCGATGAACTGGTTACCACCAATCTTTTCTAAATATGAAAAACGTTTTCATCGAATCCCCTGATCAGTTGTCAATTATTTCATCAATTCATTTTTTTGGAATACTAAAAATAAAAAGATTATTTTTTTATTTTTTATCGGGATTATGAAAAGAAAGTGAAATCTAAAAATTCAAATAATAAGAATAAAAATGTATTTTTGATTATTTCAGATTGATTGGAACCAATACAAATAAAATAGATTAGATCAAACAAAGAAAAAATGTGGACACTATGGAATTGACATCTATAGATATACCCATATGAAAAGAAATATTTAAATTGGTCCATCCATATTAAACTTCTTTTTTTTTAAGTAAAACATTCCATTTTTACCATACCGTAAGATAGTATAGTAGAAAGAAATAAAATAGATTTGATTTCTTTCTACTATACTATATGGATTTCATAGAATTCGGCTGATTGTAGTCTGATCATTTTATTTAAAAGAAAGACCCGAAATGGAAACCCTTTCTTTATTCAATCATTGTCATCGCATTGATAAGAAATCAGAAGTCATGTTTAATTAAAATTAGTTACTTTGACTTACCGTTTTTACGTAAATTATCAGTAAAAAGGCAGTAGGAACTAGAATGAAGAGTGCAGTAGCTATAAATGCGAGAATATTGACTTCCATAATCTCTATGTTTTCTTTCTCTTTTATTTCTAATAAATACTTCGGGATTTAATCCCATAGAAATGAAAAATCTTTCGTCAGTAAATTCAGTGGTATAAATTGGATCTCGATGATATCAAATCGGATCAATATCACGAATAACAATATCTGAGCTATCAAATCAATTCATCGTCGAGAATTAAATAGTATAACATAGGAAGATCTTTTATCCATACCAAATAAAAAAAATGACTTTCTGATGCAATGAAAAATTCCTTTTTCTTTCTTCGTCCGAACCTTTACCTTAAACTAAAAAAGAAAAAAGGAATCCCTGTTAGAAATGATATTTTTTTTTCTTTTTTATTCCCTTTCACATACGAAATCAATTGATATTTTTTGGATTTGTATCCATCGGGACTGACGGGACTCGAACCCGCAGCTTCCGCCTTGACAGGGCGGTGCTCTGACCAATTGAACTACAATCCTAGGGAAAAAGTTGTATAGCATAAAGATTCTTACTATTTCATTCAAACCCTTTGTTTTTCTATTTTAGATTCGAACCCCTGTACTGTAACTGAAAGAGGCAGACTTATATATTCATATTTTTATGGGTCTGCACTTTAGCGAGATCGACACGGATTATTCGCAATCCGTTCCTTGTTGCTAACTTGATTGAAAAATCAATGAATCAAGGAAACAAAAAAGACTCTTTTTTTACTTTAATCCTTTCCTAAGACTTTATACTTTTAAATCCCGATAGGAATTTTTCAAAATCCGAATTTGTGGAAAAAATATGTAATATGGAAAAAAGAAATAGCACTCGAGATTTTATTCTTCTGTATGGGAGCCCATTGGTGATTTTCAGAGAACACCAAATGGGTTATATCATTTCATGGTGGATCCGCAAATTTTTGGGCCGAGCTGGATTTGAACCAGCGTAGACATATTGCCAACGAATTTATAGTCCGTCCCCATTAACCGCTCGGGCATCGACCCAGGAAGAATCAATTTTAGTCTTTATTGAGAATCCCTGATCAATTTCCTTTTGTAGTACCCTACCCCCAGGGGAAGTCGAATCCCCGTTGCCTCCTTGAAAGAGAGATGTCCTAAACCACTAGACGATGGGGGCATACTTGCCCGACCTCCATTCTACTATGTTCATACATAGTATGAACAGTTTTTTGAAATTGTCAATAGAATGGAATGATATGATTCGATCAGAAGGATCTTTCAGAATTCCTTAAAATATTATTTCGATTTCGAAATTGTTCATTCCAATCACCAATCTATAAAAAAATAATGCGAAAGAAAACAAAAGAAAGAGAGAATCCTTTCAGGGAATGATTGATTTTCTGGAACAGGCGCGGCATTAACACCTCATTTCTTTCACTTTCATTCAGTGTTAAGAAGATTGAATTAGTGGGTACATGTATCAATGAAATGAATGTTGTGTTATGATGAAGATGATTTCAATTCGAATCGGTTTTGAAAAAATCCATTCCATTGATATTTCTCAAATCCAATATCAAAAAATCCTTTTTTTAACTATACTCACTAGGTAAATCCAATTTCTTGTTCGTTAAAAAGTTGCTATGTACAAAAAATAGATCGATTCTATATATATATAATTTGAGTATATGCAGTAACAAATAGATGTACTAAACTCATATCCATATTGGATGGTTCCTTATTCGGGAATTGACTCAAATGGAGCCCCTTTAACTCAGTGGTAGAGTAACGCCATGGTAAGGCGTAAGTCATCGGTTCAAATCCGATAAGGGGCTTTTTTGTCAAAAAATGACAACAGTAGTATTCCTATTTGAAGGAAGAATAGGGATATTCTTGATATTTGTAAGAAGTTTCTCTTTGTAAAAAAAAAACTAAGGAATAGTTGAATTTCATTAAAAAATCGAGTTTTTATTCTATGAAATTATTGTTATCATTCGAATTCATTCGAATAGAGTAAACTAATTCTAGTAGAGTAAACTAATTCTAGTTAGAAAGTGAAAGAGTATTCTTTTCTATAGATATCTATTTTTTTAGACTGTGATATTTCCTTTAATTGTAAGATATTCCTATCCTATTTTCTATTCTTCCAATCAAAAAATGGGAAAGATTCTAAAAAAAAGTAAGTGGACCTAACCTATTGAATCATAACTATATCCACTATTCTGATATTCAAATTGGATAGAAATGAAATTCGAACAGTGGATCTTTTTTGTTTTGAATATATCTTTAGTTCGGACTCCGCAAGAATCTGTCAATATTTCGGATTCAATCTTATTGTTCCTAGGAATAAATGGATACTCCTCTTCTCCACGCAGAGGGGTTTATTCTATTCTAAGTTCCAACATATAAGTCATTTTACTTTAAAAATATCGTTTTTCCGAATACAAGAAAAGATCCAATTACATTTCGATTATTTCTTTCAGATTAAGTATGAGATATCTATAAAAAAAAAATAGAAAAATCCATCAAATCATGACTTCGAGTATCAAATAGTTAATTTTCATATCTATGCATACTAGATTTTTAAAGCAATTAATGGACGAAACTTTCACTTAGAATCTATTATTTTAAATAAAACTCCATACAATATTAAAAAATCTGATAGATAGATAAAAAAATATTCGAATTTCTTACCTCGATCTGTAAAAAAGGTATACTTTGTCATTTTTTTAATCTGAACGAAAGAAAAATACAACTAAAGAGAAAGAAGACAATAAAAGAAATGAAAGTAAAATAGAAAGTGGGGGGGGGGGGGGGGGGGGGGCGGGGATGTATAGCGCTTTTAAAAATTTAACGGAGTTTTGATAAAATCGTTTTTAAAAGGTTATCAACTATTCGGAATTAAGCTTGAGCATTCACAAACTATAAGAATAGCTAAGACTATGCTATGATAAGATTTACAAGGGAATGAGTGATTCACAAGTCAAATCTTAATTAAATCAAATATTAATAGTACTTGAACAAATTGCTAAACAAGACAATTTCAAACCAAACCTATAAGAAATTAAAACAACTAGAATACAATATATATGGAATTGATGAATTGACTAAGCATTGAAACTAAATGATCCAAGTGAATTAGTGAAAACCTAATTCAAGGAATTAGGCCAATTTTAACAAAAGAACTTAGATCATAATCAATTTCTATTCTAACAATTAATCAATTTATGCATATACAATTTAATAAATTCATTTAATTCATCACTTGGGGATTAGGGTTCAGTCAGGTTCACCACTTTCTACATAATCAAACCTGCATGCATTAGGGATACAACCGTGGTTAAAAAAAGTAGATTTTTGGTAAATTCCATAAGCCTTAATTTATCTTTGAGGACCCTTTTGGGAATAAGGTTCCATTAAGCAAAAAGAGTTTAATCTTTCTTTGGCAATGACTTTAGCAGCTAGTTCAGCTGAAAAATCCATGTGGGGTGGACAAAAAGATGAGATGAGAGTATGAAGAAACTTAGCATTATCAACTATGGAATCATGATCATTAGTACTACCATGAAGTGAAAAAATACTTACACTTTTTATTTAACTTTTTTACACTTATTATTTCTATTTACACTTATTATTTCATTTTATTAATGGTATTTCTCAATCAAATAAGTATCATAAAATCTTTCAAAAACGTAAAGGATAAATTCATTTTGATGTTATTTTTTCCCCAAAAAATTAGAACTAAGCAAGAAAGAAAAAACCGGTAATTAACTTTATTAAGGTTTTTTATTTTTGAGGCAAAGCAAATCATCTCATTTCATGGTAAGTAATAGAAGCAATACAATGAGGAGGATCATTAAACGTATTGCAGGTAGATTATAAAAAAGACGCTTTGACAAGGTAATGATCGATTCTATTTGTTTGCCTCGTACGTTAGATTGGAGCTAGCATTAAAGGAAATAAGTAACCTACAACTAGATAATAAAATGCCTAGATCATTATCATAACTATAACCATTTATAACAGCGTTTACAACCCTTTGACAGTCGCTCTCAATACTAACTCGATTAGCATAGAAGCTAGTATTTGGAGCTTCTGGAAATCACGGCAAAAACGCATCGGAAAGCATGCAAACGTGCTTTTGTGTGTTGCAAACGGTAAACCAAACACACACATAGCCATTAATAATAGCGTTTTCAACCTTTTGACATTCGTTCGTAAAATTAACTCGATCATAACCGCAACTTGCAACAATTTGGAGTGCAAGTTGAAGCATTGTAGCTTCACATTCTGATATAGAGGGATACACTATAGTGCTTGCATTGTAGCTTCACATCGGTAATGTAACCCCTTTTTTTTAAGGTCGAATTCTTTCTGCTTCCTAAGTTTCTATGATTTAAAATCCTATTTATTGACAAAATCCCCTTTGGCTATTTTTGCATTGGAAGCCTATGTTGTGCTACTCTACTCTCATGATGCAAAAGAAGCTAAAAAGGAGTTCGACCGTGAGATAAATATAGCAAGACAAAGAATTATTTTATCTAGAAATCAAATTCAGGTTCTCCTAAATGATTTGTCTTTTGGTGGAGTTCATTAATCATTTAAGATCAATTACTTGGTTTGCATATAATACCTATTTTATCGAATCAAACTCTTAGCAGCTGAAAATCACTATGGCCAAGACTCAAAATTACAAGATTTTGTTTTACAAGATTTTGGGTTTTTTTAATTTTGCTGTAATCAAAGAAAGAGTAGTTAAGAAAAAAAAATGTAATTGATTTTGTTGAACCAATTTTTTATTTTTTTAATTTCTTTTTTGATACGATCATACGACACAACATCAAAAAAGAAGTTCTAAACCCTAATTTCTAAATCTCTTGAGTATAAGAACCTTGAACGAAGAAGAATCAGGGGCAAAGAGAGTGCTTCAAAAACATTCAAACAGAAGCTGATAAATGCATTCTTGAAGGACCAAAAAAATTGTCACATCACAACTTTTGGGACCAAAAATCTAGGTTGAGGCCAAAATACAACAAGTGCAATACTTGAAGACCAAAAACATCGAATTTAGAAAATGGACTATTTTACATTTTCATTTTATTCATTTTGAAGTCGTGTATTAAAATGGCAACCAAGCCAAAGTGTATTTTACATTTTATTCATTTTGAAGTCGTGTTGTATGACGAAAAAATAAAAGCATTATTTTAAGAACAATGGGAACAATGGGACAATGGGAAAGAGTATATATAGCATACAGAAAATGCATTTTTACATAAGTATGAAATTCTATATATTATTTAGAATTACCAGGAGAAAGAAAAAACAAAGAGAATTCTTGCATCATATGTATATAATTTATGCATCCAAAATTAGAGAAAATGGATTAAAATACTGTTCATTGAATAAATACCTAATTCTTCACGGAAGGCCCAATCCAGTCCCTGACAAAAAATAATACCCAAATTAGTGCTTGACATTTTCATAAGGGTCCAATTTAGTCCCTGGCTCGTTGTAACATAGGAACTAATTTATCCCTTGTATGAAAATGTCAGGGACTGCATATTGTCATACATACATCTGATCATATAATCAGATTTCTAGAGGATGGATATATGAAGAGCTTGTGAAAAATTATAACTGTGATACTAATTTACAAAGAATATTTAGTTAGAAAAACTCTTGGTCAATTTAATAACATTACCATTTTTCTTTTTACTGTAAGTAATAATTGAAAAGTGTATTCCAGCCTAACAACTAAATTAAGCACAATAAATATAAATATCAGAGTCACATTAGAAAACAGAAACCTTTTGATGCAAGATAAACTTACTTTGTAACGAGGTTGGATCCACTTTGGAGGTGGCCAGAACAAGTTGGAATATTCGGGACAATCAGACAAAAGCGAATGTCGACCTTGATCCAAGTCCAAAACATATTCCGTACATATATATTCAAATGGTCTATGTGATTCAAAGATATAATTATTAAAGATGACAGAATTCCCTTTGGCAACACACAAATCCGAAGCACTGGCAGAAAACGAACATACCAACCCCAACCCCAAGAACAAAACCCTATCTCCTAAACTTGTCAACTTCACCCACTTCTTATCCTTCTCATTAAGCTTAAACAAATCTATCCTTACACGATCATTATGATCGGGATTACAAAGATCAGTACAAAGACATTCATAAACATCCGCTAACAACAAATCCCCCTCGCTCTCCACTAAGAATTTCAAGTCCCCACCACCAACCAAAGGTTCAGCCACTAATTGGACACTAGAGTCCGGTCCAACCACAATTGTCTTACCAATTTTGTCGACTGCGTAAGGTCGCCCTTTAAAAAGGCAGATGTCTCCAAATTTTGTTGACATGTCAGGTATCACCTTCCATTTCTCATTGCCACATTTCAAAAGTAACGGTTGTGGAGGAGAGGTTAACGTGCCAACAATGAGAGGTTTTTCCCCATGGCGCGTAACGACAACGACCTTTTTAGGGTACATGTAATCACGAGGGTTGTAGAGTTTATCATTGAATGTGAAGTCAAAGTCTATCATGAAGAAGTTGCTTCCCAAATGGAGGATGGGTAATTTGTTGAAATCAAACACGAAAGTGTAGAGAATTTTATCGCCATTTTGCAAGAGTGGGTGGAATAATTTGGATCTGCCACGTGCGTTTTGGCAAATTCTTATCAACGAAGGGCTTAGGGTTAGGGTTTGTTCTTCTTGTTGTGGTGGTTTGATGAGGAAGATATTTTGTTTGGTTATGTAACAAAATGACCTGTTCTTGTCGATAAAATCAGGGTTGAATGGAAATTTAAGGAGTGGGAACTGGAAGCAAAATTTGTGATGATGCTTTGGGACGGAGGAAGAGCGCCAGGTTGAACAAACTGATCGGAAGTGAATGAGATCGACTTCTTCGTAGATTCGTTGTGATATCAAATTGAGAAGCTCTGTTGGGAGTTTAGACCAATCAACCGCCGCCATGGATGCTAGTAGCAGAATCTATATGCAGAAGCAGAAGCTATAAGTAAAACTATAAACAAAATTTATAAGCAAAAACGGATGTTATAAACTATAAGCAGAAGATATAAGGTGCATTTGTTTCAACTTAAAAAAATAGATTTTGTGGTAAAAAAAAAGTATAGAGAGTTAAAAAAAATGTGGTTATTTCTTTTCTAAGGGAAAATCTGGTTATTTCTGTTTGTTTACTATCAATAAAAATAACTTCAAAAAAATTGTTTTTAACTTGTTCATGTGCTACATCCATGTTTTTGAAAAATATATATTTTGGGAAAAACTAAACCAAATAGCTTTGCATTTTAGAGTCAAAAATGATTTTTAGGAAATTTCTAAACAAACATGGAAAAATGACAAAAATGATATTTTATTTATTTATAAAAAAATTGTTTTTTTTTTAAAAAAGAAGAAGCAGAAACTATAAACAATTAGACGCTACAAGAAGAAGCTATAAGCAAGAACTGAACTGCAAGCAGAAGTTATAAGCAAAACCAGAACTATAAGTAGAAGCAGAAGCTGTTAGCAAAAGCAGACGTTATAGGAAAAAACATAAGCTACAAGCAAAAAAAAAAGCTATAAACAATTAGAAGCTATAAGCAAAACCTATAAGTGGAAGCAGAAGCTATAAGCTATTAGAAAGCAAAAAATAAAAACAGAGGCAATAAGCAAAACCTATAAGTGGAAGCAGAAGCCATAAGCAATTAGAAAGCTAAAAGGAAAAACATAACCTATAAGCAAAACCTATAAGCAGAAACCATAAGCAAAAGCTAGCTAAAGCTACAAACAGAAGCTATAAGCAAAACCAGAAGCTATAATCAAAACCTATAGGCAAAAGCAGAAGCTATGCGCAATTAGAATCCATTTCCACCCATAGTCACAACGAATTTTATATATGACGCAACATCCATGTGCGGTGGAACTTAACGAAAGTCATGAGTCGGGTACAAAGGAATTAACGTTATTGTAATCTTTTGGTTCAAACGAGCCGGTATAGGTATAAGAATCAAATCAATTATTCGATAATGCGAAGAATTCAATCTAAACAAATTAACTGCATTTGATTTTTCCCATGTTCGCTCAGATATTTATTTTATATCATTTAAAACCGATCACCGAGACAATTTCTCAAATAAATAAGAGAGCAAATGGTGAAAGATAAGAGATCAGAAGTTTGTGTACCTTGAGTTGTAGTTTAAGGACATATTTATACAAGTTGGGAGGACTCGAAAGGAGTTAAGAGCGACATCCCAAACCGGCCCCCGCCGTATATTCATTAGATGGCATTGAAGAGGTTGAGTATATTGGGTGCACTTGTTTTGCGTTGGCTGTGATTTGACTAGGGTTGTGGACTTGATTTGCGTTCGAAACACTTTCTATTCAACCAAACAAAAGGAAAGCGTAAGAACACACTTCTTTCATCTCTATTTCTTCTATCCTTTTCTTATACCAAATAGTACATCAAATCTATTATATTTCTCACATATTGCTCTCTTCTCGTACTCTCTCGCCTTTTTCTTTCTTCACATCTTCTTTGTACCAAACACACTTTTATGGAGAAAGGAATGGATTTTTAAGAGGGACTTATTTTGCCCAAATTAGTGATGTGAAGACTAATTTGGGTAGTTTACTCAATAATTTTGAATTTTAAAAACATTGTAGAGACTAATTTGGTCCAAAAACATGTTTGCATTGGTAATTTTTTGCAAGGTGACATTAGTAAATGACATGTCATCATTTCAACTCGACACGCCAGCAACTAACAAATCAGATATGAGTCAATTAATAGAGACTAATTTATAACCTTGCATTTGTAATTTTTTGCAAGGTGACATTAGTAAATGACATGTCATCATTTCAACTCGACACGCCAGCAACCAACAAGTCAGATATGAGTCAAAATTAATAGAGACTAATTTATAACCTATATGAAAATGTCAAAGATTAATTTGGCTATATTTTAGTTGCTCAAAACAATTTTACTATGTGATATGATATGCACTTGCTATTGCTCAAAATTAACCTGATAAATAGATATAGGGTTTATCAAAAAAATAAAAATAATAGATATAGGGTTTTAGATATCTTATAATGTATTCATAAATTGCTTTTAGAATCTATCTATATGCAAGTGAAATCGGTTTAGAATAATTATATTTGAACATATTTTACAAAAACAATTTAGTTATAATCCTTCGTTTTTCGGGAAAGGGACATTGATAATCTAGAATTCGGCTAAAGATAAGTATAGTGTGACCAAAAACCGTTTCACCAAAAAATTATCAATATCATATTATTTAGATGTCTATAAGAAAAGGAAAAAATTATATATCTAATCTTTCTTACTAGACAAATAGCTTGTTTAGCTAGCTCTATTATTAAATTTAAGATAATATGGTTTTAGTGAATTAATTGTAATCAAGGAATGACATAGAGGGAGGTACCCAGGGTTGGGCCTCCTCCCTCTCATTACTTATAATTGTTACAAGTACACTTATATAAATCAGTTCCAAATACTTTGTAAATAAAAATAAAATGTGTTCCAAATATTATTTGATAACCATCTATCTATTATATAAATTTGTAATATTAATTGATAACCATCTATTATTAAAATTTCTAATACATATGTTATTAAAAAATTATTTATACTATATAAAATATATGCAACAACAACAACCACCATGCCTTATCCCACTAAGTGGAGTTGGTTACATGGATCAACTCATAAGGTTCTATCATTAACCATATTCAAATCCAACTCATTAACATCTAAATCATTGATAATAATTTTTCTAGGTCTTCCTACATCATATCAACTATCCATAATGTAGCATCTACATATCTTTTATCTACATACTCAAACCATCTAAGCCTATTTTCTACCATCTTATCTACTATAGGCGCTACCTCAATTTCTCCTAAAAGATTTGTCTTTTGGTGTAACGCATTAACCACCTAAGCTCAATTACTCCAATTTTTATTTTCTTATTTTTTTTATACAACATAAAAAGATGCAAAGTTTTTTTTATCAGATAAAAATGGATTATATAAACACGAATTGAGAGTGTAAGGTGTGTCATAAACAACCTCAAAAGTTTACAGTCAGCGTATAACCAAAGTTAATAATAATTTTATATATTTCACCTGCTTGCAGATGCTTATTTACAAAGAACATATATAGAAAAACCCATAGTCAATTCAATAACATTTCAACCACTGCCATGGATGCTACTGCGAGTAGCGCGCAGGAGCAAACGAGGAATGATCTGTGCCAACAACATTGCATGTTATAACAAAAAAAAAAATTAACCAATGAATATCTATAGATGAATAAAATGTGAGCTGAATTCCCTAAAAAAAATATGAACTAAATTGTCTATGAACAAAAAAATTGGCACAGTTTGAAAGTATTGAGAATTCATGTGGCTACTCTCGTGTTACTCTACTCTCATGGACACAATACCTCTTTTAACCCTCCAATTTTCAGGGAAGAGGAGTTCGGTCGTGAGATGAAAATAGTCTGGTCAAGAATTACTCCATCCAAAATTTAAGAAATCAAACTCGAGTTCTCTTAAACAATTTGTCTTTTAGTGGAGCTCATTAACCATATAAAAGAACACCGCAACAAAGATCATGTTTTGGTGGGCCAGCAAATGAACAATTTTGAGGAGCCTATAGAGCAACTATCGTTGTATATGAGCGTTGATCAATTGTAGAGTTTTCAGGAATGTTCTTAACAAATGATTTTGGAATTGTTACTGAGATTTTATTATAAAAGAGATTCAAGTATTAGATATTTTTACCCGAGATTTTATTATTAGAGAGTGTGAGGAATTGTAGGTGAGCAGTGGATTTTGTTAATGAATTTGATATCAACTTCATCTGAGAGTGGACAACTGAGTGTTGGAAATTCATCATTGGTTCATGCTGAGAGTGGACAACTGAGTATTGAAACGTCTTCAATTATTCATGCTAAAAGTTCTCAATGTTACTCCCCTAGCAATGAAGAATCATGGAAGTCTTTAGTCTTTCAATCTATTAAAGAAATTGAAGGTTTTTATGGTAATTATGCATATAACACTGTATTTTCTATTAGGACTATGTTGAAGTCGAAGAATAATTCACAAAACAAGAAATCAGATAAGGTACATTATGTTTGTAACAAACAAGGTTTCAAGAAGGGAAGTTTGCTTAATCCTTACAACAGGCCAACAACAGACAGTCCACTGATTATTGAGTTTGTGAAAGTCAAAGAAAAATCTGAGGAAAGAGTTGGTTGTAAAGCTGGAATATCTTTGAAGCTGGATGAAGTTTTGAATGTGTATAAGATATATAGATGGGATGTTACTCATTGTCATCCATTACATAAACCAGAGCATTCATGTTACCTGAGATCATTTCGAGAAGTAAATGAAGTTAAAGGACAACTGGCTCTAATAAATTCTAAAGTTGGAATGTCGATGAAAACGTCTTATGAAGTTATGGGTCAAGGAGTTGGAGGCACGGAGAATCTTCCTTTTCGGTTTTCAGACTTAAAGAACTATCTAATGACAATTCGTCAAAAGGAGATGGTGGTTGGTGAAGCAACTGTAATTCAATAATTCTTTAGAAATGAAGCTCTCTCCAAACCATCTTTTTATTATGATATCCAAGTTGATGCTGCAGAAGACATAGCTAGTATTTTTTGGGCAGATGGAATCATGCAACTAGATTATTCTCTATTCGGCGATGTCATCAGTTTTGATACAACTTACCGAACAAACAATAAATATCGGCCATTAGATTAGTGTTTTTTACTTTTCTCAGGGTTTAAATTAGTGTTTGCTTTCATTAAGTTGTTTTGGCATGTTAAAACCATGTACAGAGCATATTGGTTTTCACCAAAACAGAGCATTTCTAAAGAATTCTTGAACTTTAGTACATACTTATTAGAATACTTAGAAAAATATTGCAAGTCACCCTGATATTTTGATTATCTAACTTTGTTATTACAGACCAGCAATGACTAATTTAGGGTTGGATTGGACTTAAATTAGTGATTGCTATCATTATTTAGTGTAAGTTATTTTGTTCTGATATGGGTCATTTAAATTTCAGCTGCCTTTATTGGTTTTGACAATCATCGTAAGCGTGTTTTATTTGGTGCTGCGCTATTGTACGATGAGACAACATCTACTTTTGATTGGTTGTTTAAAACATTTTTGAAGTGTATGTCCAATAAGAAACCACAGAGCATATATGCAGACCAGGCTAGTGCGTTATTGTGTTCAATTCCAAATAGTTTTCCAGGTGTTTTTCATGGGCTTTGTTCATGGCACATGGCAGAGAATGCAAAGAAAAATCTTGGCTCTCGTGCAAACAGTGCATTTTTTGATGAGTTAACCAATTTGGTTTCAAATGTAGATGATGAATCTGATTTTGACTAAAATTGGGATCAAATGATGAAAAATTGTTTTAATGGAAGGCCTCCTTCAGACTTTAGGTGGCTTGTCCAAACTTACAGAAATCGTATGCATTGGTCTTCAGTTTGGGTTAAGTCACATTTTACAGCTGATTTGAAAACGACTCAGTTAAGTGAGTCTTTCAATGCTTTTCTTCGTGGATTTTTGTAGCCAGACCATTCACTTGTTCGATTTTTTAGTCATTTCAACATTATGGTTCAGAGAATGAGGGATAATCATGCTGAGTTGGACTTCAAGGATGCAAACACTAGAACAAAAAATAATTATCCCAACAGTCAGCTGATGCAGTCCGTTGTAAACAAGTACACACCTTCTTGCTTTGCATTTATTCACAGGCAATATGACCTTTCATTCAAATACTATTATGAGGAGAACGCAACAAAAGGGTCTTCCTTTGAGAAGTTTTTCAAAGTTTTCACAATTAAAAAGGTTGGTGATAATTATGATGCTGATAATGACAGGCCTTTCAATATTGATGTTTTGGATGCAGAACTTCAAGAAAACCTTTCCCCAAGTTTTGAAGATCATGATCGACTTGATGAAAGGGTTGTCACAGTTGACATTAAAAGTAAAAGTTTTAATTGTTCATGTCGTATGTTTGAGAACAGAGGCTTCTTATGTCGACATGTTTTGAGGATCTTGGAGTTCTTAGGTGGTCATGTGCAATATCATTCTTTGAAGACAATACCTGGACAATATGTTTTAAAACGTTGGACTAGAGATGTGCGTCCGTCTGTCGATAAGCTGAAATCGACCATCCATGTTGGCACTGAAGACACCACTCAAGCAAAACGATATCAACAAATTTGTGTTGTTACAGTTCAGCTTTCTACACGTTTTTGTGCAGATCTGGAAGCATTTGGAATTTTTCTACACGGTGTTCTTGAAGCTGGAAAAAAAGTAGAGGAGTTGCTTCTTTCTAAAGGTATACGTACAGACCCATCGTCCGTGACACCATCTAAGTCTTCAAATGTATCTGCTGGGGTGAAGACCTCTGCACCAAAGTTTAAAGAGAGACCAAATCCAATTAAGTCAAAGAAGCGACTTAAAAGTGATTATGAAAAAGCTAGAGAAAGACAAAAATACATTATAAATCGGAAGAAACAAAAGAGAGATGTTGAAGCTTTAAACCAAAAAGTTGTCACTGATTGATTATTTTTATGTTATAAGTTTGTACTAGATTTTATTGAGAATATTTTGATATGATGTAATGAAAATTATACATTTCACATTCTTTATAACATTCTTTATTTTGATATTGATGCTTATAGGTTGTTACAAAACCATTAGACAATTAGTTTGGTTTCACATAGAACACTATCAAAACTATTAAACCATACTTATGGTTTCAACAATAGTTTTAACACAAAACCATTTATCAATAATGATTTTCACTATTCTTTTATTTTATTTACCATTTGACAATTATTTTTCTTTCACATACAAGTAGCATATTTAGTGGTTATTTAATAATGATTTTATTACAAAACCATTAGGCAGTTATTTTGGTTTCACATATAACACTATCAAAACCATTTAACCGAACTTATGGTTTAAGTAATCAACGACTAATCGTCCAATTTCTGTTGACACTGCAATGAATATAATCTGGGCGCACCAGATCAACTCAAAGTGTGTTAGCCAGATAAACATCAATACACATAATTGATCTTAAATAAACATCAATCAAATAGCAACATAAATTCACCAACCATGAAGATTACAACACCCAGATTAATTTATTTAACAAAAGTGATGCAACTAATACAAAATATCCAGAAGACCTAAATCAGAAGGTTTAGATTGTAATACATAAAAGGGTTCAACAACGAAAATAAGATAAGAAGACCTAAATTCAAATACACATCCCATTCAAATACACCTCAGTATCAAAATCATGGTATTCTTATCTTATTTTCGTTGCTGAACCCTTTTATGTATTACAATCTAAACCTTATGATCTAGGTCTTCTGGATATTTTGTATTAGTTGCATCACTTTTGTTAAATATATTAATCTGGGTGTTGTAATCTTCATGGTTGGTGAATTTATGTTGCTATTTGATTGATGTTTATTTAAGACCAATTATGTGTATTGATGTTTATCTGGCTAACACACTTTGAGTTGATCTGGTGCGCCCAAATTATATTCATTGCAGTGTCAACAGAAATTGGGCGATTAGTCGTTGATTACTTAAACCATAAGTACAGTTAAATGGTTTTGATAGTGTTCTATGTGAAACCAAAATAACTGTCTAATGGTTTTGTAATAAAATCATTATTAAATAACCACTCAATATGCTACTTGTATGTGAAAGGAAAATAATTAATGTCAAATGATAAATAAAAGAAAAGAATGGTGAAAATCATTATTGATAAATGGTTTTGTGTTAAAACTATTGTGGAAACCATAAGTATGGTTTAATAGTTTTGATAGTGTTCTATGTGAAACCAAACTAATTGTCTAATGGTTTTGTAACAACCTATAAGCATCAATATCAAAATAAAGAATGTTATAAAGAATGTGAAATGTATAATTTTCATTACATCATATCAAAATATTCTCAATAAAATCTAGTAAAAACTTATAACATAAAAATAATCAATCAGTGACAACTTTTTGGTTTAAAGCTTCATCATCTCTCTTTTGTTTCTTCCGATTTATAATGAATTTTTGTCTTTCTCTAGATTTTTCATAATCACTTTTAAGTCGCTTCTTTGACCTAATTGGATTTGGTCTCTCTTTGAACTTTGGTGCAGAGGTCTTCACCCCAGCAGATGTTTCACCAACAACAGATACATTTGAAGACTTAGATGGTGTCACGGACGATGAGTTTGTACGTATACCTTTAGAAAGAAGCAACTCCTCTGCTTTTTCTCGAGCTTCAAGAACACCGTGTAGAAAAATTCCAGATGCCTCCGGATCTGCACAAAAACGTGTAGAAAGCTGAACTGTAACAACACAAATTTGTTGACATCGTTGTGCTTGAGTGGTGTCTTCAGCGCCAACATGGATGGTCGATTTCAGCTTATCGACAGACGGACGCACATCTCTAGACAACGTTTTAAAACATATTATCCAGGTATTGTTTTCAAAGAATGATATTGCACATGACCACCTAAGAACTCCAAGATCCTCAAAACATGTCGACATAAGAAGCCTCTGTTCTCAAACATACGACATGAACAACTAAAACTTTGAAAAACTTCTCAAAGGAAGACCCTTTTGTTGCGTTCTCCTCATAATAGTATTTGAATGAAAGGTCATGCTGCCTGTGAATAAATGCAAAGCAAGAAGGTGTGTGTACTTGTTTACAACGGACCGCATCAGCTGATTGTTGGGATAATTATTTTTTGTTCTAGTGTTTACAGCCTTGAAGTCCAACTCAGCATGATTATCCCTTCATTCTCTAAACCATAATGTTGAAATGACTAAAGAATCGAACAAGTGAATGGTCTGGCTGCAGAAATCCACGAAGAAAAACATTGAAAGACTCATTTGGCTGAGTCGTTTTCAAACCAGCTGTAAAATGTGACTTGACCCAAGCTGAAGACCAATGCATACGATTTCCGTAAGTTTGGACAAGCCACCTAAAGTCTGAAGGAGGCCTTCCATTAAAACAATTTTTCATCATTTGATCCCAATTATAGTCAAAATCAGATTCATCATCTACATTTGAAACCAAATTGGTTAACTCATCAAAAAATGCACTGTTTGCATGAGAGCCAAGATCTTTTTTTGCATTCTCTGCCATGTGCCATGAACAAAGCCCATGAAAAACACTTGAAAAATTATTTGGAATTGAACACAATAACGCACTAGCCTGGTCTGCATATATGCTCTGTGGTTTCTTATTGGACATGCACTTCAAAAATGTTTTAAACAACCAATCAAAAGTAGATGTTGTCTCATCGTACAATAGCGCAGCACCAAATAAAACACTCTTACGATGATTGTCAAAACCAATAAAGGCAGCTGAAATTTAAATGACCCATATCAGAACAAAATAACTTACACTAAATAATGATAGCAATCACTAATTTAAGTCCAATCCAACCCTAAATTAGTCATTGCTGGTCTGTAATAACAAAGTTAGATAATCAAAATATCAGGGTGACTTGCAATATTTTTCTAAGTATTCTAATAAGTATGTACTAAAGTTCAAGAATTCTTTA
Organism: Medicago arabica; assembly: GCA_946800305.1. Taxonomy (NCBI): domain Eukaryota; kingdom Viridiplantae; phylum Streptophyta; class Magnoliopsida; order Fabales; family Fabaceae; genus Medicago; species Medicago arabica. The sequence continues at coordinate 56,478,330 of OX326966.1, forward strand.
GAAATGCTCTGTTTTGGTGAAAACCAATATGCTCTGTACATGGTTTTAACATGCTAAAACAACTTAATGAAAGCAAACACTAATTTAAACGCTGAGAAAAGTAAAAAACACTAACCTAATGGCCGATATTTATTGTTTGTTCGGTAAGTTGTATCAAAACTGATGACATCGCCGAATAGAGAATAATCTAGTTGCATGATTCCATCTGCCCAAAAAGTACTAGCTATGTCTTCTGCAGCATCAACTTGGATTTCATAGTAAAAAGATGGTTTGGAGAGAGTTTCATTTCTAAAGAATTCTTGAATTACAGTTGCTACACCAACCACCATCTCCTTTTGAAGAATTGTCATTAGATAGTTCCAGCTTTACAACCAACCATTTCCTCAGGTTTTTCTTTGACTTTCACAAACTCAATAACCAGTGGACTGTCTGCTGTTGGCCTGTTGTTAGGACTAAGCAAACTCCCCTTCTTGAAACCTTGTTTGTTACAAACATAACGCACATAATGTACCTTATCTGATTTCTTGTTTTGTGAATTATTCTTCGACTTCAACATAGTCCTAATAGAAAATCCAGTGCTATATGCATAATTACCATAAAAACCTTCAATTTCTTTAATAGATTGAAAGACTAAAGACTTCCATGATTCTGCATTGCTAGGGGAGTAACATTGAGAACTATCAACATGAATAATTGAAGAAGTTTCAATACTCAGCTGTCTACTCTCAACATGAATCAATGATGAATTTCCAACACTCAGTTGTCCACTCTCAGATGAAGTTGATATCAAATCCATTAACAAAATCCACTGCTCACCTACAATTCCTCACACTTTCTAATAATATAATCTCAGGTAAAAATATCCAATACTCGAATCTCTCTTATAATAAAATCTCAGTAACAATTCCAAAATCATTTGTTAAGAACATTCCTGAAAACTCTACAATTGATCTCTCATTCAACAATCTAACAGGACCAATACCTGAATCAATGGCTTTGCTCAATCAAAAAACTGAATCACTCTTTGGAAACTCTGATCTATGTGGAAAACCTTTGAAGAATCTTTGTACAACTCTGATGAGCCACCTCGCCGGTGAGAGTGTGGGTTGAGCGAGAAAGGGTGTGTTGAGCGAGCGACGAGCGGCAACAGAGAATGAGAGGCGAGCGGCGGCAGAGATTGAGCGCGTGAGCTGAGAGTATGAGATGAGAAGGAGAGAGTGAGCTGAGATGATTACACGTGTAAAAGAAATCTGAAGGTTGAAAAGAGCTTATACAGGGTGCATAAGGAAAGTCCTTATGCACAATAACTTTTGCCGCTCATTTGGTTCCATATTTTATCACTCACGAAAATGGTCCTTTTTTTACATTTGAACTTTTTGGTCTTCAAGTATCACACTTATTGTAATTTTTTGTCTCAACCTAGATTTTTGGTGCCAAAAGTGGTGATGTGACAAAAATTTTGGTTCTTCAAGAATGCATTTATCAACTTTTGTTTGAATGATTTTGAAGCACTTTCTTCGCCCCTGATTCTTCTTCGTTTAAGATTCTCATACTCAAGAGATTTAGATATTAGGGTTCAAAACTTCTTTTTGTAATTTATTTTTGCCAAGTCGTCGTGTTTAATGTCATGTTACTTAAAAATTTGTCACAGCCACCACTTTTTTGGCCAAAAATTGCGATTGTAACCAAAATCGCAAAGATTGTGATACTTGATGTATCAAAAAGTTCTATTCTAACAGAGACTATTTCATGAATGTGATAAAATAAGGAGATAAAAATACGATTAAGCCATATATTTTTAGACTATGATTGAATAAATGTATGATGTGGTAGTGTACTAGTGTGAGTAAAAGAGGAGAAACTTCTTATCTATTTCTTTATCTTGAAGTAACCTTGTTCACAAAAGTACCTATCTAAAGGGTCCACACAAAGTTAATGCAATCTAAAAGATTACCTATCATTAGTCATACCTCAGAGTGGTTAAATGACTTTATCATTAGGAAATTGATGGCTACCAACAAGTTACAAATAAAAAGTAATCAAAGTGAATCATGTTGAGATTAAGTATAAGTATATACCCAAGGACAAGATTATGGTATGTACCAAACTTGATCCAATTAGTTTTATTGCTTCTAAAGCAATGTTTAAGAAACATTTATAAGATATTTGGTTTGAGATGTAAAGGTAGCTTCCTCACAATACGAATGCAAGATATTACCCAAATAAACAAGATATTACTCAAATAGATTGATAACATATTTGTATGCATTGACCCTAGTCATATTTGCTTAGCAAAAACTAAATTATGGACTTACATTTCTCCTATTACTAACCAAACTATAAGAACATTTATACATCTAAGTTGCTTTATTAACCCTCTTTTAGTAACAACACTAATAATCAAGCTTTTAAATGTGACTGCGATTGTGACTGCAACATCAATGATTTTGACGTCGTCATGACTATGTCGTAATTGCATTGATTACTGTTACATCAACTGAATTTGACGGCAATTTTTCACAATATCGGAAAACACAATTTGAAAACCTTGTCGTAATTGCATTGATTACTGTTACATCAACTGAATTTGACGGCAATTTTTCACAATATCGGAAAACACAATTTGAAAACCTTGCCGGTAACTTCAATTTAGTAGAATTTTCAACTCAGGGAAATTAAAGAGTAACCTGGTTTCTTTGAAGCAAATAATTAGTAAACAAAGCAACATAGTTATTATTGATAGCTCTCATCCATCCATAATTTCCTAGGGAAATCTGAATACATATTAACCAAAAATACAATAGGATGATATTGATGATGAAATATCAAAAAACATAAACAAATGGGAAATATATAGTTTTTACAATGGTCACGTACAAACAAAGTAGTAATAAAGGGTGGTGCAAATATCAAACTTAGTAAGATTTTGGTGTGTGTGCAATGAAACTAATGCACTGCACTTGACGAACATTGTCAAATCCAATGATTCTGATGAATGATTCTGGGTAAGCAGCTTTAGCTTCGGCAAGCTCCTTCAACACTTGAGAAGAATCAGTGGCTCCGAACAATGGCAACTTCCACATTGTCCAGTAACGTCCGTCATAGTATCCTGGTGAACTGTGGTTCTCACGGTACACAAATCCTTTCTATATAACACAAAACAAATCATACAACAACTTAACACATCAACCCTACAAAATTTATCACTTGAAACACGAATTCGGATTGTCTGAAGTCAGAAATTCTCGGCATTCATAGAGCCGGCACATCCTGTAGCTGTTGGAGCAAGATCAAATTCCACAACCACTGATGTCCCGACTGAGTGAATGAGAGAATTACTGACTGCAGCAATCCAAATTCCACAAAACGCTTTAAGAATAGAATATGTATTAACTATATATGTAAAATATTTTTACACGGTCATTGAATCAGATTTTTCCACGTAAAATCTGATTGGCCGTATGTAGAGAAAAGTTTTTCATCGACGGTGTATAATGCTCTAAATTAAGAAGGAAGAAGAAAATAAAAGTTGCAATGTAAATAGATTAACCTCAAGCTCAAATTCCAAACAAGGAACCCATCCCTTCCTGATAAGGTATTCTACTTCCTTAGCCAATTGTTCCTCTGTGAGTGGTGGAAGGTATGAAAGTGTCTCAAACTTCTTCTTGCCAACTGGTGGCCACACCTAGAAATATTACAAATAAAATTTAGCAGGGTTAAGAAAATTTGACAATTTTAATTAATTATATCAACTTTGTTATACAATTGCAAATAATTATTTTTTCTAGAATTATAATCCAATTTTTTTGTTACATTCTTCTTTTGTCATGGAATATGGATTAGGTGTATTACCTGCATACAGTTCACTCTTCCACCATTGCTTGCAAGGGAGGTAATGTCATTGTTGGCCTTCTTGGTCACTGGGAAAGTAGCTGAGGATTTGAGACCGGTGAATGGGGCAACCAAGTTGGCTTGTGCCGAGGAGGCGCGGTTAACGGTGGTGACTGCGGCTGAGGAAATCAAGGCCATTTTTCTTCAAGTACTTAGCTTCTTAGTTCACCAAGTGCTCAACTTTTGCTTCTACTGATTGAGGCTTCAGCTCAAACTTGCTATATATCTAATGGTGAAATACATATACGACTATTCATGTTTGAATAAATGTGTGATGTTGTATAGTTTGAGTAGAGGAGGTGAAACTTCTTATCTATTTCTTTATCTTTGAGTAATCTTGTTCACAAAAGTACCTATCTAAAGGGTCCACTCTAAATATTGATGCAATCTATAAGGTTACCTATAATTAATCATACCAAATAACGGCTTAAATGACTTTACCAATGGGAAATCCATGATTATATACAATAAGTTACTAGCAAAAAATAATCAAATGAATCATGTTGATCTTAAGATTCTTGTCTATATATCTTTGGATTTTGGAAATTCTAAAAAAAATTATGTACTTGGTAGCTCCACACTTGATCTAATCCAATTGTGCTTAAATTTGTACAATTTCCAAATTATGATTTATAATAATTAGTTTTTTTGTTGCTTTGAAAGGAATGTTTAAGAAACCAACATAGATAAACTTTTGTTTTTCATAAATTGGGAAAAAGAGAAATTATTATCAATTAAAAATGGTAGTTATTTTAAAACCATATTCACGAAGATTTGAACTTCATGCATTAAAATTATGAGGTCAAACTCTTGCATATAAATATACACTTGAATTGTTGAGTATGACTCACAGTTTACTGATAAGCGAGAAATGTGCTCGAGCATGTAAGTATTGTATGCATGTTCATGATGAGTTGCACCAACATTTTTGATTGAAGATGTGTCTCATTAACCGACACATGTCGTGTCTGATACTGATACGACACCAACACTTGTGATTACATTGAATTATGTCATTTTCTCAAAATTTTATTGGTATCAACGTGTCTGTATCAATGTTGTGTTTGGTGTCTGTGTCAGTGCTTCATAGGTTATGAGTGTAGGACAATGTTAACATTAATTTTCTTGTTTTATTAACTATTATGTTTAAAGTTTCACACCATTCATTCATAATTGGTTGGGGATGTTCAGTTGCTTCCCCACAACATGAGTGCAAGATATTACTCAAATAGAATGACATGAAATTGTGTGCATCCTAGTCATTTTAGCTTAGGACAAATTAAATTATGGACTACTTTTCTCTTATGACTAACCAACATATAAGAACAATTATTCATCTAAGTTGCTTTGTTAACCCTCATTTAGTAACAAATCACTAATAAATAACCAAGCTTTTAAACGCGAAAGCGATTGTGACCGCAACATAAAGGTTTTTTATGTCATCGTGGTGACTATGTCACAATTACATTAATTGTCGTTACATCAACCATCTTATTTAATAAGCGGAATATCAATAACCACTTAAAAGATCGTACATACAAGTTTGGGATATCCCAAGTTCAAATCAAGAACACAATGTCCAGCTTAGCAGTTTTGGTATTTGTCTCTTAGCTAGAACTTGTGGGCTGCATCAATCATATTTAACCGCAAGTTTTCATAATATTAAAAATCGTAACATAAGCACAATTTGAAATCTTGTCAATAATTTCATTTTAGTAAAGTTTTCAACCCACTATTAGAAAATTATAGGATAATAATGGGTTAACTCTTTGTAGCAATGTCATTTGGAAACAAAACAACATATAGTTTATTATTGATAGTTCTCATCCATTCTTAATTTCCAAGGGAAATCCGAATACATATTAACCAAAAATACATTAGGATGATCTTGATGATGAAATATCAAAAAACATAAACAAATGGGAAATATATAGTTCTTACAATGGTCAAGTACAAACAAAGTAGTAATAAAGGGTGGTGCAAATATCAAACTTAGTAGGATTTTGGTGTGTGAGCAATGAAACTAATGCACTGCACTTGACGAACGTTGTCAAATCCAATGATTCTGATGAATGATTCTGGGTAAGCAGCTTTAGCTTCAGCAAGCTCCTTCAACACTTGAGAAGAATCGGTTGCTCCGAACAAAGGCAACTTCCACATTGTCCAGTAACGTCCATCATAGTATCCTGGTGAACTGTGGTTCTCACGGTAGACGAATCCTTTCTATAATACACAAAACAAATCATACATCAACCCTACAAAATTCATCACTCAAAACACAAACTCCGATTGTCTGTAGCTAGAAATTCTCTGCATTTACGGAGTCGGCACATCAAGTAGTTGTTGGATCCATATCAAATTCCAACGACTAGTGATGCACTGACTAAGTGAATGAGAGGATTACTGACTGAAGGCAATCAAAATTCCGCTAAACTCTATAAAAATATCATAGGCTATATGTTAACTATATATGTAAAATATTTTTACACGGTCATTCAATCTAATTTTACCACGTAAATGTTTGTTGAGATATTTTATGAATAAATATATACAATAAAGTGCCGTCGTGATAAAATCTGATTGGTTGTATGTCTAAAAATGTTTTTCACTAACAATGTATAGTAATTAAACTCGTAAATTAAGAAGGAAAAAAAGGTTGCAATAGTAAATTAGATTAACCTCAAGCTCAAATTCCAAACAAGGAACCCATCCCTTCCTGATAAGGTATTCTACTTCCTTAGCCAATTGTTCTTCTGTGAGTGGTGGAAGGTATGAGAGTGTCTCAAACTTCTTCTTGCCAATTGGTGGCCACACCTATAAATATTATACATAAAATTGAGTATTAGGGTTAACAAAATTTGACAATTTTAATTAATTGTCTCAACTTTGGTATACTTTATAGATAAAATATGTCTAGAATTATAGTCCAATTATTTTTTTTTTTATGACATGATTCACAATTTAAGTAACCTTAAGGTACATAAATATGTAACATAACATGAAATTAAATTTTATATGGTATATGCAAAAATATGGACTAGGGTTTAGGTGTATTACCTGCATACAGTTCACTCTTCCACCATTGCTTGCAAGGGAGGTAATGTCATTGTTGGTCTTCTTGGTCACTGGGAAACCAGCTGAGGATTTGAGACCGGTGAATGGAGCAACCAAGTTGGCGGAGACGCGGTTAACGGTGGTGACAGCGGCGGAGGAAATCAAAGCCATTTTTCCTTCTTCTTAGTTCACCAAGTACTCAACTTTTGCTACTGCTTAATGCTTCAACTCAAAGTTGCTATATATAATAGTGAAATTTGGATGTTACTTATCTAATGGTATGGAATTGAAAGAATTGGTGGCTGAAAATTTTCGACCGTTGGATTGAATAATTATGGATATTACATAATATTGGCCACAAAAGAGTTTTAGGTTTTGAAATGGTAGCCTTATCGTTAGGTACCACTATGGTAATGCCACGTGGATTTTTCTCCATAATCTTATCTCTTCATAGGAAGTGCACATGAATGTGTGATTGTGGTGAAGTTGGTATTTTTGGACATCTCATTCTGTAACTTAACATATTTGTGACCATAATTTCTTATGTCCATATTAAGTGAAAGGTAATAACACTTTCTACCTTTGTTGCTACAATTATGTTCTATAAAGTAGGAGTCTAATTTAAGGATCTATGTTGTCTGCTATAGAAAATGCATGTGATTATATGAAATAAACGATTTTAGTCGTTAGTTTAAGATCAGATGATACATACTATACTATACAATAACAAAATCAATTTTAAATAATTTTGATCGTTAATTTGATATCGAACTATTGATATTAAAACTATGCATGAAGTAAAGGCATGAAACAAATATGAAATGAATGTAGATAGGTAAATGTTAATTTCTTGGGGGAGGGAACAAAAATTCAAGCAAATCTCTTCAACTGACACTCTTATCCCTTTGTTGTGTAGCTGAAAATAGGTTTCTATCTTAACCTATACATGGGACCAATTCCTTTAATTAGGGTTACATCAATAATTGTCATTAGCATTGTTTAATTATTGTTATAGATTTTGTTTAGAATTAACAATGGCAAAGTAGATAAGCAAAATGTGTACATAAGATAAGGGGTGGTAGGGAGAAAGATGGGGCTTATCATGCTTGATTGATTAGTAGCCAAACATACAATGTTGAAAACATAAGATCCACATATGGCACATGGTTATAACCTCATCATGTACTCAACCAAGCAATGCAAAAAACCTTATCTTAAAATTGCATTGTATATGTGAGATAACAATAAGGAAACATAAAAATCAAAGTCATGTATTAATAAAAAAGTCAAGTATTCAAATGTGTATTTCAATCACATTATTTAATCTTAAAGTGTAGACCAATGCCATTTTCATTATCTTATATGTTTTGGATAATGTTGGTTAATTGTTGAGAATTGTAGCATAATGAATTGTCAAATTCTTAGTAGAGTGTAGTAATATGTTACCTTGATATTTTTCAAATAACTTTAAACTTATTTTTATTTTTTATGATAACTTGTTTTCTTTCAAGAAGGCATGTTCCATTTTTCTTCTGAGCCACATCTTTGTCAACTTGTAAGGATTTTTATCTCATTCATTCTCTCATAACAAAAAACAAAGATTACACTATTTTACACCTATCCTATTTTGGAAGTAGTTAAACACTTGTTGTAAAGGAAAGGAAGACAGCAAAGTATGTATGAAAATGAACTAAGATGAATGTGATATAGAAAAATATTACTAGAATAATAATAATTTCCAATTAATATTTTTTTGTACAAATAATTTCCAATATAATCAAGCCCTAAAAGAAACTCCTCTACACCGTATTCTAGAATTGAATATGCCAAATATAGTGGAAGAAAAAAACTATGAGGACAAAAAATGTACTCTTAAATAGATAGCCCTTTTTTCAAGAGATTTGAGGTACATATCTTATCCATTCTCCCTTAAAAAATGAGTAATTTATTATTTTGTATTTGAAATTTGACATCAATATAATAGGCAACATGCTTGTGCTATTTTGTTATTCTTATAACTACATTGTAGGTAAGAAACATTCCGTTATTTAGTACTAGTAGCGATTAATTTTTGTTGGAGAACTTATTGAACACACAAGACGAGTTTTTCTAACGAGATTTTTTTTTGTACATAAAATTAAAGACCGTTGACTACTTACTTAAAATGTTCAAATCTCTTATCATTTAAATCGATCATATAACAATTCACTACTTTTCTTTACAAAATGTGTTTTGGATGGTTACTTCATGATATGATATGATGTTAGAGTTGATTAGGTGGTATATTGTTTAATCCATTGTTGCTCTCCTTTTGAGAAAAATGTTAAATTTTAGCATAAGGTAGAAAAGTCAATCATTGTCCCCACTTAGTTTGAGCGAACATGATATAAACATGACATAAAATCCATTCATGTGTACAAGAGTCTAATCTTTTGGTTGTGCTAAAACTATAAAAACATGATGTTTAGAAAAGAAAGTTTAAGATAGTTTCAACTCAAATAGTGGTGGAGAATCAACAATGCACTAAAATTGATTCAAACATTGATATATGTTGCTTATTTACAAAATGTGGTAATGATACGAGTGTAGGGGGATCAATAAGTGGACGGCGGAATTTGAGTAATCTGACCATTGGATCGGATATTTAATTTAAAAATAAATAAAAAATGCAAGGGAAATAATTTGCAGAACAGAACAAAGTCACCGAATGAGATATGAAGCAATGATGAGGCTGGTTTTGTTTTGGCGATGGAATCAAATCTGTAAATTGTAAGATGAATATAAATCTGGCAGGCATACAAACAGTTTTTTTGTTTGTTTGGCAGAAGTGATATTTGGGCAATCCAGCATTGTCTTGTACGTGAATAATTATATATATTGTGGACTTTCATTAAGTTAAGTTCAATTTAAAATGATATAATAAGGTTTGACTAATGTGACTATAAGGGTGTGAGTCTTTAAAGGGTAGACTTGGAAGTTTGAAGGAGAAAAGAGAGGAGAGTTTTAGAAGGATGAGTTTAGAGGAAAAAATACATTAATTTTTCAAAAAGTTAATGTAATTTTAACTTTAAAAGATTTATAACAATATAGATTGAATTTGAAAACTTACCCAAACCCTAAAAAACATGCATGTTTCACAATATCAATCATCGATTACCACTACATTCATTCAAAACGTTCATTCTTTCAATCATTCAATTAAATTGTTCATTCAATCAAAATCAAAATAAAAAATAATTCCAAGATAATGCAAAATCAAAATAAATTCCAAACTAACGCAAATGTCTTAGATAAAAATGTGAATACGTAGATGTCATTAATTTACACCAAGATAAAAAATATGGCTAAAATGTCATAAAAACTAAAAATATACAATAAAAAAACACTAAAAAACCATCAACTACTATCTCTCCTCATTCTGGCTCTCCCTCCTCCTCCTTCAGGCAATCTCTAGCTTGTTCACTGGGTGCATCTCCTCTTGGATCCTCCCAAACATGTTCTGATAGTATGGATGTGGTTCGCCTTCACACAACGCCTCCTTCGTAATATTGTAAATGTTCCGCATAACCTGCAGTGGGTCAGGACACTCTCTCGCATACTCCTCCTCAATAATGGTCTCCTGATTATGAGGCCTAGGAGGTGGCTCCTCAACAACCTCTGTTGGATGGCTCATCAATGGATGAGAGACACAGTAGAACCAAGATATGTACCCCTCTCAAGTCCTCCACGTATCCCTTGCCACCCGACCCTGATCAACCAACAATATGACATGAATCATAAAACCTCTCAAGGCCTGGGCTATATCCTCTAACTTAAGAGGTGCCACGTCCATAGGATGTCTCAAAACGTTTTGCACATTCCCGTACTGCCTCATCACCCGCTCCGGCAAGTGAGGACACTTTGTCCCAGTGATGGCCATGATCCAACCGGAGTACAAACAAATACCATGAAAAAGGCATAACGTTCTGGTGATCATCGTGCGAGCTCCATATGACATCCTCCATCGCCGGCTGATTTAGGTAGTTTCGGTAGTGACTTGCTGAAGCATGGCCCCTTGATTCTCTGGCAATGTGGTGATGAGGGTAATGTTGATGCTAACAAGCCCAATCTGAAGAAGTGGGGCAAAACCGGATCCATTAACTCGGTCCCTAAACCAATATACACCCTATCTCGGGACTGTCAACTGGCCAACCTTAAGCTTTCTTCCGTGCGAGGAAGGGGTCAACTGATGTGTCCTCCGAAACTGAAACACATAAAATAAAACAAAAAACAAGCCGTTAAAAATATAAACATTTGAATATCTAAAAAATAAACATTTTAACATAACAATTGATCATTAAGAAAAATAATTAAAATAAACATTTTAACATTTTAAGATAACAATTGAATCGTAAAAAAGCAACAATTAAATAAAATTAAACAATTATACTTACTTCATCGTCACTCCAAAGCCTACAAGCCACATGTGTATCGAACGGCGATAGAAGCGACAAGTCACTAGACCCCTTGGGAAAACCATCTGGTCCGGGTGCAACCTCTGGTACCCCTTGATGCTCAAGGTCACCCTCTCCCTCTTCTTGAGCTGGCTGCTCATATTGAGGCTACTCGTAGTAGTGCTTATGAGCAACGTGGTAATGAGGGTCTTCCTCATAATGTTATGCATAGCCCAATATCGGGGATGACCCCGTATGGGATAACGACCCTTCCCCACTCCTATGTCTGTCGTGTCCCCTTCTAAAAAAAGGGAACGCAACCTGCCTCTCTACCCGTGCACTGGAGGTCATGGTCTCCTTACCAAGTCTCTTTCTGTTAGGGTTGCTAGACATATCTACACAACATAAAACAATTCAAAAAATGAATTAACTTTCATTGAGACATTTTCTCAAACATCTAGAGTTCAACATAAACATTATGAGTTCATTGTGTCATTTCAATTTCTAAACTATCACATTGCACTCAAATTTACTATAATCAACATTAACAGTCCAATTTTTTAGTAATTTCATCATTAACATGCAAAAAATCAATCAATTTTTCATTGAGACATTTTATCAAACACCTAGAATTCATTGTGTCATTCAATCTCTAAACTATCACATTGGAGTGAAACTTACTCTAATCAACGTTTAAAGTATAATTTCTAACTTATTTGATCATTAACATACAAAAATTCTAACAATTTCATCAACCCTAAAAACATAAAATTTAACAACTTTTATAAAATAAAAAATCTAACATTTCAACAAAAAAAAACAAATTTCAAATGATTATGTCACTTACTTGATGTTGGAGTAGAAGTTGAACTTGTTTTCTTGAGTTTGTGGAAATTCAAGTTTGGAGGGGGAAGTTAAATTTTCTCGATTTCGAAACACAATGGGTATATTGTCGGTGCTATCTGATGTAAAACATAATCGAGCGTGGGTTAACTCATGCATGTACTGTGGGAGTAACTCACGATGAATTTATTTTTGAAAGTTTGGGGTGGGAATGAGTAAAATAAAAAAGAAGAGTAAAATTCTATATATTATGAGAATGCCCAAACACATTCATCATTAAGCAAAGTCCATTTCGTTCCAATTTTTTCAACTTGTGTGAGAGAGAAAACAACTCTTTTCACTTTCATTTTGGCTCTTCACACACTGCTAAAATACCAAAATACCCCAGCGACAGTTAACTACCGCTCGCTCCACAACAACAATTGTCGTGGGGCAGTTAACTATAATAAAGGTATTTTTGGTATTTTTGCAGTGTGTGGTTGCAAAAATGGAAGTGAGAAAAGCAATTTTTTGTGAGACTAAGTCAAAATTGAAAATTTGGGTCCAACACTATTCTCTTATTAAGCCCAAATAGTTTAGAAAATTGCTCTTTAGGCCTCCACTATTTGCTCTCACACACCCTAAACTGACAGAAGTATCTCCAACAATAGTTAAATCTAGTGGCGGAGTCAGGAATTTTATAGAGCCTGGGCAAAAATTATAGAGCCGGAAATTCTTGTGCGAATGCGTGTGAAAATGTTGAGTTTGTCCAATTTTTTGTTTTTTTAAGTGGGTTAATGGGCTATTGGGTTTGACCAAATATAAAGAAAATATCGATTGAGTCCGAAGAGTGCCCGGGATCGCCGGATGGTGGCTCCGCCCCTGGTTAAATACCATTCGCTGGTCTACAATAGTTAATTGGAGTTTGCTGGGCCCTTGCGGGAGTTAACTTACGTTCCTCGTAGTTGCTTGAATTTAAAGAAATTTGGTGGAGGTTTGATTTGTTGAAGTTTGGTTTGTGTTTATGTGTTTTTTATCAAATGAGAGTTGTTATTTTCGTTATGGAGTTTGGTAATAGCCGTTAACTATCATAGACTAGTGAACGATAGTCAATTGACGTTGGAGATATTTTCGACAATTTAAGATGTTTGAGAGCAAATAATAACTGCATAAAGAGCAATTTTCAATAGTTTATGCAGTCGTAATCTTTTGTTGCAATCTCCATAAGCTTGTTTTTTGAAACAATTTTCATAAGCTTAATCACCAAAGAGTTGTCAATAATATTTGCACGCGAACGGTGAACTTCTTGGACGTATGATAAGTAGGGTTGACAATACGTATAGCTGTAATAAGGTATAATTATGCTTAAACCATGAATATATGTTGCAATAGACTTTCCTACCAATGAATCATAAATTTACATGTCTTAGTTCATACTAGGTTTACAAGGATACATTTTTTTCTCAGCGATGTTTATAAGTACAGACGGGTGAAGCATAAATTATTGAAAAACTACAAACCTTATTTTTCTAAAAGCATCGTTTGACTAAAGCTTTCATGAGGAAGAAATACATAATAGAAAAGTACTTACATTAAATAATAGGAAGAAAACCAAAACATAGAAAGAAGATAGAGAGAAAAATGAAGGAGTGTATAATTTGAAGCAAAAGACGATAAATGAAGAGTAAATAGAAAGTAAAAAAAGAATATACTAATTGTTTCTTTTTTTTATTCATTCATATGCTCCTTTTGTTCTTTTAAGTATCGTTTAAGTATAAATTTAACGTTTTTATTTAATTGTCGTTTTAATAACCTAAAGGTTGACACGTACATCCATTTGAATACGCTGGGTGGGGGGTTGGGGGGCAAAGGCTTTAAGAAGATAATGCTAAAAGGAGAACATTGTGCGCAAATTTCCTAAATAGAATGCTCAATATTTTCCAAAAATACATTATTTGCTATAGCACGAAATCTTTCAAAAAATAATGGGAACAATTAGACCAAAATTAGAATTGAAGTCTTTCAACCAAGAGCGTAAATTGTCATGATCAGGAGGGGAAAACGATTGATGGAGGCAGAAGGACCACACACCTACAAGGCATAAAACAAATCTTTACTCTCGATTTTATAAACTAGGTATATAACCCGTGCGTTGCACGGGTTTGATTATAATGTTTTTTTAATGTGGTAATAAGAAAATTTATTTAAAAAATATTATTAAAATACTTTTAATTTTTTTCCTCTGTCAAGTGAATATAGAATATAGAATATAAATAGTATATAAAAAATTAATTACACTATTCATCTTAATCCTTTCTGGCATAAATAATTCGTATTAAAATTTAATTTGATTATATGTTGTTTCACTATTTAATCTTCTAACATATATAAATGGTGTATATTATTTTTAGCAAGTTTAGTGCTAAGTATAAAATAACTTTCTTATGTAGTTCCACTTCTCAATGAAGATTTTTTTGAAATGTAAGAGGTATAGGAAATTCAGAATCTCGAACCGCACTTCATGTTTGTTTTTGGAATCATAGACCGGAGATTTTGTTTCTTGTTGAACCTATTCATGGGCATGTTCAGGATTTTTTTAGAGATTAGGTTGGGCTCCATATGTCTCCGGTTTGTTTTTGTTTTTCTGTTTTATTTTGCGGGTTCTGGTTTGGTTGCCCCGTTGGTACATTTTTCTCTTTTTTAATAAAAATTTTCTGAGCATGGTGGGAGAGGATGGAGGTCGTCTTGGAGTGAAAACTTAGTTGAGATGTCTTGACGCCTCCTGATATCTTCTATTGCTTTTGATTAAGCAAAAATAAAATAACTTTCTTATTAAAATAAATATGTTATATTTAAGAAGCATATGAAATATGCTTTGAGCACAAAAAATCTTTCTTATGAACATGATGTGCTAGAGTTAAAAGGATAAACTACTACCACAATATCCTCCTCCGTTGACAATAGAGAAGAAGAAAAAAGACACAATAAGATCACACAAGTGTTTAAAAATTATTCTTCTACAATACTCTTACATACCCTCTCAAATTGAAATTTCATATACTCATGTGTACTAAAGAGTTGTTCAAAAGACATATTTATAATCAATTTATGCAGCAGTTATTAGTCAGTGTGAACTTGAAAGGCTAAGAATAAACTTAAAAGGTTGAGCTCAAAATAAACTCACAATAAAACATTAAAGAGGGTGCATCATTTCACCTTTCTTTACTTTAAAAGTTGAGCACATTCAAGTACATTAAAAGTTTGACACATTCAAGCGTAGAAGAAGAATGCACATCTAATATTTAAATTTATAATTAACGCATTAAAGTAATTTATATTGTAGACAATGATTTCAATTTGTTTTGGTTTAATCTATTTTCTTAATGAATTGTCTTAACCTTTATTTGCAATAAGTTTAAATTTATTTTATAAATTTAGCTAGTGTAACTTGAATCATATCTTTCACCTTTATCTATATATATTTTTAGAGGTACTATTTTATATCTCTCAAATCGTTGTATCTTTCACCTTTATGTAATAAATTTGAATCCAAGTATTTTTCTAATGATAACGTAACTTTTCGCATTTTCTTAGGAACTTTTCTTAAACGATATATGTAATATGTTTCAGTCAGAAAAATAATATATATATCATAGAAGAATTAAATGTTTGACCTGGAAAAAAAATGAATAAGTGAGAAAATGGATTAAGGGAGTGAGGAGCGATAAACATGACAATTTTTTTTAAGAAAGAGTGAAAGATGATTTTTAGATGGGACACATAAAACATATTAAAACTTAGATTATTCAATACATACATATGATATAGATATGTATATAAACTCTTCTACATTCAACTTTAATCTTATAATATTGAAATATATAAAGTCAATATAAATTTTATTAGATCAAATATCAAAATATTCGTTATGAAATTTACACCTTAATTAAAAGAAGACAACTAAATGACAAAAAGTCTTACAATTACTCCTTAATAAAGTAATGATTAAAATTTCCTAAAGGAATGTGAGTAGGCAAACAATTTCATGTGTTAGCACCCAAATTTACCACGTTGTTGCTATTGAATTATCAAAACGTGACTTTGCACTCCAATTTGAAGAAGATCAAGAGTATTTCATTAGAATTCCAGATAGATTTCTGCAACTCTTACATTCAACCTTAACCTCATATTTATGAAATACATAAAATGGATGTAAATTTTATTAAATCAAATCTCAAAATATTCCTAATGAAATTTACACCTTAATTAAAAGAAAACAACTAAATGACAAATAAGTCTTACAATTATTCATCAAAATAAAGTAACAATGATGAAATTTGCCTAAAAGAATGTGAGTAGGCAAACAATTCCATGAGTTTCACTCAAAATACCATGTTGTTGATTTCAAATTATCAAAATGTGTTTTTGCCACTCCAATTTCAAGAAGATCAAAAGCATTTCATTAGAATTCCAAATAGATGTGTGATTTTACCATTAGTTACTTGGGTCTCGATGTTAATAACTCTAAGAAAAAAATTGTTCAATTAATAACATAACATGTTTGCTTGAAATTAAAATGAATAAAAATAATAATGTTTTGTATACTCTTGTTCTGATCACAATGTTAAATTAAAAATAATAATGAATAAAACTTCAATTTCAATGAAAATCTCAACATAACACTCCCTTTTCCAAAGCCTACATATGTGAATTCAAACAAAGGATGCACATTAGAGAATATAAAATATTAGAATTAAATCTATATGAAGCTTGAAGAAAAAATGTAAACTGTCAAAACTAAAATAGAAAGGATATATAAGCTAAGAAAACAAAATTAGGAGCATTGTAGTAAACTTGTGCGAACACCTTGTGATTTAGTATAATTGTTAAAATGAGTAGAAAATGAATGTGAGATAAGTGGTGGTTAAAAAGGGTGAGAGTGAATTGGAAGTTACATGATAAAGAATTCAATAAATATACAGATCATAGTATGTACTATGTAGTAAGTATGTGAAGGAAAAAATTGGCACGGGATGAATATGAATACATATATATGAAAGAAGATGGATAGTGGAAAAAGTTGAATATATAGTAAGTTGGAAAAGAGGAGAAGATGGATAGTGGAAGAAGAAGTTATAAAACATACTCAATTGCCTTAATTAATGGATAGTGGAAGGAGTTACAAAGCTCACTCAATTATCCGTTACATATTTAAGAATTATAAGAATGAGCTTATGTAAATGTAAATGTTTAGTAATAAATAAATGAATAATAGAGTAAAAGTAAAAAGAGAGAGCCACAAGGTGAATGCTTAGAAAATTAGTTAGAAAGAGGGACATTGGTGAGGTGTCATGTAAGCAAAATGTAGCTTAGAATACATGTATATAGGTATTCAACCCGCGCGTTGCACGGGTTTCATTAAAACATGGTTAAATATTATGATTTTTTATTACATTATTTTATTGTTTGATTTTATAATGAATTTTTCTAGTCTCACCCCATGTAATTCTAGTTACACCTAAATTTATTTAAAATTTTACAATAATACCAAAATTGTTGTCTTCATGTAAATTTCTAAAAACCCTCATTCATTATCATTAAGAACCCTCACCCCCCTTCATCCACAAATCACCATAGATGTGCAACCAAGATCAAAGATTGAATCGACATCTTTTTCATTGATCATTACTTTATTCATAAAATTTAGTGAATTTCATGAATTTAATTGTCTAAAAGTTTCTATTTGTTTATTGTTTGTTTTGGTATGAGATATGTCTCTGTTAACGGTAATTTGATTTTACGTAGTGAGAATTTAGTGTAAACTCAGTTTACGTATGTATATAAGAGGTTTGCGTAAAATGAGTTTACTTATGTATATGGGAGGTTAGTGTAAATTCAGTTTACGTATGTATATAAGAGGTTTGCCTAAAATGAGTTTACTCATGTATATGGGAGGTGAGTGTAAATTCAGTTTACGTATGTATATAAGAGTTTAGTGTGAACTCAGTTTACTTAGTTAATGTAAATTCAGTTTACATCTCTATATAAGAGGTTAGTGTAAACTCAGTTTACGTATGTATATAAGAGGTTAGTGTAAACTCAGTTTACGTAAGTACAATTAGGTTATTGTAAATTCAGTTTACATATAAGAGGTTAGTGTAAATTTAGTTAACGTATGTGTGTATAAAAGGTTAACGTATACTCAGTTTTTATTGTAGATAAAGGATATATTAGTCATTATGGGGTGTAACTTGAGTTTTTTGGGGTGAGTAGTATCTGTCTTTTATAATAGAGACAATGATAAATTACAAATATTATTTCTTTATGAAATTGAAGAAAAAATAACCCTTACAACGACATCTTATAAAAACTATATAGATTTGATTTTAATAATAAATAATTATTTAATTGACTAAAAAACTAATCTGGATACAATCCACTTGTAATTTTTTCATTTAAGTACACTCCATTTTGGTTATATATATAACAACAATGTTTTAAAATTGGGAACTGAAAAAACAAAGAGTGTTTCTTTTTATAGAATTATAATTAGAATTGTTTGTTTAAAAAAAAAAGTTGAAGGCTTATTGCCACTAAGAAAATAAATAGAGGTTTATAGACATTTTTATGGTATAACCTTAAATTCTTTTTTTGGTTATATAAGAAAAGGTGCATAGCATATGATTTAATCTTTAGTTGTTTTATCTTTTTTCATCTTTTAATTATGTTCTTTTAAATCATGCATCAACTTCTCACTTTTAATCTCTTATATGTTACTTAAGTTCTCTTATATTCATTGAAAATTTAATTTTGTGGCGATAATTTTTTTTTACGTTTCCGAATTATGTCCCTAAATAGTTGAAGTAATTTTCTTAATGAATTATATTTAGAGATGAATAGTATAATTAAACATACTATTATTATACTTTGGTTAATTTAAAATAAATATTGTTGAAGTCATTTTTTTAATGAATTATCATGACATTTAGCTGTAATATACTATGAAGTTAATTTTAGAATTTGAATAGTGAATTTACATAAGGTACTCAACAAAATTTCAGTTAAAATATTTAGGTTTAATTGTAGTTTTAGTCTCTTAGTTTTAAAATCATTCAATTTGGTCCCACCTTCAGATTATTGGACTGAAGTCTGCGATATAGAATGTAAAAGTAAAATCCTTAGTTTTAGTCCCTTAATTTCTTTTAAAAGTAAAATCCTTTTATCTAGGCCAAATAGTTAAAATGTAAAAGTAAATATATGACATCAAACATCCAAGCTTTTACAATAACATAAATAAACTAAATATTCAAAGTTCCTTTCGAATCAATTTTGTCATTTGTAAGTAGTATTTTTTTATTAGATTAAATAGTTCGTAAATCATTTAAAATTCATATATAAACTCTACTCAACCAACCATGTTTAGGCAAATTGTAAATAAGATAATCTACCTGAACAACTTTTAAGTTGAGTTACGTCAATATTCTTCTTATATGAGAGCATCAAAGTCTTCTATTTTTGACTTTGATATTGTTTCCATCATTGCATTAAGAATGAGACACATATCTATATTCCTAAATTCATCGAATTGTTCTCCTTTGTTGGAAGGCCTACAACATGGATTTCCACTCAATTTATAATGAAACTTCAAGGTAGTATCTATAACTTTCTCTTTTGAAAGAAGGTAGAACCTATAACTTAAAATCAGCAAAATCTTTGATTGAATAAATAAATTTAATTCACATAAAAAAATTAGAATTAAAGATATAAATTTAATCATTTCATAGGCTCCCTGAGCAGCAATGATGCAGCGAAAGAAAAACTATAAGTGTGCTTTGTCCTTTTCTCCCTATTGGCATGAAAAATAGACATATTCATATTAAATGATAAAAAAAATTATGAAAGAAAGATATAAAAAATAGACTAATATACATTATATCAATAAAAAAAGGGTGAAATATTTGAGAAATCTATATAATGGAGTAACTTGAATCTCTAAGGCTTGCTTCGTAAACCAATAAATAGTTAAGACATATGTAAAGAGAAGAAAAAAGAAACAAATACTATAATACAAAATTGAAGAGTATCACCCAACAATTGTTTAGAAAAGATGACAATGATCTAAAACTTCGCAATGCAGCCATTTCTTCCTACTCCATTTTTTCTGATTTCATATGACACCCCTTTTGTTGGGATGGAGGGTAAAATAAAAAAATCCCAAAGCATCACCACATATTTATACACACACTACTAGAAAAAGCAAAATTAGAGAGGGAAATTAGAGACGGAAAAATTAAAATTCCTCACAAATTCCTTGGTCACAAAATTTAGTGACCGAATTAGAGAGGGATTTCACGTTTTCCCTCTCAAAAATTCCCTCACTAATTTTTGTTTTTTTAGTAGTGACACAATGATCATGAATATGAATAAAAAAATTATAACTAATAATACAATGAATGAATGATGAATGTTCATATTTAAGTAATAGAAGTTAAGGAATAGGAATCAAATTGTAGTTTAAAGGTTGAAGTGATAAACTTATTTTTAAAAATAATAAATATGACAATACAAATTAAAAGAAATTGTAACTAATTAATTTATTAACTCATATATATTATTACTACATGTAGTTTGCTTGCTTTAAATTATATTATTATTTAACTAAAATGAATTGTTGCAACAATGAGTTTTAGAGGATGCATTAAATAACTCGTAGATAGACACATTATTTTTTAAGCAAATGAATGTAATATCTTTTATAAGTAATTGAAAATAGTATCAAGAAATGAAAGAAAGAAATAGATTTTAAAAATGACCTTTACATATGCATGAATTCAAGATATTGAATGACAATTTGTAACCGACAGAAAATGAGTGAGTAAAGAATTAAGAAGTGACATTGTTTACTTTTAATGAAGATAATATAGAGTGAGAAATTATAAAAGAGTATGATAAATGTTTTTAAACGTACCACATAAACATAATAATCTTAGTTTAAGAATGAATCAAATTTAGTTGATGAGAAGTGTTTTTAGAGATGCCACATAGGCACAACGGAAGCCTAAAAATAGTTTAAGCTTCTAATTCAAAGATATAGGTGTTCAACCCGTGCGTTGCACGGATTTGTTTAAATTCTTTAATCATTTTTTTTTATCAAAAATAACATTTTTGACAACCGTACTCAATTTTTATATTTATGTCCTCGTCAAGTGAATACAAAATATAAGGAGACAAAAATTGTCTTTGATCTAAATATTGTGTATTCACCTGTATATAACAATCAACAAAAGTGTAGTTCAATAGTCGAGGGACGGTTTAGTCCATAGTTTCTTTTACAATATGTTTTTATTCAATAAAAAGTAGTGGATTATGATAAAACATTCTTTTTGTTTCCTTTTTTTCTTCTGTTTTATTTCTATCCCCTCATGCTTCGTTGTTTTCCTTTTATTAATCTAACTTCAACCATATGAAAAAGTAGTGAATTTTATTTAGATGTCATATTGTTATTCTAACTTAGTCGATGAAATTATTTTATAAAAAAATATGAAATAACCCCCTTTAAGTAAAATATTTTTTAAATAATTTTTTAAAAATATATATTTTAATAGAGTAGTAATACTACATTCATCTTAATCCCATTTTAGTAAAAATAGAGTAGTAATACTATACTTAATCCCATTTTAGTAAAAATAGAGTAGTAATACTATAGTCATCTTAATCCCCTCTACAAAGAATATTTTTTAAAGAAAATTTTATTTGACTTTTTATAGTTTCAACATTGTATATATAAATGGTGCACGGTATTTTTACCATGTTTAATGCTAAAGATAAAACAACTTTTTTACTACAATAAAAATATTATTATCTACAAAGCATATGAAATTGTATTTAGCAAAACTGAAAAATACGATAGGTTATTTCATCTTTTCTTTGCATCCAACTTGAGTATTATCATTGTAATTAAGTCCATACTTTTCCAATTTTCACCTACACACACATTTTCAATTCAATAAAGTCAAATGAAAAGAATACATTAACAAATATTTTAAAATAGCCTAAATTAAAAAATATATATATTACTCCATGATGTAGCCTAAATTAAAAGAATACATTACTATATTTTTTTTTCAAATATAGTCATTTTATTGTCCTATCTGGTTCAAAATGGACAATAAAAGGCATGAGAGTCCAATTTTCAAACATATGCATATCATTGGTACTTCTGCAATAGCATAATGACATGTAAATATATAGTGTGGCATGCCATTAGCTGATTTGTTTGTGGGATATTTAGGTTGATATTAATCTTTGTTGACCTTGATGATGACATGCATATATCACCTTTACAGTGAGGGGAAAAAAGTTTTGGGTTAAATATGGTTTTAGTTCCTATAAATATACCAACTTTTCATTTTAGTCCCTCTAAAATTTTCCTTCAACTTTTAGTCCCTATAAAATTTTCAATCACTATTTTTTGTCCCTATTTTTAAGTTAATTTTAGTAATTTTTTTAATGAAATTGTGCATATATATGTAGAATATTGTAAAAATCATTCCCAAAAAATATTAGATTTTTTTAACAAAAACATAAATTAAATATGAATTTTTAACCATAAAAAATATAAAAATTTATATTAAATTCATGTTTTGTTAAAAAATTCTAATTATTTTGGGAGTGATTTTTTTTTTTTAATATTATGGATTTTTCTGCAAAGTTTTATTCAAAAATATGAATTCTAGAGATGAGTTTACTTTAAATGAGGGATCAAAAGTGAAGATGATAGATTTTTAAGGGGCTAAAAGTTGAAGGAAAATTTTATAGGGACTAAAACGAAAAGTTGATATATTTATAGGGACCAAAAACATATTTAACCCAAAAGTTTTTAATGTGAGAAAGTTTGCACATAAATCAAACTTTTCAATTGAAAATCCACAGTATAAACCTTACCTTAATAGTTCTTAACCTTTGAATTGAAAATCCACACTATAAACCTTACATTAATAGTTGTTTATGATTCTACTAATTATAGAGTAATATGAGAACACTGAATTTTATAACCCCGATGCCAGCTTACATTGTCCAACATACTTGAATTGACCTTTTCTATAATAAAAGAATAGTTCTAGGAGGACATATATATCTATCATAGACAATTGATATAGATAAAAGACATGAGATTCTGAGTGAAAAAATATACAATTTTAGTCGAGTGATTTTAGATATAATCAAAAATCGGATGACAAATGTAACAAACCACCAAATTATAGAATAAGTAAAAAATAATGGGAGAAAAATCAATATTAATGTAAAGATGACTACCTTTTCATATAAGAAGTGACATTTCAACAAAATCCACCTATTTCTATGGCCTGCAATGAAACTAATAAAAGAAGAAATATTAGAAGGAATGAACATGAAAACTACCAAAAAATATGAAATGAAAGAAAATTAATGTAAAGACGGACAACCTTTTCGTATAAGAAGTTCCATTTCAACAAAACTCACCTATTTCCAAAACCTGTAATGAAACTAATAAAAGAAGAAATATAAGAAGGAATGAAATGAAAATTACCAAAAAAAAATGAAATGAAAGAAGAAATGGGAGAAGGATAATAAGTAACATGGTTGTTACTAATTGAGGGAAAATAAAAGGTTAGTGGTGGCTAGGAATTAATTGATGGAATAGAAATAGTGTAGTAGTAACAAAAATGAACCAAAAGATAAAATAGAATTGGAAGAATTAGTAACATATCTATCTATTAAAAAGTTTTTTTTAAGCCACTCTTTACCAAACCAATGATCAAAGTCAACAAAGATAGTGGGGGAAATACGACACTATTCCCCTTCTGGAACAAACCAATGATGGTGGGGTTTGTGGTTTTAATTGGTTTATGATAAAATTTCTTAAACCGTTACATAATTTATGCAATTGGACTATGAAGGGATGTGTAACACCTCATTTTAATTCTATTATTTTTAAATGATGTTTGAATATTGTTTATATGATTTTGCATGACTTATTTGATATATATATGATTCTATGTGAAATATATGATATGTGTTATTTTAATTATTTAAATAAAATATGAGAAATAGAAATAAATAGTAATAATATTTATTTGGAGTTAAGGGAAAGAAAAGGGGGGGTTATGTTTTGGGAGTTAGTAAGGAAAGAGTCAGACAAAACATTTTCACGTACAATAGAGAAAAAAGAGAGTTTTTGAGAGAAAGAGGAGAAAGACCAAGAGGCTAGGAAGGAATCAAAAATTGCTGTAGGTTTTCAATTGTTGCTGAATTAAGGTAAGGGTGGGATTCCTTTCACTAATAACATGTATAATTCTGAAAATTTGTGATTTGTTGTGTTCTTGGTTTTCTAGGTTTTAGAAGTTTTGTGTAATTTCTAAAATGGATGAATTGTGTTGTTGATTTTCCTGTTTCAGTGTTGTTTTGATATCTATGTTGTATGCTGAACCCATAAACATCTGTGCTTATACGTTTTGGGTAATCAGGGATCAAAAATGGGTTTTTGGATGATTTAGGGTTAGAAAATTCGAGGATTTACCCTGACCAGATGACCGTTCGCTTAAGCGAACTACCCGTCGCTTAAGCGACCATTCATTGTAGTTGCCCAGAACTTAGTCGAGACTGTTCGCTTGAGCGAGCCCTGAGCGAACTCGTAAGCGAAGTCACCCTCCCTCTCGGCGTTTTGCTCGCTTAAGCGAAGAGGCCTTCGCTTAAGCGAAGAGGGCTTTTATCAGCCACATTTTGACCTTTGTTCATACATAAGGAGGCCCGTCCAAGTACTCTAAAATACTTATGTTAAACTGTATAACCCCTGAATAGGCACTAAACCTTATAGAAACTTCTTATTGCTTGAAAATGAATGATTTAAGTGAAATTGTGCACCTATTGGTGAACCTTGTTGTAAGAATTTGGTCGAGTCCTTTTCGGTTGTAGTCGTAAGGTATGTCATAGTTGATTATGCATGCTAGATGTCGATGTTGTTGTTGTCCTAGTTGTATGTTGAAATACACAAGTCGAGTCCATTTGCATACTCATAACTGTTGGGGGCTTATGCCCTGGAATGCTTAGCATTCACACCCGTTGGGGGCTTATGCCCTGGAATGTTCATCATTCACCTGTTGGGGGCTCATGCCCTGGGATGCTTTAACCATCCAACTGTTGGGGGCTTATGCCCTGGAATGCTTAGCATTCAACGCGCGTAAAATGGTACCACATGCATAACGCATTTGTCGTTGTCGATGTTGCATTGTCGTGGTCGTTGTCTTCGGTCATGTCGTTGGTGTTCATTGCTGATAATGACATTGTTGTTGCTGCTGTTTAATGTTATTGAAGATAATTATGTTGCTATTATATATGTGTATATTTATTCACATTATATATGAATTGAATAATGTCTGTTGTAAGATGTTGTTGTTTCATTGATTTGATGAATTATATATATTTATTATTGATCGTGTATCTCACCCCTTCTGCTTGAAAACGTTGCCTTCCCTATGGGTAACTTGCAGGTAACGAAGATTAGTAGGATGATTGGCTCTGTGTCTATGGCTCTGATACATATTAGGATGGGGGTCGTCGCGAATGTTTCCTTATTCTTTTATGTATTTTATCTATGAAAGACTATGTCGTGGGAGTTTATTATTGTTGAAAATAATATTTTATAACTGTTGAGGCCTTTGTGCCAGGATTATGTTGACGTTGAATTATAATTTTTGAAGATTTATTCCGCTGCAGTTTATGAGAATTTATGTTGTTTTTGAAATAAATAGTTTATTCCTATTTATGAAATTTTGAAAAGTAGTGTAATACTCCGTTGTTGAAATACTCTGATATAATTATCTCTATGATTACGCTGTTGGGTGAACGGGGTGTTAGTGGATGTTCAATTAGGAAGTATTAAAGAATGACATTACTGTAAAATATAGTGGGTCATGTTTAATTAGAGATGAGACGCTTTTAAAAAAATAGAGATGAGAAACATCTCTAAAGCATGTCACATCATCACAATGAAAGCCTAAAAATAGTTCAAGTTTCTAATTTAAAGATATATAGACTAGGTATATAACCCGTGCGTTGCACGGGTTTGATTAATTTAGCGCTTGTAATATTTTTACAAACGATAAAATAAAAATTATGATAAGATAATCATATAAAATTCAATGATCTATAATATTTTGAAATGTAGTGATATATTAGGTTTGATATTAATTTATATTAAAATATGAGTGTCGTTTAACAATATAAGAATTTGTATTGATTTAATAGTAGGCTTATGTAAATATTTTAAAGACAATGAATATAGTGTTTTATGGATCTTATAATATTTAAAAGTTTAAAAACATATCGTAGTTTATCCTAATATTGTAATCATGTAAGAGCATTTGATTTTTGGGATCACAATAGTGCAGTGAGACTTGTTGTAAATATTGCTTATAAGAAAGGTTGAAATAAGCTTCGTTTAGAATATTATTATAATCTTGTGTGGTTTTTTCTTTTTCATCTTTTGATCATGTTTTTAGAAATTATGCAACATAATTGCTTACTTTTACTTTCCTATATCTTATTTAAGGTCTCTAATATTAATCAAAAAGACAATTCTTGTGTTGATAAATTAGCTTCTTTTAAAGTTTCATATCAAACCTCCACTTTGTAGAATTGTACTCAGACTTTTATTAGTTAGGATTTTTTAGTCAATGGTATGGTTCACCTTCTAATATACATATTTTTTGGATTTCTTTTTTCTTTTTTCGGATGACGTTTATGTTCTTCGATATATATTTTTTTTGGATTTTTTCTTTTATCATCATGTTTTCCTACATAGCACTAATAGTTTAAGATAAAATTGTTTTTAGAACTATTCAATCTTATATAAACATTAATAGAAGAAAAAAAACACAAATGATTAGAGTCTAGTTGGGACACCTTCTATTCTCTTTTTATTTTGTGTTGTTGGCTTAAAAACAAATAGAAGAAAAAAGAGTATGATTTTTATGTAAATGTTTTGCTATTATAGTAAGAATATAGCACTATTATTTTAAATTAAGTTCGCTTTCAGTAATGTTCAATCTTATATAAACATAAACATTAATAGAATAAAAAAAGGGTGAGATTTTTATGTATCTGAAGCTTAATCAAATTAATATTAGAAATTATCAGATAGAAAAAGAGTGATTGAAAAGTTTTTCAAAGAGTTTCACGTAATCACAATTCTAACTTAAAATTAAATAGTATATGAGAGAGTGAGAAGATTCTTTAAAGAGTGTCACATCATCATATTTCAAGCTCAAGAAAAATTGAAACTTTCAAAGTTTAAAAAATATATTCTAGACATCAAATAAGGTAAGCATATAATCGGAACAACGGGTGAGAAATTTAAAAGGTCATAAGAAATTATATTCAAAGAAAGAGTATGTTTATCTGCACCAATCATCTCCACATATAAATCACAATCGACATTGCAATTTTGATAGTTTTATTTATTTATTTATTGGAATGCCATTTTTTATTCGTACCGTGAAGAAGAAAATTTTCAATTAATTTTTTTGTTATATTTTCTATTAATTTTCAATAAAATTGGCATATACCATTCATTTAAGTTACTTGTCATATGATCCACTTTCATGCTTCAAATTTCAACTTCTAGATTACGTAATATTTTTGTTTAAAAAGCTGCATAATTAGCCTGTAGCTAGCACATCAACACATAACATTGTTTTCAATTAATCAAGAACTATTATTGTTTTTAAGAGAGGATAGAAGTGCGTCCACATTAATAAAATCATATCACTATATATTAATTTGAGACTATTCAACATCCGAAGTCTGATAAATGGACCTCTCAAAGGTTTTTTTTATAAATAATTAAGTTATGTATAAAAAATAAATAATTAAATTATAAAACTGATATATTACTACAAAGGCACATCGATATCATTTTTTTTGGTATATCTATATATTAAATTTGAGACCATTCAACATCCAAACTCTGATAAATGGACCACTCAAAGGTTTTACGAATAATTAAGTTATATATAAAAAATAAATAATAAATTATAAAACTGATATATTACTACAAAGACACATCGATATCATATTTTTTGGGTATATCCATATAGATTTGTCATTATAATGGATAAATATAAGAAATTCAAAGTCAAAATAATACCAAGATGATATGCGGCAAAAACCAATATATTAGCAAGAGTTAATCTTATACCTAACATCACAAACATTACCAAAGTTCTTCATTTTCGTCAACCTTCATACTTGTTAGTCTTGATTTAACCGTCGGCAAAATTTTGAATAATAATAAAAGATAGTAGGCTATATTCTCATAACCAATCTACCTTATTGTGTGCTTGAAGAAAATTGTCTTATCTTTTGAGATAAATCTATCGTACAATACCAAGGACTTCATATAAGTATTTGTGCTCTTGGTTGATACAAAGTGTGACCACAACAACATGAGAAAAGATGAGTGAAAAGATCAATATATAAATGGAACAATATCTAGTTTTCAATTGGTTAAATCAATATGTGAATTGAAAAGGTGCACTAATTAAAAGGTTATGTGCAAATGATGAAAGGTATGGATTAGGAATACAAAGTGAACTTTTCTATCTATTATATTCTATATATCTTCTTCAATGTTCATAACAAAAGAATAAAACGTTATATATCTTCTTCAATGTTCATAACAAAAGAAATAAAACGTTCATAAAACTTGAAGCTTTCTTGACATATTTAATGAACCGTTTTTTATTTATTTTAGATTTGTACCATTAGACCTTATTAAAAAATAATTACGGTGGAAAGG
The DNA here is from genome assembly GCA_946800305.1 of Medicago arabica. NCBI lineage: Eukaryota > Viridiplantae > Streptophyta > Magnoliopsida > Fabales > Fabaceae > Medicago > Medicago arabica. Next base: position 56,507,367 of record OX326966.1, read on the forward strand.
TGGAAAAGTTTTAAGAGAGGGATAATAGCAATGTTTCAATGCAATAGAGAATAGGGAGTTGAAACTTTTCTAGATATGCCACATCAGCACAATACTTGCATAAGAATAACTCAAGGTTCTATTACAAAGATATATAGATAGATAGAGCATAAGTTAGACGATAAAAGGTTTCGAGACATTAAAACAGACTTCAACAGAACGGAGTATGTCACATTTGCCATAAGAAAAATTGGACAATGAAAGAAACTTGAAACGCCAAATCCAATTCCATCCTGCTTCGCCTAGCAAAGAAGTTTGGACACACATTAACTAGTGGTAACTATCACTTAAAAAATAAATAAATACCATTTTCAATCTTATTTATAAAAAACAATTGATTTTTTAAATTCATTGAAAAGTAGATGTATCCGATATATATTCTAGTCTAACTATACCATTTATAAAAAAAATCTAAAAAGTTACTCCCTCCGTCTCACAATAATAGTCTCTAGCATTTTTCTTTTTCTCAAAATAATTGTCACTTTAGAATATCAATGCAACGTTTATTATTTTTTTCCTTTATTATACCCTTATTTATTGAATTTCATCTAACTTAACTACTCCACTAACTACAATTAATAGGGGTATTTGAGTAAATGATATTAATTTTACCATTGAAATCAACACAATCAATCATTTCCTTAATAATCGTGCACAAATTTTAAACGACTATAATTTAGAGACGGAGGGAATAATTATTATCGGAAGAGTACGTTGGTTAAATAAATTCTACCGTTGTGGAATAATATTGGTTCAAGCATATACCGAGAGCTAGCGCCCACTGTTTTTGATTAGAGAGAAATTCAAACACAAGCTATTTTCCTTTCCTAAAAGCATGGAGGCTCGAAAACAAGTTCCTAGTAAGTAGTGGAGATATACTATGTCCGAATTGAAGGTGACAACAAGTGTCTTACTTTACCAACGTTTGAAACTTCGACAAATAGTTCTACTTTACCCATTTTCTTTTCATCCTTATCTTATTCATCATTGCTCTATTAACTAGTGGTGTTAAGTTGATTAATTTATTCTCATCCATGTAATCTATGCAAACATATATATGTATCCAAGTGATCTACTCCTTCCGTTTTAAAATATAAGCAAAAGTTGATTTTTAAGTTAATTTATTTAATGATGCATGTGGTTTATGATATGGACCACATACATCATTAAATGAATGAACCTAAAAAGCAAATTTTACTTATATTTTGAAACAGAGGGAGTATTAATTAGTAGTGTTGATTTGATTAATTTATTCTCATCCATGTAATCTATCAAAACATATATGTATCCAAGTGATCTATTATAAAAAAAATTAAGGAATTAGATTCGATTGATAATTAAGATGGATCCTTTTAAATCATTTTCAGAAGATGAGGTTTGTATGGTTCATTGGGATAATGACACTTTAGGTCGTCAGAAAGGTTAGTTGGGGTCACCAAACAAGGAAGTTTAATTTTGCTCTCAAAATATTAAGATTTGCAGAGTCGCTTATTGGGCTGCCACTAAAGTTAGGATTTTAAGTACTCAAATCTTTTAGTCTCATGTTAGGTCTTGGAAAATTTTTTAAGTATATTTTCGTGAGTTAAATTCTTTAAATAATTTTACGTTTAGTTTGGTTAAAAGGAGAGTTGTAGATTTATAGTTTATGTTGCAAGTTTGATCTTAAAAGTAGTAAAAAAAAATTTTGTTAACTTTCTAATTCAATGTTCAAACATTGACCGTGGTCGATATCTATATTTAGTGTTCGACATGATTCAAATAAAATTACACATTTAAGTTTCATAATTTTTATGTTTCTTTATCAACATATTTAAAAGACCTTGATTCAAATTATTTTATCCGTACAAATTCATTGGATCGGCCCTAAAGACATGTTTAGTATTATATGAGTCATATATATCTATTATATATCATTTTTAATAGCTCACTTTTAATCAATGTTAGACTAATCCACTCAAAATTGAATTTCAACAATATATACACAACGCATTATCCCTAAAAAACAATATATACACAATACCTCAAGATTTTAAGTGATATGATGTCTAATTAAGTCTCGTGGATGTCTAATTAAAATAATTTTCTTTAAAAAAAAGACTTCTATATAAATAATGATGCAATAATGTGTTATACACAATTGACGATCACAATAATTAATACTCGTTTCAAAATATATGTTCAAGTCAATCACTTCACATATGTCAATGCACAATTTTGATCATTAATATTTTTAATTATCTAAAGTAAAAAATTATAAAATTTAATATTTTGAAAATATATGTCGAGACAAATCAAACAAAACCTTACATGCTAATATTTGTATTTATACATTAGTTAAAAAGTATGGTCAAAGTAACTCAAGTGAACAATGCACATTGTAAATATTGGACATGTATTTTGAAACGTATGGAGAGTTGTAAACTGAACTATTCTTATTATTATCATTTAGATATCACGATTATAAGATTTATTTATTTAGAATGAGTTAAAAATATATATTTAGATACATCAAGTACTATTTTTTTTAAATGAATGTATTTTTTCTCTTTCATAGGATTATATATCATTTCATTTTCACATCAAGTTGTCAACATCTTTAGTTAAAAGAGAAAAAACAAACCAGCATATTGTATTCATCATCTGATTAATTAAACTTAGAGCTATATATATAATACGAAAGTTTGAGTAATCACATTTTTCTTCCTTAAAATTCCTGGGTTCTGGTGCAGTCTGCATATGAAATTAAATTAATTTATTCAATTGTACATTTTGTCTTTTCTCATATTAAATAAAAATTTAGCAGTTGGTTTCTACAATACTAAATTGCATTGAAGCAACAAACACACTACATATACTATAGAAAAATGATATTATAGTTTGGGCTTAGATTCTCAGTCTAATTACTAGTATATTGTTTAAACATGTCAATGCGCCGTATAGTGACTAAGTTCATGCACCCTTTAGTTCAATTAATAATTTAATGCATATAGTTTATTAAAAATTAACAAATGATATTAGTAAAGTGATTTGAGTCAAGTAGTTTGTGAAAAGGTTAATCTCAAACAAATAAGAAAGCTTACAACAAAAAGAATTCATATGGAAGAAGAAGCTCATGAATAGACACTTCATTGTTCACCAATCTAGTTTTAGAAATGAGATAGGACACACACATAACTAGGGTTAGTTATTGATCTAGAAGTATAACTACCTAAACTGGATAACTAAATAATATTAAGGTAGTTATTATAGATCCAATCAATAACTTGTGTTAATAACAAATTGTTCAAAAGAATATGAATTTGAATTCTGGTTTAAATTGTGCACTAGTTTTTTAAGTGTCTTCTTGTCTATATACAGTTGATTAATTAGTTGAAGAAAAAAGCTACTTCTCTTGAAGGATCAATAAGTGAAACCATCACGACGTGTATTTCGCTAAACCTCTATTTATTGACTATCATTTATTTCTCTCAATCTTTCGCGATTTCTGCAAAACATTGATTTGTCATTGGTTTATTGGCTTTGTCTAACTCTACGTACAAACAAAATGATATTGTATCCTGCATAAATGTCTCTTTTATTATCGATTAATATGTTATATCATATCTCATTTAATTTAAAAATAAAGTTTATTGATCCAACAGTAGAAACTAGCTTGTACATGATGCAAGAATTGTCATCCTTATGTATCATAGAATCGACCTGATTTATTTTTCATTCGCGATCCATTTGTGAATTCAATGTATATGGCAGTTCTCTTAGTTGAATATATTTATTTTCAACAACCCTTAACCGTCTTGATTCTTGCATGATATTAGATTATTAGGTTCCATTTGTAAATGTGGACCCCTAGTTGGATGAGCCTAGGCTGCTGGTCAAAACTAGGTAACTGCATACTCTTACCAAAAATCAAAATAGAGGAGATGTTCAATGTTACCAAACGATGCCTATAGAAGCTATATACAAATCAAGAAAGAAAAGAATATCAAAGTTTCTAGTCTCAATTTCATGGCAGAAACTCTCTTTTCTTGATTTTCAAGCAAAAGTGATTTTTTCCCCCCTAGCTCTTCAATCGTTTCCCATTTAATTTGCAGTTTTTTTTTTATTCTAACATTAATTATTTTTCTTTCTAAACTAAAGGGTAGCTGTCATAATGATGTAAAACATGTCTATTTATAAATAGATATGTTAGAACATCAACTAGTAATCAAAGATCAAAGAAAGCATAAATGGAACACAATGTTTGTTTACGCAGTTCAATCAATTGAGTCTATCTTTGCGACTATAACGTAGTTATAGTTCTATTTATTACTTGAGTGAATTAGAATTTACAATTTACAAGTCATATGTAGTATTACAGTTAAATTACAACAATACTCATGAAATGTACTGCAAAGGCTATCGTCCTTGCACTCAAGGGCGGACCTGGGCTTCCTATACTAGTGGGGTGATATTATTTTTTTTTGTCAAATGGTAACTTGAAATTGCTGGTCTGCGGAAAGATCTGCTTCTAATATTTCAAAGTTGACGACTTTGTTGCTCTCACTACTACTACTACTACTACTACTACTACTACTAGCTTTGTCTTTAGGCATAATCGGAAAAAAAAATCATATTAATTCAATTATACAACAAACAAAATATTAGATGCAGGGAATAAACAACAGAACAGAAGTAAGGAACCAATAAGCAAACAAAATAAACAACATAAACAACAGAATTTGGCCTCAAACAAAGTTTTGAGTTTTTAGTAATATAATTTCTTGGTTAGTTATAGACAATGTTTGATTGAGACACTTATATTTGGACAACAAAAACAAGTTTTCAATTTCAGTGTTCTTCAGTTCCTATTCCAAAGCTAAGTATTATACGAACAACACAGGAATAAAAGAGAAGCAAGGAACATAAACAAATAAAATCAATTTAAGTAACCAATTAACCAAACCCTAAAAGTTAAAATTAATTTCAATTTCACTACTGCAATCGCTACTATTCTCACTATCTTAATTCAATTTCAATTTTAATATCTTGGTTCAATTGCTCTCACTGTTACTATCAAGTAACTTGAGTTCAAAACTAACCTAAAAGAGATGAGAGGAGATGGTTGACTGGCTGAAAGAGGAGATGAGATGAGCTGAGATAGAGGAGAGGAGAGTGACATCGCAGGGGAAGGACTGGTGTCTGGTGGTTTTTTGTTGGGTTTGTGTGAGTTGCTGAGAGAGAGGAAATCGATTTATGAAAGAAGAAGGAAAAGGAGAACACGATTTGTGAAAGAAGAAGAAGGAAAACGCGTTGTTCTGTTCTGCTGAGAGTAGAAAAAAAATATTGGGCTGGGCTAAAAAAAAATTGGGTCTGAGCTGGTGTGGCTATTGCCACACCCTGCCCTGCCCTGCTCAGGTTCACCCCTGCTTGCACTGTAAGTTTGCAAGCTAAGCTAGCTCAACTACTGTGACCCTTGCATCTCTTCTGTGTCTACCTATGAGTCATACTCAACAAGATATTTAATGGTCATAAAAATGTACACATTGCTCATTATACCTCTTAGAAAGTGTCTTATCAAAAAAAGAAAAACTTCTCGCAAAGTATGTCATGCATGCCAACGTGCTTGTTTGTTTCGCAACCAAATACTTCTGCAATCACTACTACTCTCACTATCTTAATTCAATTTCAATTTTAATATCTTGGTTCAATTGCTCTCACTGCTACTATCAAGTAACTTGAGTTCAAAACTAACCAAAAAAAGAGAAGAGAGGAGATGGCTGACTGGCTGAAAGAGGAGATGAGATGAGCTGAGATAGAGGAGAGGAGAGTGACATCGCAGGGGAAGGACTGGTGTCTGGTGGTTTTTTGTTGGGTTTGTGTGAGTTGTTGAGAGAGAGGAGATCGATTTATGAAAGAAGAAGGAAAAGGAAAACACGATTTGTGAAAGAAGAAGAAGGAAAACGCGTTGTTCTGTTCTGCTGAGAGCAGAAAAAAAAAATTGGGTTGGGCTAAAAAAAAATTGGGTCTGAGCTGGTGTGGCTACTGCCACACCCTGCCCTTCTCAGGTTCGCCCCTGCTTGCACTGTAAGTTTGCAAAAAATAAAAACTTCTTGCAAAGTATGTCATGCATGCCAGCGTGCTTGTTTGTTTCGCAACCAAATAACGGTTACAATTTGAATACGGGTTTACATGTGTGAGTGGAGGAGAGAGGAGTGAAGAAGAACATTTGAAAATTAAACATGACCTTAATTAGATGTGGAACTAAATTTCACCGAGTGTCTCCTCTTTATAAACTCTTCTCAAAAATCTTATCTATCCGATGTGAGACTAAATCCCACCGAGTATTAGCCACTAATAGATAATCCAAAGATATTTACTTGAGTATGAAAAAACTTATTAAACTATCTAAATTAAATGTTTTTGAATTAAATGAAAGTTATATTAAGAATATTGATATTAAAAATTAGATAGCTAAAAATAGTTAACTTTTACCTAGTGACCAAAATTTAATGGCCATGTTTTACTTATAATACTAACCTAAGAGAATACAATTTTCTCCTGGTGCTTGTGTGTCGATGACCAATGAAGAAAAGTCATTTAAAACAATAATATTTGACTCTCAGATTTTAAAATCTTGTTGTTTTCACTTCAGTCTTTGCTATAAATTACATCAGAAAATTACACGTTTATCTTTATCGACAATTAATTACCGTCGATTAAGCTTTCAGGAATCTCGGGAACAATAATTATCCACATTTTACATTGCATGATCAGAATGTGTAATCAACGTACGAAGTAAACCGCACACACTCAAGAGGAGAACATTATAATTTTATAGGTGAGATGGGTGTGTGATTATCCTATCTTAGGATTATACTATTTTCGGAGACTATATCTTAGGATTTGATTTAAGAAGCAGAAAAACGCAACAATGAATTGGAAACACGTGTATATTACAACATGAACTATACTAGTATTTCGATGCATTCAATAAGACTCAACCAGTCAACACTTTCTCCCCCTAAAGAAAAACACACTTCCAAGTTGGGCACGTTATGGCTGTCATGTTATAAAAAAAATATTTGACAAAGGTTGTCATGTTATAAATTCAAATGTAAAATAGGAGTATACAAATACAACTACTAATAAGGTGATCAAAGTGTATGAATTTGATTACCTAATTTGATTATAAAAAATCTTTCAAAAAAAACTTATTGTAAAAAAATGTTATAACTTAGTCCATCGGATCAAATTTTTTTTTTTAAATCGACAAGGTTAAGAATTTTTGAAAATCTTAGTTAAAAGATTAGGCTATATACCATATAAAATATCTAATAATTAGTTTTTTGAAGGAAAAAAATCTAATAATTAGTTTTTTCTTTTGACAAAATAGTATTTATATCATATCGTTAATTAGCATGTGTTTAATACAATTTAATATATCAACCAAGATTGGGTCACTAGTTAAAGATGTGTAGATGTGTTGACCTTTATAAGAGTTTGAACAACCTCATTTGTTTGAGTACTAGCAAACCCAACACTAAAATTTACATAAGAATAAGAAAAGACACTGAAAAAACTATCCACCACCATTTTGAGTCCAAGTCAAAATCGATCAGATCTAAATTAAGCTCATGAATCTGATTAAGCATTGAAAGAAATTTGAGATTTTCAACTATATGCAACTCACACTTTTGTGCAAGACATTCGGTTCTTGCAATAATAAAAGCTTCATTCTCATCTCTAATACAAACGTGAATACCTACATAATTGTTACCAGATGGAAAAGACAACGTCGATTTACATTTCACTTATTTATATGATTTTTTACGAGTAAAAATAATAGGCCGAGTCATCGCATCTACATGTTGTGGGAGGGTGCACAACCCGCACAACTGCAGAAAGTCGATGGCTCGCTCGAAGTTATCGTGGTACCAAATTATTGTTTCAAAGCTTTTCTTTATGTTGATTCCAAATACAAATATCTCAACAATATTTTCTTGGGCGGTGCATCTTAATAATTATACAAAAAAAATTAAGCGTACATCTGAATGCTATTTATCTTTAAATTTTTCTCTTATAATCTGATTCACCTCATACATAAATAATGGAATAACCACAATAGTAGTCACGTTAAAATAACTAAATGTTGACGATCACCACAACAGTGCACTTGATGACATGAATTAATATGGATGAGTGACATATAAATTCCATGCAATAAGATCTTTGAACCATGCATATTTCCAACATATCCAATTGAAGTCTTTAGGCTTAGTTTCACAGGCATGACTTCATTGTATTAAGTTTAACCATATGCTAGGAAGGCAATCATTAGCACATCTAATTGATTCATTGAGATTTTGTTATATCATAAATAGGTGTCTATAAAGATAAGAGTTTCACCCCCCCTCCCTCCAAACCGTTCTGTCAACGAATATTATATTTATATTTGACAAGTGATAGGGATCTTTGAGACATTTTTGGTTCTAAGTCCAATCATTTGCCACTTTTCATTGTTTCTTTTTTACCATTATGATGTTGTCTAACCACGTATGGTATATATTATCTTTTTCATGAAGTTTTCTTTCACCATTCTTTGTGCTACTTCCCCGACCACAATCTTCTCCACGCACAAACTTTTGCTTTTTCTATTGTACCATTCCATGTTGGCATCCAGAACCGTGTTGGAATTGGATCATCATTGGTATCTTTATAAAGGGTATATGTGTCACACCATACTTTGATCTCTTCCTCTTGAGTGCTCCCCATGATGATACTTCACTTTTGAATTTTGACATGGTTTGATTATATTAAGCTTAACCATTCGCTAGGAAGGCAATCTCCATCGCATTCAATTGATTCATCAAGATCTTGTTGTATCATGAATAGGCGTCTATGAAAATAAGAGTTTTACACCCTCGCCCCCAATATTCTGTCAACCAATATATTTATGTTCGACAAGTGGTAGGGATCTATGAGACAATTTTGGTTCAAGTTTGCGTAATTTGTAAACATTTTCCCCTTGTCATCGTTTCTTTTTTTACCATTACGACGTTGGCCAACCACATATGGTATATATTATCTCTTTCATGAAGTTTCCTTTCGCCATTTTTTGTGTTACTTCCCCAACTGCAGTCTTTTTAACCCACAAAATTTTGCTTTTTCTACTGTATTATTCCATGTTGGCATCCAGAACCGCGTTGGAATTGGATCATCATTGATCTCTTTTATAAAGGGTATATGTGTCTCACCGTACTTTGATCTCCTCCTCCTGGGTGCTCCCCATGATGATACTTCACTTCTGACTTAGTGTCTTCAATTCTCTATATCAATCATCACTACTTTTGTTTTAAGTCTTTTTTAATTCGTGTATATATCTCGTCAATTGTGTTTTCTGACTTTTGGGGGGGGGGGGGGGGGGATGTTGAAGTTGTGATTTGGGTGACTCGGTTAGTCTTGAAATGTCTCAAATGGAGCCCGACTTATGGTGACTGCCATGTTGATGGGATCTTTAGGCTTATGTATGTTTTATCAGGTCCACAAGAAGGGTGAAAATTCTTGTATAACACAATAGGGTGATTACATAAGCTAGTTAGGCGAACTCAAAGTTTGGTATTTCGATCTCCACATCTTCTCCTATGCTCCTGCCCTAAATGAAGGGTATTTGTAAAGACACTTTCACGCTAAAGTAAGGTAGGGTATAAGTATGTGTTAGGCGGAATGAGTTGAGAGATCATGCCTGGGAGTGAGAGTTTATTTATACTAATCTGATTCTCCGTTTATTCATGATTGTTGTTATATTTGTTGAAGTGATTGTTAAGATCATATCGGGAAAAAAGTTATGCACTCGCGTAATTAAAGCTTGACATAAGTGGAAGCCACTTTGGGTCAAACGGGTTTCTTAATATGCAAAACCATGTCAGTCTTTCAAAAATCCATATATTACTTGACGTATAATTCAAATCTGTATGGACAATGCATAAAATATGCAAGATCTGGGGTTCAAACTCCAACCACCACAAAAAAAAGTATAATTTAAATCTCTTTTAATAGAGAAAAAAGTAATTTACTCGAACATATTTTTTTATAAGAATAAATTTAAAGCAAGAGGAGGAGGATACTAATAAGATTTTAGACCTTTAAAAAAAGTCTAAATAATTATATTTTTCTTATGGATCAAGAGAATTATATTTATCCGTACAAAGAAATTATCTCAACTCGATTCAAGATTTGTATTTTCACCACTAACCGATGAGTTTTTAACTTGTTTTTTTAGATAAATAAAATTTTCTTCTTCTAAAAGATAAATAAAATTTTGAATAAAGGGATGATTTTCCATTTCAAAATCGCAAAAACCTTCATGTTAAAAAACCACTTACATATCAATTTACATTTAGCTCTGTCTAAAATCATTAGTAAAATTCGTTCTAATTTGTTTCCATTCCGAAACCGCGAAAACATTCATGCTAAAAAACCACTTACATATCAATTTACATTTACGTCTCTCCAAAATCACTAGTGGAATTTGTTGTAATTTGTTTTATGGTATAAATAATTTACTTTAACTTGTTTTTTTGGTATAAATAATTTACTCTAACTTGGTCAAAAAGATAAATTTACTTTAACTTTAATATTACTTACTTAGGATAAGTTTAAACACAAAACCATTGGCTTACTACTACTAATAGTACATTTTTCACCTGCGCCCACAGTCCCAACCCTAAACCCACAAACCAGCCTTTAGTTTTCTCAAAAACCATTTTTCACTCCCAAAAACCAGGAGCTTCTTTTTTTATGTTCTTGTCATTTTCTCTTTCTTTCAAAAAACAACTGCTACTGGGACCCACCTTTTCTCCTCAATATGTGGCGATTCGACCGCACTCTGACATATATACGTGATCTCCACGCGCCTGTGTTCTTTTTCCTTGTTTTTTGTACCCATTTGCATGTTTCTTACATGGTTTATTTTTACCATTTTGACCTTATACTTTTTCTGTTTTTGTTATACGAGTTACGTAATTTATGGATCTGTTATAGGGTATTTGTGGGTAATGAAAAAGATACAGTACGATGATGAAAGATTCTCGTGTCTTGTAGTAATAATATTGTTACGTCAGTCCACCTAGAAATATTCTTTCTTATGGGAAAGTGATGCACTATTCTTCTTCACAACGTTTGTACTTTTTTTCAAAAATTAATAGTTTTTCTTTTGTGAGGAAAAATTAGTAGTAGTAGTTGTAGTAAAATTAAATTTACTTCTTAAATTCCACAAATTTTAACTTAAATCGTATAATTATTGAGATTATCAGTAGTTTAATGATAGAGCTCATATATTTTAAATGCGAAGAGGTAGAGAGTTCAGAGTTTGAACCCCGACCCCTACATATAATATACAATATTCATAACAATTAAGTTAAGACATGAGGATTGATTTCGACTCTTCTATTCATATGTATATGTTTTTGATGACTCTTGTAATATGAGTTTTCGAGTCATTTTTAATCATTTTATATTGTGTGATTTTTATTATTAGTGTATTTTTTTAAAGATCGTGTTATGTTATAGATACAATATAATCACCACGGTTTAATAGTGATTAATCAACATAAAAGACATAATGTATTTTTTGTTTGTATAATCCCGATATCCTCCACGTGCAAGTGCATAAAGTAATTCATCGAACATTGTGGGATTCAAATAGGCCACAAGTTCTCTTAAGAATTTTAACAGGGTTATATATCTAATAGTGAATTCAAACCCAGAACCTCAATTAAACTAGAAAAAATCTCCATTATCTCATCTAAGCGTTCTTGAATATAAGATGAATTATTTGATTCTAAATGAAGTTACTTAAATAACTTTTATTACCATGATTAAAATTAAATTTGTGTCAAAGATATCCGACTAAATTAGAACGATACGGAAAATTGAAATTAATTTTTTTTTATCATATTTTGTTATGAGAAAAATGTGAATGTGGCATGATGGCTTTGTTCCAAGCCATTGACAAGAGTTGCCACAAATAGCGAGTAAAAAGCACGCGCATAAGCGAGTGTGGGTTTGATTGTCCCCACACAAATGGAAAAAACTCATAAAGCTTCATTTGAATCTAGGAAAAGTTGTTCGAACTTCCAACCTTCTTGAAGGTCCAAAAGAAAAAAGTTTTTCTAAATAAAAAAGAGTTCAAAAGATAAAAAGTTTTGCTAAAGCTGTTTTAAAAAAAATGGTTATAAATTAAATGAAAAGTAAATTTACTAGTTTGGCTAAATCATTTGGTTAACAAGTGGTTTAAACTTTAAAGACAGTCTTCTCGAAAACAACTTTCATACTCACTCGTTTAAATGTCGGAATACAATGTCGAGATATGTATCTATGCAACATAATTGGGTCACTGCGATTAATTATTTGAAGCGTTTAAGAAACTTGCGCATTGGTGATCATTAGATTTTAATCTAAATTTTAATTTGTTCTCTTAAATATAATATAAACCATGAAATCAATGTTGATCTACATGTATGCTTATTCCGTAAATGCATCAAATTATCGACTTCAAGCAACCCGATATTCCTAAATAACATAGTTGCTTTTTTAATTTCTTAATCAAAACTCATAAAGAATTACTAATTATGTCTACCTTTTTCTTTTGACTAAATATTTACCACTTCTTGTCATTTTTGATTTTTTTGAAGAAACTTCTTGTTAACTTTAAATTAACAAAAGATTAAAACCATTGTTTTATAATATTCCCTAGTAATAAAAACAACTATTAAGAAACAGCTGCGTCTCCTTAAACATGTGAAAAAACCCAACAGCACCGCAAAATCCAACAACTATATAATTGCCTCCTCACTTTCACAATCACAAACCAAAAAAAAAACTCTTATATTCCTTCTCTCATATTTTACATAAAGTTTCAATTAAATTGAACCCAAAGAAAAAAACAGTCGAACCAAAATGAGAATGAGTTGTAATGGGTGTAGAGTTTTAAGAAAAGGGTGCAGTGAAGATTGTAACATAAGACCATGTTTGGAATGGATCAAGTGTCCTGAATCACAAGCTAATGCAACTGTGTTTCTTGCTAAGTTTTATGGTCGTGCTGGTCTCATCAACCTCCTCAATTCTGGTTCTGAAAATCTTCGTCCTGGTAAATTTTTATCTTGTACTTTTAACTTTTTTTTTTTTTTTACCTTTTATAGATATGTTCCTATGATCTATGTGGGGACATCAATGTTTTTTTCTATGTCTCTTGGTATCACAGTGAATTTGTCAGAATTTCGGTAAACCATAGTGATTCGAGCAAATCTACCGTGATACACATTGAGATTGTGTCACCCTTCAAATCTAAAAACTTGTAATTTTCTTTTGAATTTCCTTTTTTATCCTTTGAGAGAAGTACATAATTTAGATCAAACCCAAATTCTCTGCTTTAAGAGTTTGGTAAGATCCATGTGGTGGGTGTTTGCAAATTGTTAGTTGTTATTGTTGAAAGTTCTGCTTTTTTTTTCATACATGTTGAAAACCTTTAGAAGAAATTTGGGCTATGAAAAATTACAATTTATGGCACTTTAATCACTATGATAAAAAAAATCCAATTTTTTTAACTCATTTTCCTAATTTTGCACTCATTATTGTTGTAATGTTGATTAACAATTTCAAACCTTAATTCCATGTTAAATTTCTAAAGAATTTGGGATTTTCTTGTTTATATCTATATTATATTGATTGTGGTTTTGATTTTGATTTTTTTTTCAGCTATTTTCCGTTCATTGCTCTATGAGGCTTGTGGGAGGATCGTGAACCCTATTTATGGGTCAGTGGGTCTTTTATGGTCTGGTAGCTGGCACCTCTGTCAAGCCGCTGTGGAAGCTGTTTTGAAAGGTGAGCCGATCACTCCGATAGCTTCGGAGACTGCTGAAGATGAGAGGGGCCCACCGGCGAAGGCCCATGACATTCGCCACGTGTCAAAAGATGATAATTTGGAGGAGACTAAGCAGGTTAGGACTCGGTCCCGCGTCAGACGAACCCTGAAACCGAAGCCAAACAAAGAAGTTGGGTCCGGTTCAGGGTCCAGTTCGGCTAAAGAAGTGGGCCGGTCCAAAAGCCAAGAATCATCGCTGAGTCAGCCGGGTAAAGATAGTGAAAGTGGTGTTTCTGTGGAGACTTCAATGCTTTTTCATGATGAGTCGGAGTTTGAACCTGAGTCAGAAGCTAAGGAAAGGGGTCGAGCTGAGGACCGAGCTGAGGAAGGTGCGAGTGATGGGGTTGGCTTGGAGCTAAGGCTTGGTATCGAACCGGTGTCACGTGAGGAGTTCATGGTTCCCATAAAGAAGAGGAAAATTGTGTTGAACGATTGTAGTGCTTCATCTAAGGTGGAGCTTGGGCTTGAGCTTTCAGCTTAAATGGCTTGAGCTGTTTATGACTCAATCGGCTTATATATGAGACTTTTGAAAGAGAAGAGAAAAAGTTTAGATGTAGAAGAATCTTTGTTATTATGCCTTTATTTTAATTTTCTTGGAACCTTTCTCCTCTATTTTTGGGTTAACCTTTGTGAATGAGGGGATGTACAAATTTGGTTGGTATGTAGAGGAAAAAGAAAAATTATAAATAAAGTATAAAGTGTTTAATACCTAGCTTCTGTTTGGTTTGGCGTTTAAATCACAATTCTCGTGTCCCAATACTTCTTTATCGTGATTTTTACCAAACTGAAAAATTCTAGCTTTAGTTTAGACGTGCGTTTCATGACTGTTCACCGCTATTCCAAACACAACACTATTGTGATTACATTTGTTTGTTGAGTCATAAAGAAAGTTTGTGAGATAATAGAGGTGAATGTGATTTTTTTTAATTCTAGAGATAATGCTATTTTTTGTTGTTGTTAATTTCATGTTCAATCTCAATCTCTCATCAAATCAAACAAACTGAATAAGAGAGAATGATAGCGGTTTTCTTTCTTCTTCCAAAATAAGGAAAATCCACTCCTCTCTTCTAACTTAAGATTCATGGATCATTAGACATGGCTAAATGTAGTTGGCATGGGTTAGTGTCTTATTTTTGTTTAGGATGTGGCAAACTATTTCAGACGGAAGAGTGTTCGAAACATTCACTTTACACGGTTACTTTTACTTTTTTTATATAAAATTTATATAGATGCATCCTTTTTATGACCGAGATCTATATAAAGTGATGTAATAGATTGATGCATCCTTTTGTGAACGAAATCTATATAAAGTGATGTAATAGATTGAGTTTGGAAAGAAATATAGTGTCTATTGCTAACATAACTCTTTTGAAAATTAATTATAGCTTTGATTAAATACAAGTTAAATTTAAATTAATTTATGTTTGAAACTACTTGTGTGCAAGTCGATTGAAGTTTTCTTTTTACCGAGAAAAAACACGCATTTGGAGCTAAGAACTTCAAACTCTAATTTTTTTTTTTTTTCTTTCTTTCAAAGCAATGAAAATAAATTGCAAACCAGGATTAAGACCCGAACCGGTTTACACAACTTAAAGAAAGGAAGCCTAAAGCTATCCTTTAGCAACGAAACAAAGGATCCTGCCATAATAAGCAAAGGGTTACATATACCCCTAAAGAATTCTAAATAGACATAGTAATATTTATGCAGAATATTTGAGTATCAAACATACCTAATCCTCTGATCACAAATATTTGGGATTGTTTTTTATTACATCCGTTTTTGAACGAGTTTGTATGTGCACACTACTTGTGCTTTTTTGTGAACCTGAACTTCTGTATGCTAAGTTCTTGGGACTTCTGTGTTTTTTTGCCTTTCCTGCCAGGTTTATTAGTGCCAGGTACTTGTGAATATTTGAATGAGGCTCCAATCTAAATATGTAGTGAAAGGGTGTTATAAGAGGTGGTTATATTTTTTTACACCTGTTAAACTTTGAAATGGGTTACTAGATGCTTCAAAAATATAATTAGTGCTGTGAAGAGATTAATTTCTGCTAGATTAGTTTACTTGCATTGCAAACAAGTTAGTTTGAAAGTTAGAAAAACAATTAAAAGTGGGAGTAGCACTTGATATAATGCGTATAAACTGAGTGAAGGCAATGCAATATGTGCATCTTTACACATTTATAAATTTTGCTCATGTATGAAACTTTTTTCTTTCAACTTTTCATATTGCAGCAAAACCAATTAAGTTACAAAAAGTGTAATTCAACTTTGAGTTTCAAAGCCTTGTTCGAACATCGGGTAATCAAAGTTTCGGTTCAAGAATCGATCCATTAGAGTGTTGCGATGGTTTCGATGCTCAATGGTCATTTTTCAGGAAATCTTCCTATCCTAGATAGAAAGAATCACGATAAATGGTGCAAACAAATGAAGATGTATGGAATTTAGTGAAATTAGGAGTTGATCCCCTTGGATAGAATCCAATAAAAGCACAAAGAGTTGCACAAGCCAAGAAGAAAAACTTCAAGGATTTGACCATCACCCATCAATGACGGATCCTGAAAGTTTTGTAAGAAAGCACTGGATATCTTGGAAAAAGCATATGCAAACACGAACAATGTGAAGAAGATGAGGTTGCGCGCTCACAAGAGACGGTATAAATTACTTCAAAGGAAAAGGGAAACTAACTCGAAATATAGGAAAAAAACCACTAGATTCTTATGGTAGAGGCTATCAAGTTAGTTGATTCATAATAGTTTAGTTTACTTACAATGCAAGAAGTTAGTTAGGAAGTTAGAAAAACAGTTAAAATTCTGTTTTGTTAGTTAGTATGGCAATTAGAAGTTGGTTGCTAGCAGATGTGGGACTAACACTTGAAGTAATATGTATAAATAGATTGAAGGCAATGCAATAAGTGGATCTCTGCACATTTATAAATTTTGCACATGTGTGAAACTCCTTTCTTTCAACTTTTTATATTGCATTAATTTCAATTAAGTTGAAGAATAACTCGACTTAGAGATTCAAAGCCTTGTTCCAACGGTTAGAACTCTAAAAACACAAGTAAAAAGAAGGTTTTGGCTTTTGGGGTGTTTGAAAATTAAATTTCTTGAACTATCCTTCATTTCATAAAATTATTAATCAAGAGAAAAAAGAAAGAAAAAAAACTAAGCATAATGCTTAAACATTAAAAGAGACTTTTCCTCAAAAAAAATAAAAAATAAATAATATTCCTTTATTGGGCCAAATTGGGCTTGATTTCTCACCAATTCACGAAAGACTATTACTTTTCCCACCCTACCCATTTCTCGCGTGTCCTATAAATTTTACAAAAATACATATGAGGTATTCGGATTTTAAAATCCGAAATGTGCTTATGTATAATTAGCAATCAAAATCTCTCACATTTCGGCAGTTTTGAATTTTGCTCTTAAAAACAACAAAAAAAACAAAGTAAAAAAATGTTAAAAACCTGTCAAATAAAATCATAAAAATATAAAAAAACCACCGAAAAATTCTAAAAATAAAATAAAACTAATACAAAAAAATTCGGATTTTTTTGAGGATACGAAAAAATTAAAACAAATGAAAATGGGTCTAAGCGATGGAATTTTGGATTTTGAGGGGCGGAGTCCCACAAGAAGTTCCTTCCGAAGGAGCCTTGATCCTTGATTTTTCCTAATTTTCTGGGGATGTTTCAGAGCAATCCGATCAAGTAGTCCTAAACCGGATTTTTGACTAATAACAACTAACAATGACCCAAAACAGAGTGATGATGGTTAGGAAGCTTAATATTTTCCCTAAAATGATTATCCATGTTAAAAACATATTCATAGTTTGTATTGATACAGTTCGGATTATATAATCCGAACTATTTTTCCCTTGAAAAAGGGTGTTTATGGGGTGTTCGAATTCTATAATCCAAAAAAAGCAAGTAACGTGCTCTATTTTTTGAGGTTTTTGGATTATAAAATCTGAACTTGTGAAAAATTCAATTTTTCACCCTTTAACAAAGGAAAAATTCAGTTCAGATTCTAAAATCCGAATTGCACGGGCATTTTTAAAAAATTTACAGGGCACGCTAATAAGGTATAGGGTGGAAAAAGTAATAGATTCAAATTAAAAGGAAAAACTTTTATAGTATACCCCCCACATCTAAAAATCATACACCTCCAAATTTATTTTCTTTTCTTCTTCTGAAGTGTTTAGACATATACCTATCAAAAGTCCAATACATATAAGGAGCGACTTTTAATAGATGAGAAAATACGTATAACTTGATTTTCTAAAAGTTTATCTTATGACTTAAATCACGATGATAGTCCAAACTAAATACTAATAAGTAGGAGAGACTCATAACTAAGCATCGCATCAAGCTTTATTATTTATTCAATGTGAGATTCATAATATTGTCACCTCGTTTAAGGATAGACATCTACAACGACTATCACTTTATTGGCACCGACCTAATGGTAGCCATTTTTCTTTTTTAGGGGCTCCACTCATTTTTGTAAGGGAACACATACACACACATGGCCCTTTCCATATCTAATCAGCCAATACGTGATCCAGCCAATTATTTTTTAGTGTTAATAAGTACCTTAATCGAAAGTAGAAATAAAATACAATGCCACCCTTCTTGAGTAACCATTCAACTGTTCAGTGAGCTCAAATTAAATACAATTCTAGCTTATTTTGAGCCAAATATGATATCATAATTTGGAAATAAAAAAGGATAAGTCTACTTATTGGGCCTAATTATAATCATTTAACCAAGAGGTTTCTTAATTGTTCTTTTGAACCTCTTTGATTTCAGCTCCAATGATCCAACTTGTGTATATTATCCTAGGGATTGTCTCAGGGTGAGTATCATAAACTTGTGTAAATAACTTCTTCTTTTTTTTTAAACATATACCATATTTATTTGTATAAATTTAGAGCATATTATTGAAGAGGGACGAAAAACATTAAGTTGTGACCTAAGCACTCAAACGAAGATCAGTTTTATAGTTGATTCAAATGATGGATGTTTGTAGAGATACTACGTGGAGCCACTAGAGTCTCAAAGACTCTAATTAAGGTGGTTTCCTACCCAAAAAATTTCAAGCCATGTAAAAATTAAATGATGGTTCAAATAAAAGATTGAGAAAACAAGATAGTGGGAGTAGTATCTTAGGCTGGTGGAAGCATTTGATAAGGTGGCTGAAAAAAAATCCTTTATAAGCTCCACAAAGTAGCAATGACCCTACAACCATTACTCATTTTACATACAAGTTGCCATATTTCATCTTTGAAAGGATGCCAATTTTTTTGAATCACCTTAATATAGAGACATATGATCAAATGACAATCATTAGTAGAATCAAATCATTATTTTCTAGTGTTGTAGTGCAATTTGGGCTATTTATGGGCCCTTTACTATAATTAATCAATTAATTATCCTATGGTGTATTAATTAGTGATGAAATAGATCCTTTAACCTAAGTAATGGTATATAGGCTCTTTATGGGGCCATAAAGCTTATCTAGATATCACGTGTAATTACAAAAGTTATACACTCATGCACATCCAAGGCACATCAAATATTTTTTATTTTATTCATGATCATTCTCTTCTATGATATGTATTGTCTAGTAATTGAATTTAAGTGATTGATTAATAAACTTCAGTTAAGACCGATGATTTTTTCGAAAAACCTGAGTTTGAATGGTTAAGACAAACACTATATTTCTTTTCGTTACAGAGACAAACAAAATACGTATAAATTTGATTCCGAAAAATAAACCATCAACTTTATTTGCTAACGTAGAATATATTTTCAATGTGCATATATCCTAATCCTTACAATCATGGCTTTGCTTTATCTATTTTTTTTACTACAAAATTTAAGAAACCAAAAGTAGTAAAAAAAATCATAAAATGCTAAGCAAATTAACATCCCAAAAAAACCTCTATAATCCAAAAATGAATTGTATATCTTATGTATCTAAAGGCTTCAAACAAATTTGAACACCATATTTAGGCTTAATTGTGAGGACAGTGATTGGTGCATGCTTATAATTCTCTGAAATTGTGAAGCTAAACTTTGAGATCAACATGGCCAATATAATCTTAGCTTCCATCATAGCAAATGATTGTCCAACACAATTTCTTGGACCAGAAGCAAATGGTAAAAAACGACCAGGCATGAATGATTTTGAAGCAAACCTTTGTGGGTTGAATTCATTTGCATCTTTACCCCATAGTTCTTCACTATGATGAATAGCCAAAACTGGAATCCAGATTGATAAGCCTTTAGGAATATGAAGGTCACCTAGTACAATGTCTTGAAAAGCCATTCTAGGGAGCAAGGTTGCTGGAGGATAGAGTCTCATTGATTCATTAATTACCATATGCAACTGCAAAACCAAACCCTATATCAGAATTTATAATCATATATAAAGGCAACACAGAAAACATTCTATAACTATCAAATCAAGTGGTTCGAAACGATGGAGAAACTAAGTTTGATCTCTTGCTAAATTAATATTTAGTCATACTTTACTCTCGTTATTTCGGTCGAATCCTGAAGCCTAATTCTCCAAAACATCGGAGGGTTAAGACAAAAAAAAAAAATCTATTACTATTTAAAGTTGGGAAATCTAAATAATATTAGTATATAGGAAGTTTAGATTCAATTTCTTTTACTAACAAATCTTCCTCTCCTCATAAATTAGCAATAACAATTTCTCTATGATAAAAAACGTGTCTACTACAATATAGGATAGTTGCTATTATATAATTGATGTGCAAAAGATGCCTCCTTTTTTGGTGGTTGTGATTCTATAAGGTAATGCTGATTCCTTGACAATCTTTTGAAAAATCTCTAGCCTACTAAAAATAATCATTGTAGCACTTCACTCTTTGATTCACCCTAATTTTCTATTGTGCCTTCTCAGCTCTATGAGTTGAAGAAATAAAATACAAATATATGTATGAAGTGGGTAGCCATAAAACCATGTCATGAGTAGAACATGACCCATTCATATATTTTCCTCTATGGTTTTCTTTCTCCTAAAAAAATAATAAAAATGCCAAGAGCCACATAGATGTGATCTAAGAATTCTTTATACTCTTGAGTTATACATTAATCCATATAAAATAATTGATATAATTAAATTAAACTGTCCATGAAGGGAAAATATAATCTAATAATCTAAATAATACAAGACATGTGTAAGTGTCAATTTTAACTTCTTCTTCTTGAAGTATGGCTGTAACCTTAATGTAAAATTCATTCAAGCATGAATTAAATAATCTTAAACTAACTTATGAGCATTTGGAAACTCTAAAAGTATGATAACCCCTTTCAATTTCAAATATTATTGAAACTACATGCAGTCATGAATGCAAATATGGTATACTTAAATCAACTGTTTACTTTGTACCCAAAAATATTCAACTGTTTACTTTGTTTGCTTCTAGAGTCATATCCTAGTTAAACTATAATATTTCTTGATTGTCTCTTCTAAAATTTAGAGCCATAACTTCGTGCTTAAGATCTTAAGTTTGGTTAGTTTTTTTTTTCCCAAGGAAGTGCCGTTTAAAATTATGTTTAGGTGATGAGTATTTGTTAATATTTTTATTGGTGATTTGCATAGAGTGAACTTTTTTCATAAAAAAATAAGGGTCTTGCTAATTGGTGCCTTCAAGACAATGGTCAAAGAATCTATAAAAAAAAATTTGTCTTGAAAATATAAGTTTTAACTTTTGATTAAGTAATAATTACATCACTTTTTATAAAAAAAAAAGTTACTTGTTTTGGTTACTTAACCAATGCCCCAATGACACTCTTTAGCATTCTCTAAAAAATACTCCCTCCGGTCACTTATTTAAGCAAAGAAACTGTTTAAACAGTGTTTAAGGAATTCAGTTAAGT
This sequence comes from Medicago arabica, assembly GCA_946800305.1. NCBI lineage: Eukaryota > Viridiplantae > Streptophyta > Magnoliopsida > Fabales > Fabaceae > Medicago > Medicago arabica. The sequence continues at coordinate 56,529,224 of OX326966.1, forward strand.
GTAGTTAATACTTTTGACTTGATGAAAAATATGAGTGAAGTTTACTGTATTAACCTTGATAAATTCAGATATGGGAAAGATCAACATAACTCCAGCAATTACTCTCGTTGAACTCAAAGCAAGAAAAGTATTATGTGAACTTGGTAAGACTCCAATTAACCGAATAAAGTCATGTTATTATTGGCTGAAAAAAATTGGAGCAACTCTTCATTCTTTTTCTACTTTTATTGGTTTGCTACTAGTATCAGAAGCGGAAGGATGCAGACAGACATTTTCCTTGGAACTCGTAAATAAAAAGTGGAATAAATGACTAAAAAAGAAAGTAAAGTGGAATTAAATAAGGGTATATTAGGAATAGTAGTATTAAATGGTTTAAAAGTGGTTAAGTTTTGCTTATATTTGTGACCAAGATTTGAGATAATTTTTTGCTTATAAATGTGACCGGAGGGAGTAATAATAAAGAATTTAACTCTAAATAATTATTTTTAGACAAAAAATAAAATTATATATATGCTTCCAAATTATATATGTGAAAAAAAATGATTATAAACATGTATCTACAGCAATAATATGTTTGGCCTAAAAAAAATAACGACTCTTTCGTTTTTTTATCTCTAAACTATAGCTTGTTACTTTTTCTTTAAGTTTTTAAATGAGACCATATATAAGAGATGAGAAAATTAATCTCAAAAGACTTTGATTTTTAAATTTTTTATAGTAAATTAGTACTTCTTGAAAGATGTAAAAGAAATTAACAACAATACACTCATAAAATAAATAAGCTTTACTAAAAAAATCCAATGATATTTTATCCTCTTATCACATTACTTGTTCAAATACCTATCTATTACCGTATAATATAATTGAATAATCTATGTGGATTTATACCGTGTAAAAAGGAAGAATCCTGTGTAAAAAGGAAGAAAAGTTTTCTTTTTGCCTTTCAAATATCCTAATGGTTAGAATTTCACCTTTAAGATGAATAAATGAGAAATATGGAGTTCGGACCCTAACCATTGCATATACAATGTCATGTCTCTCTCTCTATCAACTAAGATATACTCACGAAAAAGGAAGAAGAATTCTTTATACACTTAATATTTAAAATAGGACAAATATATCTGACGGTCCTTTAAGTTTTATGTTTTTTCCGAGTTAGTCTTTAAGTTTTATAAGTTTCAAATAAATCATTTTAGTTTATAAATGTTTGCAACATTAGCCTCTATACCAGACTCCGTTTAAATGACACTGATGTAGTTGTTAAATTGTTGAATAGGAACGAAACACTGTGTTTTGCATTGCCAACGTGTATAACACTGTTTTGTTCATCTTCTTCAATTAAAAATTAGGGTTTTGGGAATAAATTGGGGGAAATCGAAAAGAAAAAAAATAGCAAGAGATTGTTGTGCAAATTGGTTATGTAAGGGGTTCCGCATAGAAATCAGGGTTTATTTTCGTTTTGTACTTAAAAATCATATTTCTACCTGTTTTCATGTACGATATCTACCCGTTTTGTACCTAGAAATCATTATGTACCCAAAAGTCTTGTTTCTATTTTCTACCCATCATGTACCCACAAATCAAGGTTGTTTGTTGGGTATTTACAGTCCCCCATTTGATGAGTTTGGCTAAGTTTTAGATTTTGTAGAAAATTTGACAATCACATCAGTGTCTTGTAAGCGGAGGCTGATAGAAAGGATAAAGTTGCAACATTCATAAACTTAAAGGACTTATTTTTAAATATGCTTCCAAGTTAATTTGTAAGAATGTCATTTGTATGCAACTATAGAGAAAAATAACTAACCACATTGAGCTTGGAGAATTGATCAACAGAAGGTGTTCCTTGACTGAAAAGCTCTTTGACCTCAATTCTGACCTTTTCTTGCCAACTTGGATTGCTTGCCAACAACATAGCAGTCCATGTGAGTAAGAGGGCAGTTGTTTCATGTCCAGCAAAGAAGAATGTTTTGCATTCATCCATAACTAATTGTAGGTTTAAGCCTCCACTCTTTTTAATCTCATCTAAAAGCATACCCAATAAATCATTCCCATAAGAATTGCTTCTACCTATTTCCACACAATCCTTTCTACTTTGTATTATCTCCATCAAGAGTCTCTCCACTTCCATCTTCAATGACTTAATCTCTTTATTATAAGTACTAGGGAAATACCTACATGCATAATTAAATTAAAATAAAATACATAAATTTAATTCATATACACTACGTACTATCAAACAATCGTAAGTATTAGATGAAGAATAACTTTTTTAATAATTTCTAACAAACGAGCCCTATATCCGAAACAATCTTGATATTTAGGTTTAACAATTTACTTATCAAAAGATGAAGAAACAATGTTAAAATGTGATCAATTTTTAACAAAGGATCCCCGTATCCGTAACAAATGAGCCCTATATCCGAAACAATGTGATCAATGTTACAATGTCACGTCATATGTTGAATCACACACAAATATGCATACCTGCTTCCAGGAAGGTAATGCCGGCGACTTGCTTGAGCACAAAGACCTTGGAGTTGTGTAAGGAGATGAAATATTTGCTTTCCCTTTTTGTAGCTTGAACCAAACTCAGTTTTAGAGATAATATCTGCAGTGAGTTTAGTGAAGTATTCTCCAATTTCCACTTCATTTTTGTTACTTATTGCATTTTGTAGTGATTCAAGCATCTCCTTAGTGCATTCCACCATGTGAGCAGCATAGCTCTATATATATAATTATTATATACATTAGTTCAAAATAACAATCAATTTTTTTTATGACTAACCCTTAATTATGTAACCATTACAAACCCATATGTATCAATTAGAGAGAGCAATAGAATTCAAAAGAAAATTAATTAGTGGCGTAAAATAAAGGTTTTAGAGGTCTTTGCAACGACATCACAATTGTAATCGTAGTTGTATCCACCCGCCTTTTGCCCTAATATCACAGTGGCAATTTAGAAGCACAATTTTAACTAGTGTTAAGTTTGTTTGGGTGTCACTAATTAATTAGTCTTAATTTTGTATCATGATTCCTTGCGGTTGGGATACCCTGATTTCACGCGGTAACCTTATCAATGAGTGTTAGGTCAAAATTGGAAGATTTTGATTTCAAACTTGGTATATCAAAATTTCAAAAATAAAATCAAAATTTACATATTTTGTGAAATGTCTGATGCGAATCCAACAATCACCAATACACGACTGCGTGAGCGCAGGGATATCCCAATATAACGAATCCATTTTCTTTGATTTTTCAATACCTTAAGTTTTTCTCCCATGAATGCCGGGGAAACAAGGTGACGTTGGTGGTTCCAATCATCACCATTTGCCATTAACAAGCCTTTTCCAATAAAATGCTTGGAACCTTGTTGTTGCTGCGATGATTTCCCAGATATTGTACTATACTTTGAAAGAAACTCCTTGATCAATTCAGTCTCTGTGAGGCACATCCTTGGCTCTATTCCATTCAAATATATGAATCTCTTTCCTGCAAAATCCTATTAGTATTAATATAATTTGAAATCATTATTTAACACATGCACACAATCTCTCTCCCTCTCTATGGGGAAATATTTATAAGCACCCAGGGCCGGATCTAGCTCATGACCGTAAAATATGAAAATTGGTCGGTAATATGTTTAATGACCGAAATAGTGATTGAAAATTCAGTCGATAAAGTAAAAATCGGTCTGTAATACATTTAGCGATACAAATAGTGACCAATAACTCTGTCACTAAAGTATAAAATATTAAAAAATCGATAATCATTTCGGTTGCTATTTATTTAGCCACACATGAAATGTATTCATAAATCCGTCCATGTAAGCACTCACACAAAATGAGAGGCTTAGTAATCTTTTCTTATAGTTAAAAAAAACATCATTCTAATATAAAGTTTAGATGAGTTGGATTCTGAAAGCTCGTTCAGATCAGGGAAAACCTCAAGCCTCAAAAACCGTTTACAGAGGTTTTTACCGATCACCCACCAAATAGTAATATATAATTGTATATATAGGGCCTTAGCAAATAAAGATATAAATTAATAAATAAGATCAATATTTTAGGAGAGACTTGGATCCCCTACACCAACTCTCTCTACAAGTCTCCCTTGATTCTTTTCTCTTCATTTTCTCTCCATTTTATTTTAATATTATCGACTATAGAAGCAACGCCGATAAATGACTCAATTTGTTTCAAGAGTGTTGTGATAGCAATTGTGATCAAATTTGATTCTCTTAGAGAAAAAACAAGGGTGAGAAGAGATAGAAAATTGAGATAAATAGTGATATAAAGACAAGGAAGAGGGGTTTGAATTGGGTTTGTAGTCAAAGCATGAAGAATAGTCAATGTAAACAGAAAATAATGGTCATTAGATCCGGATCAAACAATATGCACCTTGAGTTTTATTTAATAAATTATCTCAACAAAAAAAACAATTTGGTATAATCTAAATACATATTGTTTGATCTTCATCAAACAACTACGAATTACGATATTCATTGACCGTATGGTGATTTTACTGCATCAAATCAAGATTTGAGGCAAAAAAGACAAAAGAGAAAAATATATGGGGTGTAGAGGATACTACAATAAAAAAAATACAAAAACTCATTACAATCACATCAAGTGCATTTAGCCTTAATTTTTGCTAATTTCAAGAATTGTGAACCACAATTTAAAACCATCATCTAAACAAAAGCAAAAACAAAAGATAATACACACATAAACTCATGAGAAATGTATTTATTTATTTTTCATACCATATTGGCTTGACCAAGCAACAAAATGAGGCAAAAGACGACCAACAATGTCATGGTTTATTGTCTCCATGTCTTGTGAAGTAGCTTTGGAAACAAAGGTGGAGATGTCATTAAGGTTGCCTGTAAGAAATCGTGGTTTAGGGCCACACACTCCTTGCTTCTCCATAATCTTCTTGATACGTATTGGAGTGAGCAAATAACATGAGATTGTTTCATAAGTAACTTTAAACAATAGAGTCGCAAGAATAGCCAAAAGGGTTGTGAGAATCATCATATATTGAACTAGTGATGAATCAAGGATGTAGGATTACAAATGAGTATATGAATTTGATAGAGTTTATGGATGGATGGATGAATATTTGATTTGATGTTTGAGTGTTGTTAACATATATTTATAATGAATAATAACATTATAAATATATGATATGATGATATTGTATATTTGTTAATCTCGGGGTTTGGTATAGTAGATTAGAATAATAACTCACTTACATGTATATTATATTACTATATTAGAAATAATTATGAATGATTAGTCGTGATTATTATTAGCATTCCCTTGAACTTTTTTTTATAATATTAGCATTGGTGACTCATGAATGTAGGAGAATCAATATCTTTTCTATATTAATTATGTTTTTAAAAAAAAAAAACAGAATTAATATAGAAAAGATATTCTAATATTCTTTGTTTTTAGGGAAGATTTTCTTTTGTCAAGTAGCATTGTGAGTAGAAATTAATTGTTTTAATTTGAATAAGTGGGGAGTTCAGTGTTTGCACCTCGACACTTGCATATATTAACTAACATACACCAAATATTTTTTATTTTATTCATGATCATTCTCTTCTATGATATGTATTGTCTAGTAATTGAATTTAAGTGATTGATTAATAAACTTTAGTTAAGACCGATGATTTTTTCGAAAAACCTGAGTTTGAATGGTTAAGACAAACGCTATATTTCTTTTCGTTACAGAGACAAACAAAATACGTATAAACTTAGATTCCGAAAAATATACCATCAACTTTAATTGCTAATGTAGAATATATTTTGAATGTGCATATATCCTAATCCTTACAATCATTGCTTTGCTTTATCTATATTTTTACTACAAAATTTAAGAAACCAAAAGTAGTAAAAAATCATAAAATGCTATGCAAATTAACATCCCAAAAAAAACTCTATAATCCAAAAATGAATTGTATATCTTATGTATCTAAAGGCTTCAAACAAATTTGAACACCATATTTAGGCTTAATTGTGAGGACAGTGATTGGTGCATGCTTATAATTCTCTGAAATTGTGAAGCTAAACTTTGAGATCAACATGGCCAATATAATCTTAGCTTCCATCATAGCAAATGATTGTCCAACACAATTTCTTGGACCAGAAGCAAATGGTAAAAAACGACCAGGCATGAATGATTTTGAAGCAAACCTTTGTGGGTTGAATTCATTTGCATCTTTACCCCATAGTTCTTCACTATGATGAATAGCCAAAACTGGAATCCAGATTGATAAGCCTTTAGGAATATGAAGGTCACCTAGTACAATGTCTTGAAAAGCCATTCTAGGGAGCAAGGTTGCTGGAGGATAGAGTCTCATTGATTCATTAATTACCATATGCAACTGCAAAACCAAACCCTATATCAGAATTTATAATCATATATAAAGGCAACACAGAAAACATTCTATAACGTAACTATCAAATCAAGTGGTTCGAATCGATGGAGAAACTAAGTTTGATCTCTTGCTAAATTAATATTTAGTCATACTTTACTCTCGTTATTTCGGTCGAATCCTGAAGCCTAATTCTCCAAAACATCGGAGGGTTAAGACAAAAAAAAAAAAACTATTACTATTTAAAGTTGGCAAATCTAAATAATATTAGTATATAGGAAGTTTAGATTCAATTTCTTTTACTAACAAATCTTCCTCTCCAAATAAATTAGCAATAACAATTTCTCTATGATAAAAAACGTGTCTACTACAATATAGGATAGTTGCTATTATATAATTGATGTGCAAAAGATGCCTCCTTTTTTGGTGGTTGTGATTCTATAAGGTAATGCTGATTCCTTGACAATCTTTTGAAAAATCTCTAGCCTACTAAAAATAATCATTGTAGCACTTCACTCTTTGATTCACCCTAATTTTCTATTGTGCCTTCTCAGCTCTATGAGTTGAAGAAATAAAATACAAATATATGTATGAAGTGGGTAGCCATAAAAACATGTCATGAGTAGAACATGACCCATTCATATATTTTCCTCTATGGTTTTCTTTCTTCTAAAAAAATAATAAAAATGCCAAGAGCCACATAGATGTGATCTAAGAATTCTTTATACTCTTGAGTTATACATTAATCCATATAAAATCATTGATATAATTAAATTAAACTGTCCATGAAGGGAAAATATAATCTAATAATCTAAATAATACAAGACATGTGTAAGTGTCAATTTTAACTTCTTCTTCTTGAAGTATGGCTGTAACCTTAATGTAAAATTCATTCAAGCATGAATTAAATAATCTTAAACAAACTTATGAGCATTTGGAAACTCTAAAAGTATGATAACCCCTTTCAATTTCAAATATTATTGAAACTACATGCAGTCATGAATGCAAATATGGTATACTTAAATCAACTGTTTACTTTGTACCCAAAAATATTCAACTGTTTACTTTGTTTGCTTCTAGAGTCATATCCTAGTTAAACTATAATATTTCTTGATTGTCTCTTCTAAAATTTAGAGCCATAACTTCGTGCTTAAGATCTTAAGTTTGGTTAGTTTTTTTTTTTCCCAAGGAACTGCCGTTTAAAATTATGTTTAGGTGATGAGTATTTGTTAATATTTTTATTGGTGATTTGCATAGAGTGAACTTTTTTCATAAAAAAATAAGGGTCTTGCTAATTGGTGTCTTCAAGACAATGGTCAAAGAATCTATAAAAAAAAAAAAAATTGTCTTGAAAATATAAGTTTTAACTTTTGATTAAGTAATAATTACATCACTTTTTATAAAAAAAAAAGTTACTTGTTTTGGTTACTTAACCAATGCCCCAATGACACTCTTTAGCATTCTCTAAAAAATACTCCCTCCGGTCACTTATTTAAGCAAAGAAACTGTTTAAACAGTGTTTAAGGAATTCAGTTAAGTGTAGTTAATACTTTTGACTTGATGAAAAATATGAGTGAAGTTTACAGTATTAACCTTGATAAATTCAGATATGGGAAAGATCAACATAACTCCAGCAATTACTCTCGTTGAACTCAAAGCAAGAAAAGTATTATGTGAACTTGGTAAGACTCCAATTAACCGAATAAAGTCATGTTATTATTGGCTGAAAAAATTGGAGCAACTCTTCATTTTTTTTTTCTACTTTTATTGGTATGCTACTAGTATCAGAAGCGGAAGGATGCAGGCAGACATTTTCCTTGGAACTCGTAAATAAAAAGTGGAATAAATGACTAAAAAAGAAAGTAAAGTGGAAATAAATAAGGGTATATTAGGAATAGTAGTATTAAATGGTTTAAAAGTGGTTAAGTTTTGCTTATATTTGTGACCAAGATTTGAGATGATTTTTTGCTTATAAATGTGACCGGAGGGAGTAATAATAAAGAATTTAACTCTAAATAATTATTTTTAGACAAAAAATAAAATTATATATATGCTTCCAAATTATATATGTGAAAAAAAAAAGATTATAAACATGTATCTACAGCAATAATATGTTTGGCCTAAAAAAAATAACGACTCTTTCGTTTTTTTATCTCTAAACTATAGCTTGTTACTTTTTCTTTAAGTTTTTAAATGAGACCATATATAAGAGATGAGAAAATTAATCTCAAAAGACTTTGATTTTTAAATTTTTTATAGTAAATTAGTACTTCTTGAAAGATGTTTAAGAAATTAACAACAATACACTCATAAAATAAATAAGCTTTACTAAAAAAATCCAATGATATTTTATCATCTTATCACATTACTTGTTGAAATACCTATCTATAACCGTATAATATAATTGAATAATCTATGTGGATTTATACCGTGTAAAAAGGAAGAATCCCGTGTAAATAGGAAGAAAAGTTTTCTTTTTTCCTTTCAAATATTTTAATGGTTAGAATTTCACATTTAAGATGAATAAGTGAGAAATATGGAGTTCGGACCCTAACTGTTGCATATACAATGTCATGTCTCTCTCTATCAACTGAGATATACTCACGGAAAAGGAAGAAGAATTCTTTATACACTTAATATTTAAAATAGGACAATTATATTTGATGGTCCTTTAAGTTTTATGTTTTTTCCGAGTTAGTCTTTAAGTTTTATAAGTTTCAAATAAATCATTTTAGTTTATAAATGCTTGCAACATTAGCCTCTATGCCAGACTCCGTTTAAAAGACACTGATGTAGTTGTTAACTTGCTGAATAGGAACGAAACATTGTGTTTTGCATTGCCAACGTGTATAACACTGTTTTGTTCATCTTCTTCAATTAAAAATTAGGGTTTTGGGAATAAATTGGGGGAAATCGAAAAGAAAAAAAATAGCAAGAGATTGTTGTGCAAATTGGTTATGTAAGGGGTTCCGCATAGAAATCAGGGTTTATTTTCGTTTTGTACTTAAAAATCATATTTCTACCCGTTTTCATGTACGATATCTACCCGTTTTGTACCTAGAAATCAATATGTACCCAAAAGTCGTGTTTCTACTTTCTACCCATCATGTACCCATAAATCAAGGTTGTTTGTTGGGTATTTACAGTCCCCCTGTTGATGAGTTTGGCTAGGTTTTAGATTTTGTAGAAAATTTGACAGTCACATCAGTGTCTTGTAAGCGGAGGCTGATAGAAAGGATAAAGTTGCAACATTCATAAACTTAAAGGACTTATTTGATACTTATAAAACTTAAAGGATTAACCAGGGAAAAACGCAAAACTTAAAAGACGGTTGGATGCATTTGGCCTTTAAAATAATATGCTTTCAAGTTAATTTGTAAGAATGTCATTTGTATGCAACTATAGAGAAAAAGAACTAACCACATTGAGCTTGGAGAATTGATCAACAGAAGGTGTTCCTTGACTGAAAAGCTCTTTGACCTCAACTCTGACCTTTTCTTGCCAACTTGGATTGCTTGCCAACAACATAGCAGTCCATGTGAGTAAGAGGGCAGTTGTTTCATGTCCAGCAAAGAAGAATGTTTTGCATTCATCCATAACTAATTGTAGGTTTAAGCCTCCACTCTTTTTAATCTCATCTAAAAGCATACCCAATAAATCATTCCCATAAGAATTGCTTCTACCTATTTCCACACAATCCTTTCTACTTTGTATTATCTCCATCAAGAGTCTCTCCACTTCCATCTTCAATGACTTAATCTCTTTATTATAAGTACTAGGGAAATACCTACATGCATAATTAAATTAAAATAAAATACATAAATTTAATTCATATACACTACGTACTATCAAACAATCGTAAGTATTAGATGAAGAATAACTTTTTTAATAATTTCTAACAAACGAGCCCTATATCCGAAACAATCTTGATATTTAGGTTTAACAATTTACTTATCAAAAGATGAAGAAACAATGTTACAATGTGATCAATTTTTAACAAAGGATCCCCGTATCCGTAACAAATGAGCCCTATATCCGAAACAATGTGATCAATGTTACAATGTCACGTCATATGTTGAATCACACACAAATATGCATACCTGCTTCCAGGAAGGTAATGTCGGCGACTTGCTTGAGCACAAAGACCTTGGAGTTGTGTAAGGAGATGAAATATTTGCTTTCCCTTTTTGTAGCTTGAACCAAACTCAGTTTTAGAGATAATATCTGCAGTGAGTTTAGTGAAGTATTCTCCAATTTCCACTTCATTTTTGTTACTTATTGCATTTTGTAGTGATTCAAGCATCTCCTTAGTGCATTCCACCATGTGAGCAGCATAGCTCTATATATATAATTATTATATACATTAGTTCAAAATAACAATCAATTTTTTTATGACTAACCCTTAATTATGTAACCATTACAAACCCATATGTATCAATTAGAGAGAGCAAAAGAATTCAAAAGAAAATTAATTAGTGGCGTAAAATAAAGGTTTTAGAGGTCTTTGCAACGACATCACAATTGTAATTGTAGTTGTATCCGCCCGCATTTTGCCCTAATATCACAGTGGCAATTTAGAAGCACAATTTTAACTAGTGTTAAGTTTGTTTGCGTGTCACTAATTAATTAGTCTTAATTTTGTATCATGATTCCTTGCGGTTGGGATATCCTGATTTCACGCGGTAACCTTATCAATGAGTGTTAGGTCAAGATTGGACGATTTTGATTTCAAACTTGGTATATCAAAATTTCAAAAATAGAATCAAAATTTACATATTTTGTGAAATGTCTGATGCGAATCCAACAATCACCAATACACGATTGCGTGAGCGCATGGATATCCCAATATAACGAATCCATTTTCCTTGATTTTTCAATACCTTAAGTTTTTCTCCCATGAATGCCGGGGAAACAAGGTGACGTTGGTGGTTCCAATCATCACCATTTGCCATTAACAAGCCTTTTCCAATAAAATGCTTGGAACCTTGTTGTTGCTGCGATGATTTCCCAGATATTGTACTATACTTTGAAAGAAACTCCTTGATCAATTCAGTCTCTGTGAGGCACATCCTTGGCTCTATTCCATTCAAATATATGAATCTCTTTCCTGCAAAATCCCATTAGTATTAATATAATTTGAAATCATTATTTAACACATGCACACAATCTCTCTCCCTCTCTATGGGACCATATTTATAAGCACCTAGGGGCGGATCTAGCTCATGACCGTAAAGTATGAAAATTGGTCTGTAATATGTTTAGTGACAGAAATAGTGATTGAAAATTCAATCACCAAAGTAAAAATCGGTCTGTAATACAGTTAGCGATATAAATAGTGACCAATAATTCTCACTAAAGTATAAAATATTAAAAAATCAATAATTATTTCGGTTGCTATTTATTTAGCCACATATGAAATGTATTCCTAAACCGTCCCTGTAAGCACTCACACAAAATGAGAGGCTTAGTAGTATTTTCTTATAGTAAAAAAAACATCATTCTAATATAAAGTTTAGATGAGTTGGATTCTGAAAGCTCGTCTAGATCAGGGCAAACCTCAAGCCTCAAAGACCGTTTACAGAGGTTTTTACCGATCACCCACCAAATAGTAATATATAATTGCATATATAGGGCCTTAGCAAATAAATATATAAATTTATAAATAAGATCAATATTTTATTTCAATATTATCGACTATAGAAGCAGCGCCGATTAATGACTCAATTTGTTTCAAGAGTGATGTGATAGAAATTGTGATCCAAATTTGATTCTCTTAAAGAAAAAACAAGGGTGAGAAGAGATAGAAAATTGAGATAAATAGTGATATAAAGACAAGGAAGAGGGGTTTGAATTGGGTTTGTAGTCAAAGCATGAAGAATAGTCAATGTAAACAGAAAATACTGGTCATTAGATCTGGATCAAACAATATGCACCTTGAGTTTTATTTAATAAATTATCTCAACAAAAAAAACAATTTGGTATAATCTAAATACATATTTTTTGATCTTCATCAAACAACTACGAACTACGATATTCATTGACCGTATGGTGATTTTACTGCATCAAATCAAGATTTGAGGCAAAAAAGACAAAAGAGAAAAATATATGGGGTGTAGAGGATACTACAATAAAAAAAATACAAAAACTCATTACAATCACATCAAGTGCATTTAGCCTTAATTTTTGCTAATTTCAAGAATTGTGAACCACAATTTAAAACCATCATCTAAACAAAAGCAAAAACAAATGATAATACACACATAAAATCATGAGAAATGTATTTATTTATTTTTCATACCATATTGGCTTGACCAAGCAACAAAATGAGGCAAAAGACGACCAACAATGTCATGGTTTATTGTCTCCATGTCTTGTGAAGTAGCTTTGGAAACAAAGGTGGAGATGTCATTAAGGTTGCCTGTAAGAAAACGTGGTTTAGGGCCACACACTCCTTGCTTCTCCATAATCTTCTTGATACGTATTGGAGTGAGCAAATAACATGAGATTGTTTCATAAGTAACTTTAAACAATAGAGTCGCAAGAATAGCCAAAAGGGTTGTGAGAATCATCATATATTGAATTAGTGATGAATCAAGGATGCAGGATTACAAATGAGTATATGAATTTGATAGAGTTTATGAATGGATGAATATTTGATTTGATGTTTGAGTGTTGTTAACATATATTTATAATGAATAATAACATTATAAATATATGATATGATGATATTGTATATTTGTTAATCCGGGGGTTTGGTACAGTAGATTAGAATAATAACTCACTTACGGCTAGTATTAGAATATCTCTATCTTTTATGTTTTAATCGGTATGCAATGAGTGTAACAAAAAAAAAATCGATATATGATGAGTTTTATGAACACTCTCTTTCTAACGTTATCTTTAATGTTCACTTTTTTATTGGTCGAAATTAATGTGGTACCTACACTTTGGACTCCCGTGCATATATTATATTATTATTAGAAATAATTATGAATGATTAGTCATGATTATTATTAGCATTCCCTTGAAAAAAAATTACAATATTAGCATTGGTGACTCATGAATGTATGAGAATCAATATCTTTTCTATATTAATTCTGTTTTTTTTTTTTTTAAACAGAATTAATATAGAAAAGATATTCTAATATTCTTTGTTTTTAGGGAAGATTTTCTTTTGTCAAGTAGTATTGTGAGTAGAAATTAATTGTTTTAATGTGAATAAATGGGGAGCTCAGTGTTTACACCTCGACACCTGCATATATTAATTAACTAATATACATACCGGGCAGAGTTATGTTTTGGGGAGGACTTTAGAAAATACTACATCCGGTCCTATTTACAAGAAACAATTGATTTTTTTAGGTCCGTTGAATACTTTATGTATCCGGTCTAGAATATACACCAAATACATCAATTATAAGCAAGTATAATTAATTGTCAAAAAAAAAAACAAGTATACTATAAAATGCATATTTCTATAAAATATAGAAAGTTAAAATTATTCACTAAAAATATACTTATTAAGAATGTTTTTTTTAAAAAGTATCTATTAAAAACAAATTATTTATTATGGTAAATACACAAAAGTAATTGAATACATTGACCATATTTATTATACCTCTTATATTCAAATGCATTTTATCAACAAAATAAGTAAACCCAAAGAAAAGGAAAGGTAACAAAGACCATACTCTAAAAAATACTTTTATTAATATTGGCATCAATATAAAATGTTCAAATAAGTATCAATTTATTAATTTGAAATTTGAAAATGGTTATATTTTCATATAATTTAATCTAACCCCCCCCCCCCCCCCCCCCCCCCCCCCCCCCCCTTTTTCTCCTTTCATCTCTCAAAATATATGCTCACATAGAGATTAAACTCTTGTATTTAAATTATATTGACGTATCTCCGAGAGCTTGACTTAGTTGGTAGGGATATTGCATATTATATGCAGGGGTTGGGGTTCGAACCCCGGACACCTCACTTCTCCACATTTAATTGTGTCAGTTATAGCATGTAGCCACCAGGCTACTTAACCAAAATATATATATATATATATATATATATATATATATATATATATCGACATGCCTTTTTAAGGAAATACTCACATGTTATATGTCTATTGTTTGTTTTCAATGGATTTTTTTCTAAAGAGTTTAACGGTGAAACTCGTACATGATAAATTTCTGGAAATTAGGTTCAAAATGGAGACCCAACGGAAAAATGTTTATACAACATTTTACCATATGAATTATACTGTCAGAGTCTCTCAAGGACATTAAGATGGTAAGAAGAATGCAGAGACATTTAATATATAGGACCCGAGTTCAATCTCACGGTCCTCCACTTTTTAACATTTATGCTAAAAGATAAGTACTAAACAAAACAACACAAGACATAACAACACATCACAAGGTTGAACATCACATGGCAAACTTTCATGATATTGAACAATTTTTTGTCTTATGCGACGTTTGGTAGACAAAGTGATATTTTGATATTTTAGACAACTTGTATTTAGGATAAAAAGTTGTGTTCTGATTTAGTGAGGACAAAAATTCACCTTTTGTCATGTCCCTTAGCCCCTAGTTTGTCCAATTTCTGATACAACTTTACAATCAAATACAGTACAGTTGGAGTTGTCATGTGCACGAGGTAGGATCCATTTGAAATTTATCAATTTGACTAAAAATAAGTATCAATTTATTAATTTGAAATTTAAAATGGTTATATTTTCATATAATTTAATCTAATTTATAATAGTTCTTTTTTTTAGTGAGTATGAGAAATCTCATCCCCCTCCCTTTTCTCCTTTCATCTCTTTCAAAGATCACATATTACTCTCATGTACAAATTACACGTGGGAGGATCCATTTCCGTAATTTACATGCATGCTAAAATATATGCTCACATAGAGATATTAAACTCTTGTATTTAAATTATATATATTGACGTATCTCCGTGAGCTTAGCAGTTGGTAGAGATATTGCATATTATATGTAGGGGCTGAGGTTCGAACTCCGGACACCCGACTTCTCCATATTTAATTGTGTGAGTTCTAGCCAGTAGCCATTAGGTTACTTGACAAAAAAAAATTATATTGACATGCTTTTTTAATGAAATACTCACATTTCATATGTCTATTGTTTGTTTTCAATGGATTTTTTTTAAAGAGTTTAACGGTGAAATTTGTACATGATAAATTCCTCGAAATTAGGTTCAAAATGGAGACCCAATGGGAAAATGTTTACCATATGAATTATACTTATACATGTGTCAAAGTCTCTCAAGGACAATTAAGATGGTAAGAAGAATGTAGAGGCATTTGATATATAGGGGCCGCGTTCAATCTCACGGTCCTCCACTTTTTAACATTTATGATGTGTTTGATATGCTAAAAGGTAAGTACTGAACAAAACAACACAAGACATAACAACACAGCACAAGGTAGAACATCACATGACAAATTTTCATGATATTGAACAATTTTTTGTCTTATGCGACGTTTGGTAGACAAAGTGTTATTTTGATATTTTAGACAACTTGTATTTATGATAAAAAGTTGTGTTCTGATTTAGTGAGGGACAAGAATTTCACCTTTTGTCATGTCCCTTGGCCCCCAGATTGACCGATTCTTGAAATAATTTTACAATCAAACATAGTATAATTGGAGTTGTCATGTGCAATCATTTATTTTTAGGAGATCAAACGCACTCTTAGTGTGCAATTTTTCTTTTTGGCGTAAACCTCCGGTTCCTAGGGGAAAGGGGCCTAGTAATCCGGAGTTGAGTCATGAGGTAAGGAAAGTTTGACCGTAATTTATTCCATCCAAAAATCAAACTCGTATTTTTCCAAATGATTCGTCATTGGTGAAGCTCATTTACTATTTAAGTTCAATTACTTGGTTAATGTGCAATATTTGTTGCTAAGCTCTTTAGAAAGAAAAAAAAAACACTAACCATTTCTTATTGAATAATTAAATGAATATATAAACTACACAAATGGAAAGCTAGTTTTTCATTTTTAACTGGAATTGGAAAACTAGTATTGGTAGGTCATTAATAAAAGAGTGATTACTCAACATAGTATGGCAAATACTTGAGCCTTTAACCATTTTGCCCATAATTTGATTCCTAACAGATGCTTATAGAAAAACATTTGTTAGTAAATGGCAAACCCTTTAAATGGGTCTAAATATCTTAAAAAGATATATCTTCGCAGTTACGCACGAATGATACTTTTGGTTCCTAACAGAGGAATGATTAATATTAATCGTAATTTGCTATTCAGCTGAATGGAAGATATTTAACAATTTATAATGTTAAGTATATTTAATTGATATAGTATGTTAGTGGTCACTATTTTTTAACAACCTATAGTTTCAAACAACTCAAGTTTACGGTCCAACTCCTAGTAAAGCAGAGTTCATCTTCAGAAGTTATACTTACTTCATAATGTTACTCAAATACTATTGAACTTTATCAGATATTTAACTTTCATTGCGCCACCACATACACCACCTTAGCAACACTCCTTTTAAAAACGAATAAAGATTGGTAGACACTCTTAATGTGTACGTTCATTTGTATCACTCAGAAAATTTTCAGTTAACCAAATATATGGTTTGTGTGACCACATTTTTCAGTTGTGTGACCACTATTTAGAAGCTGAAAAATGTGGTCACGCAACTAAAATGCACGTGACCAATATTTTTCCACTTAGTTAATCAAATAAATTCTGAAAAAATAGTACTCACGCAACTAAAAAAATATGGTCACACAGATCATATATTTGATTAACTGAAATTTTTCAGATTGGTACAAAGGGGTGTACACATTAAAGGTGACTACCTATCATTGCTCTTTAAAAACAGCTTCACAATATTGTTCTCTATATTAAATTTCAATTGCTTGCATAATCCATGGGTAAAAAAAAAAAAAAATTAGTCTCAGTTTTTTCATGTGTGATTTTTCTTTTTGGTCTTAATAACCCTCCAATCCCCAGGGTAAATGGACATTAGAAATTAAGAGTTTCATCAAGAGGTAAATGGTCAATGTTTGTTTCAGCCTTTTAGGTAAGGTTTAATCTATTCAATCGAAGACAACCTAAAATTTGAAGTTAAATATTTTCAATAACCGTGTTATTTGTGCAAAGTATCAATCAACTTTCTCAAAGACCGATCTCTTTTAAAGAATTTGACCGACTACATTTTGTAAGGTCGACCTCTCCCCAACCCACATTGTGTCATCACAAACTCTGATTAACCACATTTAGTAAGGTCGGTCTCTCCCCCAACCACATTGTTTCATCACAACTCTAACCCGAGGACTTAATTAAAAGGTTTAAGTTCAGTTCCACTTGGACAAATCAGTTCCACTTGGACAAATACAATGTTGGTACCTGCACTTAAATACATATTCTTATTGACTTTTCTTTTTCTTTGCTGATTATAAAATAGTATTAGATTTCCAACACATTTGTTTTGTTTGTTATGGCAAATAAAGGAAAAAAAGCAGAATTTCAAGTAATATTTAAAAAATGAAAAGTATTGTAAATCAAGTAGATTGATACTTTATCCACTCTGCCTGTTCTGAAGGGTACATTAGAGCAAATATTCCAGCTTTGCTTCTACATACTTACCAATAGATCCTGGTGTGTGTTTATATATATATATATATATATATATATATATATATATATATATATATATATATAGTTTGTGTGTACAATTAAAATATAAATAAATATAGACATGGCAAGAGAACAAAAGACTAAATATTATAATCATTATATTGGTCAATGCAGGCCAATCCAATCTCCTAATTCAATTGATATAAACCATAGTTGAAATACATCAAACATGTCACACCTCATAATCCAACTATCTAACAAAAACAACTCATCTAACTTCAAAAGTGAAACCAAAATGTCAAATGAGCTTCTTTTCAATTTCATCTAATTTGACAGGTTTGTTTAACATCCACTGCTTTATATTGCAGCCAAGAGTTACAATCATAAACTGAGAGAAACACAGATTCATAATTATTGCTTCAAAAATAAAAGGATACTTCTTAGGAGGTTGCATTGTCAAATAAACTATGTGAAGAATTAAAGAAAAAAATAAAATAAGGTGAATCGTTGTTGCGCCTAAATAATTATGAAAGTAGTTATTCTCTCGAACTTTGTGTTGACCAGGTGCGTTGAGAACCAAGATAAATAGAGCGAATAGAGCGAAATATGGAACAACCAAGCCGTCTCGACACATCAGAGGGAACATGGAGAACATAGCAAATTGCATGAACCACTTGAAAATGAAGGGCTCTTCCATAGCCAGCATAGTTGCTGGAAGAAGTGGCAACAGAATGGACTTCTCATGCACTGTAAAGACATAACAGAAGCAAAGACAGTTTCAAATAAGGTTTTTTCTCGACAAAATTGTCAGATTTAAGCAAGATGAAAGTAATTGTAGAGAAAATCAGTATTTTGGTACTCGAAATTTGAGCAATTTAGTCCCTCAAATTTTCGAAAGAGCAAATCAATCCCTTACAAAAAATATGAATCAATTTAATCACTCTATCAAAATATTTCTTTAGTAAACATGTATCAAAACTAATGAAGTACTAACACGAACATTGACACATGTCGGACACTAGTCACGCCTTTGATGTGAAGTGTCAGTGCTACATAGATCCAAACCACTAAGACCTCAATACTGACTTGAGTAGTCTTCTCGTGCATCAAGGAAACCACAAATTTTAAAATTGTGGTATTAAATTAGAGAAAATGACTAAATTGACCGCCATTGTTCAATTTAAAGGATTAAATTGCTTTTTCGTAAATTTAAGGGAATAAATTGACTGACACTTACAATTTCAAGGACTAAGAAACTGATTTACTCGGAAGAAAATAGTACCAACCTTGAAAAGAAAACAAGTAAAATGCCAGAGAACAGTTAAGCAGCGCATAAAGGAATCCTTTATTACTAGGAGACTTTATTTGTTGAACCATTGAAGGAAAACAAGAAATAATTGTTGCAGAGAAACTGAGAAGTTTTAGTGGCCCTGTTGCAAACAATCTCTTCCACTTGATGAGAATTGAAGTGGCGCACCAAAAATTGGCCACATAATCCTCAAATATTCCTCTTTCAAACGGAGCAAGACGAGAGACGACCTGTTAAAAGTTCCATGCAAATAACAAGGGTAAAGATCAAAATGGCAAAAATCAAGGCATTAATTTTTTTGATTTGATGTATCAATCAACAGCCTAGGTTTGAACTAACGTATATTACTTCTATATCTATGCATAAATGTGTTCTTGAAATGCAATCAAAATTCTTAATTATGTAGTATGTTTATAGAAATGAAATAAAATAAAAGCGGGAGGGAAGGGGGGGGGGGGGGGGGGGGGACGGACGGACTAATTTATAAACGGGCGAGAATCAGTAATCCTAAAAAAATGTTGAAAAAGGAAATAAAAGAAAAAGTCAAAGAAACTCTAAAATATCTACAAATAACTAAGAAAGAAAGCAATTAAAAAAAAAAACACAGCCATGTTCATATCTTCCATGTAAGAATAGTACATCCAGGAGTTGAGAACATAAATGCATTTTTAATATCCAATTATAACAGTTACCTCCAAAAAAGACTGTGTTGAGTACAGATACGGCCACCACACTGCTGCAAAGGTTCCTAAGACCACCAATCCTAGTTTTGACACCTCCAGGAATGGATGTTTACGTCTCAGGCATTTGCCAAGTAGATGGCTGAAAAAAGCAGGTGCAAAATATGCACTCATCTGGAAAAGAACACAAAAAACAGTTATCATACATTGTAGGAAAGTAGAGGGGAAAAATGAGAGGCTGTCTCATTTTTAATTCATTTCAGATACAGGTCACGATGTCCTTAGCTAATCAACCAACACGGTGACACAACCTATCAGCTAAAGATTACATTAAACTAAAAACCGAAGAATTTACTGTCTCACTTATTCTAATACAAGTAAGGCAATAGCAAAGTCACAAAGTCAGCAAATTAATCTGGTCAAGTGTTAAAAATTTATTTGATTCAAACAAGTGTACATGCTCGGAATTATATCATGATTCATGATACATTTTGGGTCATACAAAGTATTATCTCAATACATGGGGTCGGCTATGAAAATCAATCGGCGTCATAAAGTCTTTGTCATGTACTTGGTTCAAAGCAATAGATTATTTACCTCTAAATCACTTTTAATGATTTGGCGGCCTATAATTTTTCTTCGTCTTCCTCTACCTCTAACTATCAGAATGTTCTCCATCAAGTCTACTCTACTTATCAGTGCTTCTACGAGCTTTCTCCATACTTGCCCAAACCACCGAAGTTTAGGTTCTACCATCTTCTCGGCTATAAAGGCTACTACAATTTTGTTTCTATTAATTGTTTGTAATTTTATCTTTTCTAGTGTAACCACTCATCCAACATAACATTCTCATCTCTACAACACTAAGTTTACATCCTTGAAGTTGTTGCCTTTTTACTATCAAATGTTCAGTTTCCGACAATGTTGTAGGGTCTTCTGATTGTGGAATAAAACTCTCTTAAGCTTTAGAGTTATTTTTCTATCTCATATCACACATGAAACTTTCCACTTTCCACCATTTCATCCACCCTACTTGGGGCACACATCAATTAATAAATTATAAGTGACCACTAAAGAGGAAAAATAATCTACCAAATTACTCCAACTAGTATTACAATTTCACTGCCAATAACGCAAAGATGAAAAGACGTAGTATAGGACTATCAAGAAATAAACTAAAATATGCGATTACATAGACATTGTAGAATGTAGAATGGCTTGAAAAAATAAAGTAAATGAACAATACAGCAATACAATGATAGAGGAAACTCACCTGTTTATGATTTAGAGCTAGACAATAAAAGACAGAGCCAACAAGATCTTTCCCAGAGATGATAGCAGCAACAGCTGCAACAGTAAAGCCTAAGCTGATACAGTTGTACTGAAATACAAAAATTGCAACATTGAAAAACCAAGGCTCTACCAAACGTTTAACTCGAAAAGAAGTAAAGAGCCAAAAGAGTCAAACCTGAAAGTGACCGTGATCAATTAAGATCAAACACGGGTTTAGCAAAAGCATGGTAATGTGCAATGCCAAATCAGTTTTACGGCTCCGTGAATGTTGATTATAATGAACAACAACAAAGTACAGGACAGCTGGAAAGAATATCAGGGCATCGGATGATATCACTGTCCACCGCATCAGTTGTTTTCTGCAGAAATAAGGTGCGTTTTTAAAAAAATGATAAAAATAGCAGCGAAGTCATTACTTAGCAACAAAATCATACATGAAGAAATTATAGCAATTTATAGGATCCTAAATGGATATAAACTGTCATTTTGATCCCTAAAAGTGTAACCTACTCATAATTTACTCATTGCTTCAAAGATAACTCATAATTTCAACATAAAAGCATTTATCCAATAATTGTGTAGATACTAACATGAACCAGTTCAAATAACTAAATAATAAACAGAACATGTCTGCACGTTTGTTTAAGAATTAGGTTCGTTTTTGAAGAAAATACTCGTACTTTCTAAAATTTCTTCAAAATGCTGAGAATAAAGAAGGAAAAAAATACACATTCAGTGAAAATTTGGCTCTTCTAAAATGAATCTGGCTCTAGAGAGTAAAAATTAGACATCTCAATCAATGAGAAAATCAACTGCTGATACTCCAACATATCTACGCTTTTCTCATCCACTGATATTAACATAACCATATAATTTATTATACATGTGCACATAATAGCAAATGTAAATCAGCATATCAACAGCTCAAATTACTTACTTTATCATCTATAATGAATTTGTTCGTTTCACAAGAGTTAAATTTGACGGTTGCACTAAAACATGAACACTCAGCTGACTCTAATGTTTTATTTCATTAATTTCATAGCAATGCTTGTAGGATTCTCGTTAAAGATCACAACAACAAAAAAAACCAATATTTTTAAAGATAAGCAATTTCCAAATTCTAATTATCACTTTTTTTTGTCTTAACCCTCCGATTTTTAAAAGAAAAGATTCTGGTAATCGACGAGAAGGTAAGTTTGCTATTGTTCAAGTCAGAGATGAAACTCGGGTACTATCCGAATGATTTGATCTTAACTAAAGTGGATTAACACTTACTTCTAACAACATGAATAAATTCTAATTCTCACTAAGGGCTGTCTTGTTTCCTAAGGTACTATCCAAACAATTTGATCTTTTTTTTTAAGAAGCTAAATTAGCCCACCCAAATTGACACCGGGAAGAATCGAACATGAGACCTTGAGGAGGAGTACGCTCCCAGATCCCAAGCCAATAACTTGATCTTGACTGAAGCGGATTAACCACGTACAGTTACCTAACCATTTGATTAAATTCTAGCTCTCACTAAGGATTGTTTCCAACTCGGATACCTATTCATAAGTTTGTATCTTCATAAGCTGTTTTTTATAAACTACCTTGACAAGCTTATGAATAATTAGGCTTATTTTGAGCTTATGCAAATAAATAAGCTTTTCCGTTAATTTATAAGTTCTCACTATCGAAAATTATTTCTTTATAAACTGTTTTTTCGTAAACTACATTTACAAACACTTATGAATAATACATAAAAGCTTAATTATTTGCATAGTTTGTTTTGCATAAGCTCAAAATAAGCCTAATTATTCATAAGCTTGTCAAATTCTAATTATCATTATAATCACTTAATGAAGTTGTTAATCCAAACAGGGTCAAGACTCTAGATCTACTAAACAATGACCCAATTCCAAAAAAAATGATAAAAATCCATACTTACCCAAGATATGATTCATGCCCTCTAGAATCAAACAACTCAACAGAATCAGGATGAAAAAATCTCAAAAAAACACCATGAACCCAGCTTTGATAAGCAGTAAGAGGAGGATAATCAAGACCCCAATAACTCAAATCATTAAAGGTTCCATTTTTATACCAATCACGAACAGGAAGATTGATTGTTATCTCCATCCAATGTCGTTGCGCTTCGAAATCTCCGAATTTTGGTGGGGTGTTGAAACCTGAATATGGGTATAGTGATACGAGGAAACGGATCAAGAATGCGAATAATGTGATTGTTGTGAATGTTGTTAAGGTTGTTGTTCCTTTGTTGATTAAGGTTGACCATGGATTGTTGGAGTTTGCATTGTCGTAGGTTGTTGTTGTTGTGTTTTTCTTTGTTTTGTTTGTCATTGTTTTTTGTTGTGATAGTGATGATGGAAGTGTTGAAGAAGAACACTATCTTTTATAGTTTTGTGTTTAGAGAACCATATTGAAGGACTTTCCAATCAATTGAAAAAAAATATCGAAATTGTTACTTGAAGCAGGGTCGAACTTTTATTTTTGTTTTTTTAACAATAAAAAATAAAAAATAGAATATATATTAGAAACGCAAGAGAAATCTCAAGCACAACGTGTGCTTAGAGAATGCTCAAAAGTACACCGTTACAAAGTCACACAAAAGTGAACAAAATATGGTTTAGCCAATACCAAACAAACAAAAGGGCTCGATCACCAAATATGAAAATTAGACCGAATAGAAATATTAAACGATTTCATCCACCAAAATAAGAGTAATTTGACTTTCATTCCACACGACCCACATGCAACATAACCAAATAAGTTGCATTATAGAACAACAAGTACGTGAGTCACCTGCAGAATAAACAAACTGATAAAAGTGCTATGACACTCGTAGAGGCTCGACTGAAGATATCCCTAACCAGGACCGAATATTGCCCCATAGAGCTGCAAAATACGGACATGATAAAAACAGATGTTGAGCAGTCTCGATATCGCCGCAGCCCACCACGCATCTGTTATTATCGTGAGTAATAACACCACAAGCAAACAGATTGTCCTTCGTCGGCAATCTATTCCGGAGGAGGCGCCACACAAACACAGAGATCTTCAAGGGAACCTGTTTATGCCAAATAAAATCTAATATCGCTTCTGTTGTCTGAACTGGCTGACTAGTAAGCAAATGATAAACACCACTAACATAGCAACCATTCGACGGATCAAGCTGCCACACCCACCGATCTGAAGAATTAAGCTGCAAAGAAATGTCAGGTAGTAAAATCCTACACTCCTCTAGCAACTCCACCTCCCACGACCATAACCGCCGATGCCACTGTAACGCCCTAGTTGTCGATTATTTTATTTCAGTTGATTTTAATAAGTTTTTATGATTTTAAATAATTATGTTGATTTTTGGTGTGTTATATTTTATATATGATTATTTTGAATTATTTAATTAAAATAGGTGAGAATTATAATTATTAGAAGGTTGGGGATTAAAATGAATTATTTAATAATTTAATAGGAGTTAATTAGAATTAAGGAGAAGTTAATAGGTATTAATAAGGGAAGAAAGAGTCAGAACCAGTTTTTACGTAGAAACAGTGAGAAAACAAGAAAAGGGGGAAAAACCTAGAAGAAGAGAGAAGAAGCAAGAGGAGAGAAGAACGCTGCTTTTAATTCAGGAAGATAATCTAAGGTAAGGGTGAGACTAACTCTCAACTTTAGGTTCTATAATTCGTTGATGAATGTAGGGTTGTTAGGGTTGATGAATTGAATTAGGTTAATGATGAATTGATGTTAATAACTTGGTTAATTCATGTAATTGATGTTGTTTAATGCTGTTCTGATGTTAGAATGCATAGGGATGATGAAATTCATCAAAATTGAACCTTTAGGTGTTGAAATTGGGGTTTAGGGTTGAAAAGTAGAAGTCTGTTCGTACAGTTCGTAGTTCTGTCAATCGCCGCTCGCCACGGCGAGTAAACCCACTCGCCAGGCGAGCAGTGCCTGTGTAACTCGCCACAACGAGCAATCCTACTCGCGAGGCGAGCAATGAAACACCGCAGCTCGCCACAGCGAGCAGATGCACTCGCCACGGCGAGTTGCTTAATTAAAAAGTTGTTAATTGTCTTAATGAGGTTTTTGGGTGAATTTTTATATCAATTTGAGTGCCTTAATATGTTTAGGGATGAATGTCACCTTTTTACAGAATTAAATTTGGGTTTTGGGAACTTAAAAATGAAGATTTTAGGTGAAAAATGTCAAAAATGCCGAGAGCAACCACTTTTGCTCGCCTTGAGCTCGCCCCCAACTCGCCACGGCGAGGAGCTCAATTTTCTGAACTCGCCACGGCGAGTAATACTGTAGGTTACTTAAGTTGTTGAATTTTTGTTGTGATGCTTCGCTGTGACCTTTGTTGTGTCTTGTCGAATTAAGTTGGAGTCTTATGTCATAGCTGATTATGCATATAGTAGTTGTTGTTGTTGTCGCTGGGTTGTATGTAGATATACACCATTGAGTCCATTTCATACTCATACCACTGTTGAGGGCTTATGCCCTGGAGTGTTTACACTCAATCGTTGAGGGCTTATGCCCTGGAGTGTTATCACTCAAATGTTG
The DNA here is from genome assembly GCA_946800305.1 of Medicago arabica. NCBI lineage: Eukaryota > Viridiplantae > Streptophyta > Magnoliopsida > Fabales > Fabaceae > Medicago > Medicago arabica. Next base: position 56,555,104 of record OX326966.1, read on the forward strand.
AGGGCTTATGCCCTGGAATGTTATTTCATTCAACCGTTGGGGGCTCATGCCCCGGAATGCTTAGCATTCAACGCGCGTAAAATGGTACCACATGCATTTGCATTAGTTGCATTGTTGTCGTCGTTGTTGTTGTTGGTTGAGTTGTCGATGTCGTTGTTGATCATGTTGTTGAATTGTTCAAATTAAAAATGATAATTGATTATTCATTATATTGTTGTTGTTGAATTTAATTGATGAATTATGTTATCTATTGTTGTTTGTGAATCTCACCCCTTCTGCTGGAATTGCCGCCTTGTGGGCAAGTGCAGGTAATGAAGATTAGTAGAGATGTCGGCTCAAGTGTCTTAGGGCTCTGATACGTAACGGGACGGGAATTTGTTGCTTGTTTTCTCTTTCCTTACGTATTAATTTTGATTTATGAAACTTTTGATGAGGCCTGCGTGTCAAAGATTATTTAGTTGCTTTAAAATAATTCCGCTGCGAAGTGTTGAAGTTAATTATTATTGACTATTTTATTGGAGAATATTTATTCATCCGTTAATTTGGAGATTTTATTTGAATGAAAATGTAGCATTCCGTTTTTGGTGAAAAACTCTGATTTAATTTGTTAATTAATACTGACTTGGGAGAACGGGGTGTTACAGCCACAGCCAAACCTCCCACCTTCCTCCCACCCTGACAAAAACATGTCAGCCACCATGATAGACTTATTCACTGCTAAGTCAAAAAGGCGGCTAAACTGCACACACAGAGGCGTTGCACCCACCCAAGGATCCAACCAAAACAACGTGTTTGCCCCATTACCAAACTTACACTTTACATTCTCCTTAAACCAACCATCACCTACCTATCCTAACCCGTCGCAAATACTCGCCAGCACAAAGAAATACTTCGGCCCCCAACAGCCAACCTCTTATCCTCCTCACCAAAACGAGCTACCAACACCCTATACCACAAACTTCCTCTATCAACTAATAGCCTCCGACACCACTTTCCTAATAGTGCAATATTAAATTCCCTCAACCTCCTCACCCTCAATCCTTCAGACTCTTTACTAACACAAATATCATTCCAGACAACCCATGGAATTTTTCTATTATCCTCACACCCACCCCAATTTTTTTTATATAAATAGAGATTCAAGAGCAGAAATTATACCTGACGGAGTATTGAAGAAGGACATAGCATAGTCAGGAAGGGAGGACAAGACAGACTTGAGGAGAACCAGACGACCACCAAAAGACAAAAATTTACTACGCCACCCTGATAGTCTCTTTTTAATTCGATCCAAAACAGACTCCCAAAACAATAACTGTCTCAGACCTAAATACACAAAAGAGACCTTCCCCACCTTACAACCAATCACCGATGCTGCTTCAGCCAACCAGGAGTCTGAAAAATTTACTCCGACCAACATATTTTTATGAAAATTCACTTTCAGCACCGACATCGCTTCAAAGAGAAGAAGGACGGCCCTCAAAGCACAAACATTTCCCTAACTTTTAACCCCCACAAGGAGAGTATCATCCGCAAACTGAAACCACCGTTGAGTCATGCGCCCCCACCGAATAACCAGTAAAAATATTATTTCCAACCATAGACTGCATCATAACATTCAATCCTTCGGCGGCCAGTAAAAACAGAAACGGGGACAACGGGTCTCCTTGTCGTAAACCCCTTTCTAACGGAAATTCAGAAGTTGGACTACCATTAACCAGTACTGACGCCGTAGCTGTACATACACACTCCCTAATCCATTTCCTCCATAAAGTCAGGAAACCCATACGACCCATAACCACATCAAGGTAACCTCAGTCAACAGAGTCATAAGCTTTTTCAAAATCAACTTTAAATAACAAAAGCTTTTTTTTACATTTACGGGACTCATCAACAATCTAATTTGCAACAAGAATTCCATCAAGAATCTATCTATCTCTCACAAAAGCAGACTGAGACTCAGAAATGACACTTCCAATAGCCAACCGTAATATATTTGATTAGAGTTTAGCCAAAATTTTGTACATACTCCCCACCAAAGAAATAGGGCGGAAGTCATTCAGCTTTTGAGGATTATCAACTTTTGGTATAAGTGCTATGAAAGTGCTATTTATACCTTTAGTTAATTTACCATTTCGATGAAATTCTGAAATAAAGCACAAAATATCTTCCTTCAGCTCACTCCAAAAATCCTTGATGAACCCAAAATTGATACCATCTGAACCTGGGCTCTTGTAACTGTCACAATCCTACACCGCCATCCTAACCTCCTCCATCGAAAAAGGTTTAATCAAAGTTCCTCCTTCTGAAAAAGACAGTCTCTTAAATTGAAGATTATCGACATTCGGCCTTTCCATGTTCATCACCTTGAAATGGGATGCAAAATGAGAAAAGATCGCCTGACGAATATGGTGCACTCCCTCGACCGCCACACCGTCCACAAAAATCAAAGAAATAGCATTCTGACGCTTCCTACTAGACAACATAAAATGAAAGTATTTCGAGTTTGCATCGCATTCCCGCATCCACTGTAACCAGCGGTGAAGCTAGCAAAAAGTTTACGCAGGGGCCAACTACTATACAAAGAAAAATATATATTTTAAAATCAATATATTAAAAATATAATTTTTTAGGTTAAGTCCTTGCAAAAAAAATTATTCAATTTTTGTCATGATTTTTTAAAATTTTATACAAAAAAAAAATGTTTCTAGTCTTGGATTTAATCTCTATAACAATTAAATTAAACAAAATTTTAGGAACTTAACTTAAAAATTGCAAATGCGGTAGAGACTAAAAACAAAAGAATGAGGAAATTAACTTAGAGCAGCAACAAATGATAAAATTAAAATCGCTATTTAGAAAAGTTGGGTAAATTTTGTTTCAAGAAGCCAATTTTATCTATATTTGGTTGTTTACAAAATAGATTAATAATGTTTTTCCTAATGTAAACAAATATGTTATTTGCAAGAAACTCATTGCCCATTTAATATGTTTATGGTTATTGTCTTGGTAAATTTTTATTGTTGAAAAAGTTTTCTTTATAGTTGTTATTGAGACCGGAAATACCAAACTAATATAAATAAATCTATTCATCATGTAGTAATTTTTTATTTTTTTATTTATGCTAACTTTCAACAACTAAACTTGTTTAGGGTAGCTCAAAGTTTATTATTTAGGGTAGCTGGATATAAATACATACCAATTAGTTTAAGAATAATATTTTTGTTGGGGTAGCCAAGGCTACCCCTTCAATAGGAAACGATACGCCCCTGACTGTAACCGAGATTGTTGCCGATAAATTAGTATGAATCTGAGACAAAGCATGAATATATGATGTAACCCCATGCATCTCCTCAATCTCGGCATCTGACAAACCCGCTGCCTCCCCCTTTGAATCTAACTCTGAGAGGCACAATTTTAAAGTATCTACCTTGCCCGATAAATTCTCACTATGAGTAGTATGCCACTCTTTCAGAGCCGCTTTGATCAATTTCTATTTTTCTTTCAAAATAAATCCTCCCCACCCTGCAATATTGTAGGATGACCATTGATCTTTAACAAATTGTTTGTAGCCAGGAAATTCTTGCCAACATTTCAACATTCTAGAGGGTCGAGGGCCCCAATTTTCCACATTTACCGACAACAATAAAGGACAATGATCAGATAAACCCCTTATTTGAGCAACTTGCATACAATTTGGCCAAACCAAACGCCACTCGTCGTTGAGAACAAATCTATCCAGACGGCTCATGGACTTACCATCACCTTTATACCACGTAAAAATACGACCACATAACAGTAGATCCACCGAATCATTTTCATCAATAAATCGATTGAAGGGAATATGATCTAACAAATTATGAGTCATTCTAACCGATCTTCTCTCCTCCACATACCGAACAACATTAAAGTCGCCACAGACACACGCCTTCTTCCCCCTCAACGATTGTAGCCGGATAGAAAAGGAATCCCACAACTGTTGTTTCGCCCCAAAGTCACAAGGAGCATAAATATTAGAAAGATAAAACTCTTCATTTGACTGACCGAACCGACCTTGAATCATCAGAACATGTTCGACACTAAAAGAAGACCAAACCTCCACCTCCGACGAGTCCCATATGGTCAACAAGCCCCCTGACGCCCCACTTTAGGTCAGACCATGAATTATCTTCCTTCTCATTGCTCCATGCATCGCGCGACCGATGATGGTAATGGGGGCCATCAGCCACTCGATCATCCCTCCTCCCTTTCTGGTACCAACTGTTGTCGAGACTTCTCTGATCACCCACCTCACTGTCGTAACCTGTCTGATATATGTCAGGTGAAAAAGAGACATCCATCCTGCAAGCCCTAACCCTAGAAATTCTAGTTGACGAAACCATTGAACCTCCATTCCTCCAGCTATCCCGTTGCCTGTCCTATCCATGATTATCCTCTCGCCGCGCTTTCCGACGTCGAGAAACCACATCAGTCCAATCTCCCCTTTCCACACCCATTTGTGGCACCCTGCTTGGAACCTTTCCCCCCTATGTGACCTCACTTCCAGTGAAAAAGAATACTGATGTGACTGCCTGCGGCAGAGCCTTGGGCCGCCGTCTCTCTCTCTCTCTCTCTCACTCTCTCTCTCTCTCATCGCTCTTTTTCTAAAAAAAATAAAAAAAAATGCAGGGTCGAATTTTGGTTTATCTAATCATGTATATGAGTTTTCGATGACCGACTATCTATGCACAAAAAATAAAAAGTTAATCTTTCAATTGTTTGAGGAATGACTCTGATAATTTGGAGTTTACGATCGATGTTAAATAATGTTTGATTAAAATTTGTTTCGAAATCGAATTTGGTTCTTTAGACAATAAATAAAGCTTTTTCATAATCGTATGTCGAACTTTTGATTCATCCACTTTTGTATGTGAGTTTTTTTATGGTTGTCTATCTAAACATAAAGAGAAAAACGATAAACAGCTCTTTGCTCTTTTTTTCATTAATCCTATGATTCAAATTAAAATCAGGTCTGAATCAAAAATTATTTTCATTAAGAATTGAATTAGGTTCTTTCAAATAATTCGTAGAAGTTCATCAACCACTTGACTTTTCCACGATCACTTTTGTCTTTTTTTTTATAGAATTTTATTTTTTTCACTTGGATAGATTTTTTAAATAAAATCAACTAGATTATTTTAAAATTTCTTTAACTATTTTAAATAATTAATTAATCCTTATTGATACAAGATTTCTTTTTTACAAAAAACGGTATTCATTCATTCATTCAGATTGATGGAGTACATCAAGTACAATAACATGTACAATGTCGTTAAAAACATAAAGGTTAATCTGCGAACAAACTCACAACATCCAAATTTATAACATACAACGGCAAAATGCCTACAAATAACATGATAAAATCTAAGTCACTGGAATACCCATATTTTCATATTTGCATCATTGATGCCCAAATTATTGATTGAACTTGTAACTGATTGAAGCCGATCTTTCAATAGGAATCAAACAAACACTGCAACAAGACGTGAAATCAAACGCCACACAAGACGACGAACAACACAACACCACAATCAGATGATGGAATCAAAAAAATCACAAAAGAAAAAACTTAATATATGTGGAAATCACGAAGAAAAAAAAACACAAAAGAAAAACTTGATATACGTGAAAACCACTTATTGAGATTGGAAAAAAAAAGGTCCTCGTGAAACTTAGATGGTAGGGACAATGCATAATATATACAAGATCAGGGGTTCAAACCTCGGCCACCACAAAAAAAAGATTGAAAAAAGAGGAAAAAAGATGTAGAAGGATGACTCTATGTCAAAAAGACCTAAAACAACCCCTCCTCGATGACTGGCCTAGAAAGAGCACTTATAAAGAATGTAGAGTTTTTCTCACTAAAAAACTAGGGTCGGCTTTATTGATATAAGTTATTTACTTATTATTATATTAGTTTAACAATAATTTTATAATAGTTCAACATATATTATTTCTAAAATGTAGTTTATTTGATTCTTCATATTTAAATTATCTTAAATCATAACATATTCATTCAAGAAAAAAAGAAGACCAAATTATTCAATAAATCAAATACAACCAAATAAGTTTAGAAATAAACTTCATCAAACACAAAAGATATTCAAAATATTAATAATTGAAATACTTATCATCTAAATGGAACAAAAATGATTTTAATTGGTATTTATTAATTAATAAACAATGATAGATTCATTGCTTGGTACAATCTTTTGGCTTAAAAGAGATAATGTTCTTTATGGTATCAAAGCCAACCAAAAAGTTTTGTTGCGTTACATTCCCATATATGGCCAAGGGATTGATAGATGAATTAAAAGCAAAGCACATAACCTCGTGATTAATTTCAATAAAGGTGTTAACAACATTCAACGTGACATAAGCACCACGAAAATGAGCAGTTATTATTGGAACCTTGGCTATTTTCAATGTTGATTTGTAGCATAGACTCAATTCCAAAATCAATTATTGTATTTCCTTCCTTAAAGATATTGAAGGGTTAAACATTGGAGATGTTTGGTTTAAACATGGTTTACACGGTTTACATTGAAACCAAACTCCATCACTACCTGTATCCATAACACCATAAAGCTGGAACGGTGGAGTACCGATTGAATAACTCATGACATAATATGGACCCATATAGTTATGTGTTGTTATAGTAGGTTTTGGCATGTCATTACGTGAAAAAGAAAACACATAATTGAGATAATGAGCACGATTAATGGAATGATTTAAGATATTTGAAACTCGTTGTGATTGAGCTTCTTTGTTATTGTAAAATGGTGATTTTGATGAGTCGGGATGGATGAGTTCCACACTGAAGCCATGATTTTGAGTCTCGGTGAGAGATACTCTACAAAAGCAAAAAAATAGATGAGAAAGAAATAAATAAAATCTCATTGTAACACCTAACTAAAATTGATATTTGTGGTTAATGACATTGTTACATTGTTTATATAGGATCATCACTCAACGTGTATTTATATAATATAATTTTAAAATATTACACCGTCTTTAATCATATTTTAAATTCAATTTTTTTAATGAATATTTTAAATTCAATTTAAAATGTTACTAATTTTAAATTATATTTTTGAATTTAATAATGCCATTAAATATTACTAAATTTAAAATATTTAAAGGAGTATGAAGGGTTCTCAACAAAACTCTTACCAACTCTCGTTCGAAGGTTCTCAAAATCAACCAAATTAACATAATCATAATCCAGTCAAATACCAAAAAACTCGCCAACAACAAAGATGGAAAATCTAGGTTTAACTTCCTTTAATGTCAATATAAACCTAGGTTTTCTAGTGTACTTTTGAAGTTGAAATTCTAACACGTTATTTTTCAGATGTTTTATATGATGCTCCAACACTAGACACGAAAGACGAAAGTTGAGTTTAATGTTTAAACATCGTGCTAACAAAGGGTCGTTCCTACGACTCCGGAGGCTCAGTTTTGCAATTGAGAAGAGGCCCGTATAAAAATAAAAATGTATTTTTTTTAAAAGAACAATATTCTATTTAATTTTTTAAAAGGTAAATACAAGGTGTTGTATATATGTGGTACACCCAAAGGTGAAAATCACTACCGTATACATGAGGAACCTCAAACCAGCCTCCCAAAAAAAATCCACCTAACACCAAAAGCAAGATGACACAATTCTAATAGGCCTAATTTTTTAAGCTCATACCTTGGGGAACCCGGTTCCATTGAGCTTCTTACACACCCCAAGGTCCAGCCCTGCTAACAATAACAAACAGAATTAGGTAAAAGTAAAAGACAAGAAAGTAAAAGGCACAGGTGAATTGTTAACTCAGTTTGGTGACAAACACACCTACTCTCGAGGCTACCAAGCTGGAAATCCACTAGTGTAGTCCTTGTTCTAAGTTCTCAGCAAACTCCAAGTTCACAACTTATAACCTAAGACCTACCCGTACTGACTTCAACCTAGGAATTCCTAGATCTGAGATCTCATCTCACTTCCACTCAATCATACACCCTGTGATTATTTGATTGCAAAACAATAATGAAGTAACCTTCAAACACAAACTACACCCGTGCTTCAAGGCTTAGGAGTAGTATACACAATTACAACTCAATAAAACACAGTCCTTATCATGTATCAAGGTGACACAAGAAAAGACTCATAAATAAATAATGACTCAAAACCCTAAAAGATCTAATATCAAAAGACGGCTTGAATCAATAATTAGGTCTTGCGTCCTTGTATACATATTAAAGCAGTACAAGCTGAATAATCTTGTTGGGCTTCAGAAACACTGCAGATCCAAGAGCTGATCCGCTTCACAAGAATCAGGAACAAACAAAGCGATTCCTAAAATGACGGAACATCTTTAGGAACAACAAATATACATCCAAAGACAAAAAGCACGTGTCTTGGCCAACAAGTAACTAGGCGTGGATTCATTAAAAAGATAACGCGCGTACAACATGGCACACAATCAGGGAACACCGAACCGTACCCAGATGTTAGAACATATCCAACATCATGCATAAATATTTGTTTTAGCAATAATGAAGCCAATATACAAATATCCAACATAAGTCATATTCCCTCTTATAGTTCTCACGTCTTCTAAAGAGCTCCATAAAGTCTTGAAATCAATTGGACTATGTTGACACCAAAGCGATGATATATATTTTATCTCTTTTTTTAAGTGAAATTGCTTTGCAAAACATCAAACATAATATTTTTATCCAAACTATGTTGACACTAAAGAACCTATGTTGCTAATCAATAATAATTTATAGCCCATAAAAAAATCAATAACAATTCATTAAAAAAAATAATAACAATTACGTGAGACATAAACCAAAAGCCATGGAAAAAACATCAAAGAAGCTTAAAGAAATGAATATTGTGCCGATTACGACAAAAATAACATATTTTATTTGAATTTATCTAAATTTCAGTTTTAAGTGGATATAGATTTTTGAGTAAAAAAAAATGGTATAGATACTTTTTTTCAAAAATGTGCTGTTAAGAACCAATTTGTAAAATAAGGCCAATTAAATTGGTAGTTATTTTTGGTTTATATTACTCTACTCATTTCATTGGTTTAGCTGTTTATTGAATTTTATATCACTAAGTTTGTCGCATTTTGTCTACATCATCTACCATTTTGTGTTTTAGTGAGATCAAAATATTGTTCTTAGTAGAAGTTCATTTGAGAAGATTAGTAGCATCAATTAATAGCAAGTAGGATTGACCAAAACTTTGATCTATATGCAAATGTAACCTTCAAACACATGATTAGTTTTCAACCTGCTCACAAACTCAACTAACACCATCCACCCTTAGGGGGCGTTTGTTTCATAGACTCAAAAAATTATTCCTACTTCTTAGGAACGTTTATCCAGAAATATAAATATAAAGGCGTTATTTAAATTGACTCCCGTGTATTTTTTATTTTTTTTTAAATTGTTTGGCACACACTTCAATATTCCTAAGAATATTGGACGTTATTTTCTTTTGAAAAACAAAAGTATAAAAAATTTCATAAGAATCCACTTTCCCATCCGTTAACTTGGGAATAATTTCATGAGAAAATTGGAAATTATGAGAAGTTATTTCATTCTCAAAAACCTTTATACCCAGACTAATGATTCCGCATCCATGTAATGTAAATCTTAAACTTGAAACAAACAACCCCCTGTAAAAAAATGGTACTAAGAGGACACTATTTTAAGATCAAGCAACAAACATCATACAAATTCTTTTCCTTAATATTCTATTATTATTTCATAGTCCATACAAAATTCACATAAAAGAAAAAGTTGCAGTTCATAATGAAGTTCCATTGCATCATAATGATGAAGAGCTGATGACCTCATTTCTAACATCTTAAGTTGAATGTCAGATGAATCAGTGTATATTCATAAAACTATTTCTGACATACATCGTGTCGTTGAAATCAAATAGTCTAAATTCTAACAGTGCCTTCTCAACCTTGTTTTAGATTGTATTCTTTCTTCATTTCCTCCAAGACAGAATCATTGGTGCTGTAAAAGAATTTAGAGAGAAAGAAAAAAAGATGTCAATTCCACGTTCATAGTCAAACAAGTACTCTGACACGAACACTCGACATCAAAACACTATATCAGTCTTTTAAAAACAATGTTATTATAAAGATTATGAAGATAAGAAGATGAAAATGAGCCTCATAAAAAATGATAACAGACATTATTTTCATTTTGTCTATTTGTCTCAAAAAGTAATAGATTCAATATAGGGTTAGGACTGTCCAAGAAGGGAACGAACAATAACAGTGTTGGCTGTCTCTTGGCACGTGTCCAAGACACATCTAACAAGGGGTGTCTGAGAAGTGCTGATGTTCGCACGTGTCCGATACACCATATGTGGTTCATAGTAGATAGGTAATTAGGCATATGATCACCAACACAGAAATACACAATAGGCAAATCAAATTCAAATGAAAAAAAAAAGTATGAAGAACAACCAATACAAATATTTATTCAATTGTTGCACCGACACTTCTGAGTGAAAGCATGTCCTGGTGTCCGACACAACACCGGCACTTGTGATTACATTGAATTATGTCATTTTCTCAATTTTATCGTCGACGTGTCAGTGTCGTGTCCGGTATATGTGTGTGCGCTTCATAGTAATCAAGATTTATGAAAGAAATTTACAAGTTTTGCCAAGGTCTTGGAACATATGCAATCACCAAAACTGAACTGACAGAAAGTAAACAATAAGAGGGCCTAAATTACAACCAGTTGTACCATCAAGCTAACAAGCTTGTTATATGTCAACTTTTTTGTTTTCATGATTTCAAAATTACTAAAGATGAAACGAAGAAAAAGAAGAAAGAGAGCAAGTTTTATTTTTCCAATCCAACACTTTGGCATGCACAAATGAAATAATGTAAATAATATCAGACAGTTATGCTTTTGCTATTTCATAGTTCTACAGAATTTGACAACAAAAGTATCTTCTTAAGCTGTGAAAGAGTCGTAACAATTTCATGCAACTACACCCCAATTTCACACAGAAATAATTTTGTAAGTGTGTTAACTTGATTATGATACCTAGAGTCTTAAACTCGTACAATTCCTAGTAAATTCAAGAGTTTAAGAACCATAATAACTAGGTAAAGTATACATGTCTAATGTTAGTGATGGTAGTTTGATAAATAAAAAGGATAATTTATAACTATTAATATCACTATTTTGTATCACGACGAAATATTCCAGAATACAGTATTTTTGTTTTGTTTTCAAATAGCTAATATACAGAAAGATTTAAAACGTGTATATATACTCTGTGATGAGCAGTAACTACGCAGTTGTGACGGGTTTAATCTAATATTCGAGGTGCGGTTGTTTAAAACACCAACAAAGACAACCAAGTCTTATCCCACTAGGCGGCATCGGTTTTACGGATCAAATGACGCCATAATACTCTATCATGAATAACATCTCTATCCAAACCATTGATCTCTAGGTTGTTCTTTATAGTTTCGTCTATATTTCTTTTTTGCCTTCCTCTGCTTCTAGCGATTGAGCCACTCTCCATCTGATCTACTCTCCTAACTCGGAATCTATAGCCTACAGGTCTCTACCACACTTGCTCAAACCACCTAAGTTGAGATTCAACCATCTTTTCCACAATAGATGTTACCCTAATTCTCTTAATGCTATCATTCCTAATCCTATCTCGTCCTGTTTTTCCACACAAAAATTCTCAGTGTGGTCACAGTTTGAAAATAAGGATCATTAATAATTACCAATGTCATTATTTGTTAAATTTACACCACAATGAAATGGTCCAAAATGCAGTATTTGCATCTCTTTTCATATAGCTAATCAATAGAAAGACTTAAATGCAGATATTACAAGATGCACCCATGCAATGCTTGAGTGTATAATACTGTCCTCTGAAACTAGAGTAAATATTGCACTTTTTTGTTACTATTGTTCCAATTGGCAAGAATTGAATCTTTTCCTAGATCATCAACAAGAATAAATCTTTACATATCTTGTATGATTAAGAGAATAAATATGATACAGAAACTTTCATGGTTAAAATCAAGTAAACACAGGTTATATGTAACAGGACATTAATGACTATAGAAGAAACAACTAGCATGTATGTGCGTGTAACTAGAAGTTTCTCCTTCACAGGATCCCCAGTGCGGCAGAATTTTACAGCTAGAACAGAAACATCAATGGAATCTATTTGGGAAAAGGAAGTTTACTAACATGCAGAAGAATATGAAAGGATCCATCTTATTAATTTTTCAGCATTTTTGTAAGTCTCGGTGAAGTTGATGAGAAAGTGAATCAATATACTAAGACATGTCACTGAGCTTAAACTAGTATTCGTCTATTTCTATTTAAAATTCATAGCAACGCCAGGAAAAGCACATTCACAGGCATATAGAGATGAGGATATCCATACAACAGAGGGGACAGAAAGTGATTACATTCATTAACATCAACAGCTGCATTTGACAACAGTAAAAGAAGTCTTTTCACATTAGACAAGAATCTCTACTACATAAATTAAACAACGTTATTATAGCCTATCATCAATCAAGTACTATGATAGACCATTTAAATCTACATCTCTCTTCATAGTTTGAGCTAAAATCTACCCTTATCGTCATGTATTTCTAATTATTTGCCTACAATCTCAGGGCCAACAAGGGCAAGGCTAGTAAAGCCTTTGCTTTAGACCCCTAACCCAACCTGCTCTATCCCATACACAGCCTGCTAATTATATAGATGCGCTCGCGCCTCCATGTTGATACCTAACAGAAATTGCACATATAATACCCTTTCCATCAATTGTATACTCTAAGGCCTCGCCTAGCTTTAGGCATGAACTTAACGTGTAGTGTGCCGGCACTGTATAATCTAAAGAGATGCATTTGACTTGGGGGGCTACTTTTCACGCCCACATTTCTAAAAAAACTCATGTTTCCAGAAGTGAACTTCCGAACCGCAAAAAATTTGTGCTTTTTCCACACATCTAAAGTCATTTGGGGTGGGGAAAGTTTCTCCCTTTGACTTGTCTAGGGGCTAAACCCCAATTTCCTGAATGTGTGAGATGTGTCACTATAGTTGCTGAATGCAACGAAATTACAAAAGCATCCCTATACGTGTCTTTTGTTAGTAATTTTATAGGCCGAATTGACTAACCGAATACACATTCAACAAACAAAAGACACATTCAATGACCAACCGACAAAAGAAATATGCATTTACGTATGTTTCTCCAGTTCTTAACCCAAAATAAAACAAAACAATCAAAGAATAATTCTAGTACTATTTCATAAGCCAGCTTACAATTGATGAAGACAACTATTCAACTCTTTAGCTACTTTCCGACATTGCCAAACAACAGAAAGTGTTCTCCCCATAGCACACTCAGCATATTTCTTTGTGTAAAAATCACACTCTTTAAGTGCTTTCACCTTCATTTTGCTCCGTAAAGCTGCAAAATTGATCATAGCCCACCATTCCAATTTACCATTAAACAATGTTTTGATCATAAATTTGAACGGCATTTGAATAAAACCCATCTCTTCTTCCAAAAACACAATGAAAAATGAAAACTTTAGAATGAACATGTTATCTATGAAGCACTGACACAGACACTGGACACAATGACACAGCGACACCGATAATAATTTAAAAATTGACATAGCTGAATATAATTACATGTGTCAGTGTCAGACACTATTATGCCTTCTACAAGAAGTGTCAGTGCTAAGTAGCATATTATTCAAATGAATAAGGCTATGTTTGGATTGACTTATCTGAGCTTATCTACTGACATAAGTTTGGAAGAACATATGAAAACAGCTTGTAACATTGTTGATAAGCTGTTTTAGGTTATTTTGACAAGTTCTCCAAGATAGCTTATGTAAACAGCTTATGCTAAAAAATTTAACTTTATTTTAACTTTTCCTATAAAAATAGCTTATGCATAAGTGCTGATCATGATAAGTGCTATAAGCTACATAAAAGACGTTTGTCCAAACAGGGCCTAAAACCCAATTGAATGAAAATGATGATAGCCCACCACATGAATTTCACTATAAAATCATCTGATAATAATTTGAAACCCATTTGGGGATTAATGTATATAAAAAATACCCATTTTTGTTCATAAAAATTGAAACTTTTTGATGAAGAAAAAGTGGGTTATGGTTTAGGGTTTAGTATTATTATGGTACCTTCTTCGACTTTCTTCTTGACGTGATTCTCGCGTGCTTCTTGAATGTAACCACCCATTTCAACCTTTGAGGATTCAGAACAACAACAACCTCAGTCGCAGGAGCTGAAAGGAAAAACAACCAGAAACCGAAGAATGAAAAACTTCTTTTTTGTTTTTTTAGGTAAAATGAAAAGCTTCTTTGTTTTTCGTTTTATTTTTTTGTCTATAATAATAATTTTTTTAGGTTTAAATATGCTTTTAGGCTCTGGTTGGTAAAAAGAAGCTATAAGCTAGCTGATGACTGATAAGCTAGCTGATAGCTGAAAAGCTAGCTTATAGCTGATGACTGATAGCTGATAGCTTATAACTGAAAAGCTCGCTTATTAAAAATAATGTGTTTGGTAAAATTAGTTGTTGAAGTAGCTGATAAATATAAAATGACATAAAAGTACATGTATGTTTGCTTTTTGTATAAATTATGTTTATAATTTTTTTTTCCTTACAATGCTATATGTGATATATGAATTCAATTTATATATTTGTTTAATTAACTTCATTATCGTATATTTTTTAGGTGATAATCGTAACTTTTTAGTTTACAATTTTTTATGGAAAATTATATATCTTTCTTTAAACTAGCACTAATAAATATGATATATATGTGCAATATAAAGAACAGCATACTTTATACTCTCAATTTGTAAAAATAAAAATAAAAAATTGGTTTCTAGATTGAACAGAGAGATGAGATGAACCCTACGTAAAAGAAAAGATATAAGAAGAGGCATTGGCAAAACGTGGGCAGTTTTTTCTTGCTAGTTGGTAGTTTTTTCTTTTATAAAAAATAATAAAATAAAATAAAATAAAAGGTTAAAAATGGCAAAATGTATAAAAAGCTATAAGCTATAAGCTCAAAAGCTACTTGAAATAGCTTCTCAAAAAAAGCTATAAGCTTGTAAGAAAAGCTTGTTACCAAACACGTCAAGTTTTGATCCAACGAGCTTATAAGCTAATTCAAGAAGCTATAAGCTAGCTTCTCGTCGTTACCAAACACAGCCTTAATCTCTGCACTTTTACTCAATTTTGGTTTTGGTCCCTGCACTTTTTTTGTTTGACATTGATTCTGCACTTTATAAAACTTTTGGCATTAATCCTTCTGTTAAGTATTTGTTAAAAAAAACTAACGGTGTGTCACGTGGACCAATCATGGCATGCCACATGGCACACTAAAGACAAAAAAAATCAACTTTTTAACTTAAAAATATCATTAGTCCCTTCACTTTCAACGTTTTTTGATATTAGTCAGTTTGTTCATATATTCATCCCTTACGTTTTTAGTGATTTTGATCATGTTATTGTATAGGATGTATTCTATCAATTTGAATGAATGAACATCGTTTTGTTTTTATCAAAAAAATAATCTTTTAATATAGTATATCATTTTATATTATTAATATAAATCATGTGAGTTTGTTCGCATATTCATTCTTTCTATTTTTAACGACTTTGAAATTTGTATTACATCGATAAATTTATCAATTTGAATGAATGAATATCGTTTATTTTTGTTAAAAAAATAATCTTTCTATGTATCAAAATTCTAAAATAGTCTTTGATTGTTCACTTCAATAGTCAAAATTGTTCTTGACGTTGAAATAATCCCTCAATAATGAATATTAACTATTTTCATACGGATATAATAATAAGTAAGTATATTGACCGATTAATATAACGATATCAGTGAAATATTTTAACGTAAGAGACTATTTTGAACAACACAGTGTGCAATCGATGTCTAATATAAAATTTTGATACATTAAGGACTATTGTAGTTACTCGTTATAAATTATAGACTAAAATGATTATTATCAATTTTTTTGACCCATAAGTTTCACGTTCGAGCTTTATAAATATTTATTTTATCTCAGAAGGATATATTATAAACTTGGACCTTTTGTGATAAAAAAATGAACCCAAGTTTCATGTTCGAGCCTTACTAGTGTTTTTGGAGTAGACCCTTCAAAACGGGTTAATTAGTATGGACCGACTCGCAAAACCCGATAAAACATAGGGATCGAGCTAAAAAATTCAAATGTGGATTTTAATCGGGCTTTTTAGCCCGACCATATAAAACACATAAATTTGCTCTTCTCCCAACAAAAAGCGTCCGCTCCCATACAAACTGACCAAAATACCCCGCGTGAGTTAACTCACGTTGGGTTATAACCTACATGAGTTAACTCACGCTGAGGTTATAACCTACATGAGTTAACTCACGCTGAGGTAGCGAGCTTGAGTTAAGTCACGCTACGTGTAACATCTATGTAAGTTAACTCACGCGGAAGGTATTTTGGGTAGTTCACTTTGAAATGAGCGAAACTTGCTGGGAGAAGAACAATTTTCTAAAACATGTACTAGTATCGGGCTACCTAATTGGGCTTTGGGCTACCTGTTTACCCGCGTAACAGTTATACATTTTGAGTACTGCTCTTCGCCCTGCACAAAACGCTCGCACCCAGCTGAACTGACGAAAATGCCCCTGCGTGACTTAAGTCACACAACGTATATTAACTCACGCACGTTATAAGCTCTGTGTGACTTAAATCACGCACCACTGGCACGTGCGCGAGTTAACTCATGCACGTTGGCTGGTGGTCAGAACTGAAGAACATACGTTTTTTGGTCTTTGGTCAGTTTTTCAGTATTCAATCCACACGTTTTTTTGCCAAGTTTTACACGTTTTTTGACCACATTAATGGTATTTACAACCTATACTATCATTCCCACCTATAAATACCCCTCCATACTTCCCTATTTCTTTACACCATCTCACTTTCTCTCCCTCCTCACTCTCTCCCTCTATTTCTTTTTTTTTCTTTTCTTTCAATAGTCTCTTTTGGGGCAAAAGTAATCAGTCTTCTAGGGATAAAATAGCGAGTAGCCGACTTGGGGAAGTGATCGAACCTTGAGATAAAATTAAATTTGCTTCTTTTTACCCCAAAATCTTTTTACTGTGGGTAAAAAGATTCTTTTTCGGGTATAAAAAGAACCAGATTTAGATTTATCTCAAGGGTTGATGATGTATTTCCCCCAAGAAGGTTTCTCACTATTTTACCCCATGAAGACTGGTTACTTTTTACCCCAAAAGAAAATAAGTATATTATTTAGTGAATTCGAATAAATGTATCAATGTAACAATGTATCAATTATTGCATGAAGTTGATTAATAAAATGAGATGTTGTTATATATATTTGCTTTTATTAAAACAAGACGTAGCGTGAGTTAATGAGGTGTTCTTCCTTGTTTAAGATAGGACGTAGCGTGAGTTAACTAATGCTGCGCTAGTTAACTCACGCTGCGCAAGTTAACTAACACACAATTTTACACTTGCGTTAGTTAACTTGCGCATGTGTAAAATTGACATGGCTGCAGGGTGGGAGTATTTTGTGCAGAGGGAGAGCAATATTTATACATTTTACTTTAAAAAATAGAATTACAGTCGGTACACACTATAATAATCACAAAATAATGGAACATGAAATAATAAATGATCTTTGTTAACGAGTGTCTCCGGAACACTCTTTCAACATTATAAAATAAACAATTATTCTTTAAAAAAGTAAATATTTCAATTTACAATGTTTTGAATACACATATTTTTATAAATGCTAACCACTTGTGATCTTTAACGGTATCTCAAGGGTATTAGTTAACATTTTTCAATAATAAACCAAAAAAATTTGCAAAACATAAAAAACGTGTTGCTTAAAACTATAATATCTATTATTTTAAACCAAAAGTAGTTTTTAGCACTCTTATTTCTTGTCCTACATTTCTTATCGTCCATTTTATACTCATGTTTCACAAGAATGTTACATTCTAAAATGGTTTTGTTCATTTTATGTGTTTATGGTGAATTTGTTGGGTTAAACATGAAAAAAAAAAAAGGGAAACATGAAAAACTTTAATAATAGGGTGAATTGACAACAAACTCTTTCTTATGAAAATAACCTGATCTTAAATTTAAAGTCATCTATTTGGAAGGTAACCCATCCCTCATAAGAAAAATCAGATGTCTTGTAGTCAACTCAAAACGTAATCTCAAAGCAAACTTAAAGAGTCTAAGCCGTGGAAATACCTTGAGCCGTCTACTTGGCGATCAAAGATCCTAATTATGGTTAGTTAGAAAGAAAAAAAAACTAGAACAAATGATTTTATTCACAATGACTCAATTTTGTTGTTGTTGTGAGCCAGATGCTTTGTGCGTGTCAATTCAAAAATACTCTTCATCAACATATTTAACACTCTTTCATTCTTAAAACTGAATTTAAATACAATATCTCTAATTAAGCTCGAATAGACTCATTAACATGTTAGGTTTATTTAAAAATTCTCATAAAAATAAGTAATTACTTTTAGAATTCCATTCCACAAATCATGATATAGATTATTACTATTATTTTTGAAATAAATTAAGAAAATCAGTGTATCAAAAAAAGAATTATTTTTTTTTAAGAAAATTACACTGATAGTGTAATAGGTTTTAGAGAGTGTCCTGTTGTTTTCAAACAACATCCTTAATCCAAACTCAACTCCATTCAACCTGACTGACTGACCTCTTTCAATTCAATCTTTGTCTCCACTCCACCAGTCATTCTCATGGCTTCCAACATCATTGCCTGGTAACTCTCTCTCTCTCTCTCTCTCTCTCTCTCTCTCTCCTTCAATAATAATAATCTCCCTTCTTTTTTATTGCAGGGGTTCAGGTGAAGATGGTCAATTAGGAATTGGTACAAACGAAGATAAGGAATGGGTTTGTTCTGTTAAAGCTCTTCCTTCTCAACGTGTTCGTTCTGTTGTTGCTGGTAGTAGAAATTCACTCGCCATTTCTCATGATGGCAAGGTCAGTGTGTCTGCACTGTTAAAAAATTTAACTGAGTTAAATATGCTTTTATTCGCTAAAATTATCTATTTTTATCGTTCTGGAGAACTCGAGTTCGATTACTGGGTGGAACAATTTTTGGTCATTTTAGGCCGAACTTTGGATTATGAGGGCTCGGAGGGCTAACACCTATTTTTTTTGAGTTAGATGCCTATAAAAAATTTATTCATTTTTTAGGCTTGTTTGAGTTTGTCTACCGACGAGATAACCGATAAGCTATGAAGCACGAAGACGGACATGGACACCGGACACGACCCGAACACTGACACGCCGACACAACTAATAATTTGAAAAAATCACATAATTCAGTGTAATTTCAAGTGTCGGGGTCGTGTCGGTGTAGTCGGACACGCCTAATCCGAGGAGCGTCCGTTCTTCATAGCTGATAAGCATTTGTGAGACTGATGGAGGGAGTTTGTGAAAACCACTTATGACATTTCTATTACATAATAAGATGTTTTCGGCTTCTACACGGTAGCTTATGTAAATAGGTTATGTGTGTGTTTGGTTTTGCGGTAACAAAATTGATTTTGCAGAATTGATTTTACTTAAAAGTGAGTTGAATGTAAAGTGGTTTATTTGTATCCTAATAAACTTTAGCATTAGATTTTAGTCTAAAAATCACGTCTAGACTCAAAAGCTACAAATCCTAGCTTCAGTTAGAATCATTCATGGAGACAAAATCAATTCTACTCGAGGGCAACCGAACATGTCAAAATAATTTTACGCCTACATAATCAATTCTGGTTGCTTCAAACGTGGAACCAAACATAGTTTACAACTTATGTGAATGCCCTGTTTGGATAAACAACTTAATTAAACGCTTATCATAAAAGCGCTTACGTATAAGCTATTTCTATAACAAAAGATGAAATAAACTCAAACTATTTTGATACAAGCTATAAGTGGTTTTCATAAGCAATCTTATAGACATAAGACATGTCATAAGATGTTTCCATAAGATTTCTCAAACACTCCTACAAGTGCTTATGGTAGTAAAGAAACTGAAATAAACCAATCAGACACGATAACAATTTAACTTTGTTTTATCGTTTGTTATAAAAAATAACTTATGCATAAATACTTATATAATAAGCATTTATACTTTTAGGGAGCTTACTTAAACTGTTCATTCAAACATGGCCTTAGTCCTATATTGGGCGCTTTTAGTCTTACATAGAACGTATTTTTATACAGGGACTATAATCATACTTAACTTTTTTTCCGGTTCTTATTCTCTCTCTTATTTGTTATTTTGAGTAGTTGTTTACATGGGGTTGGAATCAAAGGGGAACTCTTGGACACCCAGCTGAAACGAAGACCGAAAACATTCCCAGCCAAGTCAAAGCACTTTCCCATGCTCACATTGTTCAGGTATTTTTATATTACTATCTTGCTTATGTTGTTGTTTTCTTTGGTGTTATACGAGGATTTGATTACTGTAAAGAAAAATTCCATTCTTAGAAACATTTTATAGCTTTTTAATTTAGAAAGAACAATAAACCCTCCCCTCCTCTCCAAAATCTTCCATCCAAACATACCCTAAGACATTGTTGTTAAATATGGTGTATTCCGTGCTAGACGCCATAGGCGATTAGTGTAATGCCACCTACTATGTTGGTGCCATTGGTTGCATTCCCAAGTTCATAGGGTGGAGTTTTGGCCGTATGCTATAAGCTGAATTGTTCACTTTAGAGGAGTTGAATCCGTTATTTGAATTGATTATTGACTTGTGGTTCTGATTGTGTTTTTTTAAATGATGTTAGGCGGCTATTGGTGGGTGGCACTGTTTGGCTGTTGATGATCACGGAAAAGCTTATGCTTGGGGTATTCATTTCACACGACAACATCTTCTCTGTGTTTGTTATATCTTTTGCTTCTCTCATTCTCTGTGACTATAGAGGGAAGTATTTTTCTTTTATCCTTAGAAGTGAAATGACCCTTCAAAGTGGCAATGTCATTAAACACAATGTGGAGTTTCTTCTGTTCTTCTGCTTCAATTAGGACATATCATTTTTTTCATCTGGCTTCTCATTTTGTTGAATGACATTGAAGACAAAATTGATTGCATTACACATTCTGAAGAATGAGATAAGTGTCATATATACATAGGTCATAGGTGTATTATAGATATTTTACTTTTGAAAAAATCGGAATGAGTATTGGTGAACGTCTATTGATCTATATTGAGAAAAATCAGAATGCGTGTCGGTATATTTTAATTATGCGTCAGTGTTGTTAATGACGATTGCAGAAAACAGTGGTTTGTTCAAATTCATCTATGCTGCAGCGCTATAGTGCCACAATAGCTTCGATTTAACAACACTTTGTATAAAAAGCATATCACAGAACAATAGCGATTTATTCAAATTCCGCTACGCTGTAATACTATTAGAATGATAAGAGCAGATATACTTGATGTCAGGTGGAAATGAATATGGTCAGTGTGGTGAAGAACCTGAGCGCAAGGATGACAACGGTAGACCTTTGAGGAGAGATATAGTGATCCCTCAGCCTTGTGCTCCCAAGCTTTCTGTTCGACAGGTAACTTGTTTATTCCAATGCAAATGCAATGATGGAACCAAATATGATTTACCTTTGTTTTGTTTCTGAGAAAATAATTAGTTGTGTTCATTTCTTAATTTCATCAGATTGTTTAGTGAAATACAAGTAGAATTCCTATGGAATTCTTCATCTATCATTAATTACTGAGATATTATTACCCTTTTGTTGAGTGAAATACAAGTCTTTATAACAAGAATATCATTTCCACGATCAATCTCCCTGACATTAAGCCGAATATTTTTTCTGTGATGTGAGTCTTTTGTTTTAATCTCCACTTAACTACTCTCTCAAAGCTTCATAGAATGCACACGAGTTAATCCCTCTATAGTTTGTGCAATTTTATATGCCACATTTGTTCAATAAGAATACTTCTCCATCCAGTCAACATGTTTTAAACCTCAATCATCACATTAAACAACTCTGAACTATCTTATGCATAAGCGTCGTAATTTGAATTTGGTTCTTTTTGTTTATCCATTATGCAATAAATATAGTCCTACAGTGTTTAGGTTTGTAATGGAGCTTCTGCATATCTTTTTACAGTAACATACCATATGCATATTTGATATCAAAACCTTTCTAGATTGCTACTTAATATTATTCTCATTACTTATGGTGCAGGTTGCTGCTGGAGGAACTCACTCAGTGGTACTTACACGTGAAGGGCACGTTTGGACATGGGGTCAGCCGTGGCCTCCTGGTGACATGTAATTTTTCTTTTTATTGAATAATAAAAGAAATAAGTTATTATTTGAGATGAAGAGAATGACTTACAAGGAGACAGTAGAATAAAATCCTTCTAAACAAAAGAACAAAACAGAAAGCAACCAAGGAAATAAAAGGAAATCAACATAGGGTTCATTTTCGGTGTTTTCAAGAAAAAATGTTTTTTAATAAATAAACATGCTTTTAAAATTATGATCATCAGATATGTTTTATGAAAAAGCAAACATAAAAGCAGTTTTACCACTTTCATCAAAGACTAAGAGTAGCTTCTATCTGTAGAAAAGCTTCCGAATCCCTGCACATATTTGTTACCGAAACCCTGTCCAAAAGGCCATACACTTGAGCCAAAATTATGCCAAATGGTCAATCTTAAGTTACTGCCAAAGAAGCCTTCTCAAAAGTACTGAGAATTCCGTGCCAACTAAATGCACCAAATTTGTTGTATAGATTGCACATTGCCACACAACTTTGTTTCTTTACTTTTACCAACAATTACTTTAGCCCATCGAGTACTTTTTTATTTTTCCACTCTTTACATAACAATATCTCTATTATCTATGAATTTATTTTACATATTTGGATGGTTACCTGTTATTGACTAAACAGCTTCGGGTTTATGTTAATTCTAATATCTTTGCTTCATATCTTGCAGTAAACAGATTTCAGTCCCGGTTCGGGTGCAAGGTCTTGAGAATATAAAGCTTATAGCAGTAGGTGCATTTCATAATTTGGCTCTCCAAGAGGATGGAACTTTGTGGGCTTGGGGTAATAATGAATATGGACAACTTGGAACTGGAGATACGCAACCAAGATCACAACCTGTTCCTGTGCAAGGACTCTCTGGACTTACCGTGGTTTGTATCTCATTTTCCAAAGTCATCTTGTTTATTTGTAGATCATTTTGTCAATATGCATAGTAATATACTTTGTTGTGTACATTAACCACCAATGCCTTTATCCACTAAGGCCCTGTTTGGATAAACAACTTAAATAAACGCTTATAGCATAAGCTCTTATCATTTACGTGCTTATGTATAAGTTATTTCTATAACAGAAGATAAAATAAAGTCAAATTGTTTTCATCTAAGCTATAAGTTGTTTTCATAAACTTACTTGGTAAGCTTGTGGAAATAAGCTGAAAACAACTTATAGCCATGTCAAAAGCTATTTACATACGTTCTCCCAAACAGTCCCAGAAGTACATATGTCAGTAGATCAGCTCAAATAAGGCAATCCAAACATGCTTTATGTGGGGTTGACTACATGGATTGCACAATGTAGTACTGTTTTATCACAAACCGTGTCTAGTGGCATTACTTTTAAATTCAATCCTTCGTATTTATTGGTGTGTTGTGTTTAAACCTTTAGTTGTGAACTTATACCATGATTCGATTGTGTGAATGACATAAATTTAAAGTGCGATGTTATGTTTGTGTATTCAGGTATGGTATGCTTTGGTCTGGTTTGGGTTAAAATACTGTAAATTACTATGCACATAGTATTAATTGTGTTTAAACACTATCATAGATGTTTCAAACATTATTTCTACATTAAGTAACTGTTATTCCTTTGAGTCGAGTCTGAAAGTTTCACGAGTTTAAGTAAACTCTTAAGTTTGACAATTTAGAAATCCCATTAGTTCAACGTAACAAGTAATGAAATCGGTGAGACGGGTAATGGTACAGTCTGACAATGTTTCACCCTTGGTGTGCAATAGCCCACACAATGCATTTACTATAAATAAGTCGATATTAAAGCTTAAATATTTTTGGCCGAAGAAGTTGGCCAGCTGTAACAATAACTATTGTTGAGGATATGAGGTTTAGATAAATGGAGGAGAGAAATAATAAGAATTTTTAATATTACTGACAATAACTTAATACAAAAGACTCAGCACTAATCCCTATTTATAGGATACATATACTTAAATAGGGATTTTAGGAAACAAATCATAATACTGATGAGTAATATGTAAACTAATCTTGGAAAATAAACTAAGATGCTGTAATATACGTCTTTGGTCCTCTAATTTGTCGATTTATTTGGCTCAACACAATTTCATGCATAGGCAGTGCCACATGGCTAAAATAGTTAGATCAATTTGTTTTGATCATCTTATCAGATCAATGTATGATTCAACATTTCACAATGTTCCCTACTCAAAGCATCATGTGCTTGTTAATATAAAAAACAGGATTGCCAATTTGGTGATATGGGTATTTGAAGGCAATCCCACATAATCTAAATTGAATCCTTGTCAAACTTAGGACGTTAGTTAAATTATGAAGTAAAATAGATTATACAATACTGAAAAGGTTATACAATGTTTCCTTTTCTAATGCTCAAGAGGCAACATAAGTACAGGATAAATCATGTGGGTAAGTTGGCTAGCCCAATTTTCCTTGTAGCTGCGTCAGTGATGTCAATTTTGGATCACAGAAAATAGCGGCTTGTTCAAATTTCAGTATGCTACAGTGCTATAGCGTCGGTTTAGTCAATACTTGAGAACACTTTGTACTAAGTAGCATATGACAGAGCAATATTGATTTGTTCAATACTGTCCACTACGGTATGGTTCCACAATAGCCGCTATTTGACAACACTGACTTGCTGGATGCTGTTTGTATAATATGATGAAACTATAGGATTTTAAAGAGGAAAGTCGTACTGTTAGAATAATGGAATTTTATTAATATTGGCGTGAAGGATGTGTTACAAAAGACACAGCATTGGATGCATGTTTTTTGTTGTTGTTCACTCATCTGAAATAGAGCTTATCTAATTATTTTTCATAATCTGTTTGAAACTATAGGTAGATATTGCAGCTGGTGGATGGCACTCTACTGCATTGACAGATGATGGAGAGGTGCTCTTTATGTTTTTCTGGAATCTATTATGTTTAAATTTTACTTTCAAGAAATCCATGTAGAATATTTGCAGCGTGTGTTTGACTGTTTTTACTATCAATTCAAAGTTATACACTATCTTGCCATATTCATGGAATCAAATGATTGAAGCGCCAAAGTTTTTAGTGGATTTTTTCATGGTTAAAGATACGAATCACACGAGTTGTATCTCAATTCGATATTAAATTGGACTCAAAATGATACAAAACTCTAGTGTGTATCCATTTTTCACATGAATCCCGATCCAAACTAATGAACCACTACCTAAACCTAGTGTTATCAACCACCTTTTCTTGTCACTTTTGTATAACCAACAACCTTTCTTTTGTCATTTGATTTATAAATTGAATCTTAAACCATTTTGAGGTTTAAATACAATATAACAGCTTATAGTTTTGTAATGTCACTTGTTTCACTTAATAATGACATTTTTCATTGTTAACATGTCTTACGATTTATAATGAGATTCAATTCATGATTCGAAAAATAGGTCTTCCGATTCACTGTGTGATAACCATAGATTTTTTTTCCAGTGGTGTTTTTCCAATGAGAATAGACTATAATGCTATCTTTGCTGTTGTTTTTGTTTCAGGTATATGGCTGGGGAAGGGGAGAACATGGTAGGCTTGGATTTGGGGATAGTGATAAGAGCAGTAAAATGTTACCGCAGAGGGTTCAACTTTTAGCCGGCGAAGATATTGTTCAGGTAATATCTCTGTAACTATCCACTCTGATCAGTTTTTAACCAAAGTATGTAGCAATGGTATCATGGCTAGGAAACAATAGTCACTTTCATGGTGGAAATGATTTCGCCTTCACAAATAACGCGTTCTAATTATGTACTTTTTTCTTATCTTATCATCTCTAGTTAGTTTCCATTGAATTACATCATGCCATAAGGTGTTAGCTTAGTGATAAGAGTTTAACGTTATAACCTCAAGAGACAAAGTTCTCTCATGGACGGTTGTAAGATGGTCATTAGTGTTTTTAATTAATAATAGCTATGACTAGTTTATGCTGAAATATCTATTATTGGTTTGTGGTCAGGTGTCCTGTGGAGGTACTCATTCTGTTGCATTATCCCGAGATGGACGCATATTTTCTGTAAGTAGTTTGCTTACCATCTCAATTTTCTTTGCCATGTTTTGTTTAATCTGAAATAAAAGTCACACCAAAATTTGATATCCCCTCTATATATATTGATATTATAGATTAGTAGCAATTTTCATTATGTGAATTTTTCGGCCAATGTTATACTAGCCCTTCTGAGATGCATTATTTATTCTAATTTTGATGGAATTATTTGCAGTTTGGTAGAGGAGATCATGGGCGTCTTGGATATGGGAGGAAAGTCACTACTGGTCAACCAATGGAGGTACCTATAGACATCCCTCCTCCACAGAATCTCGGAGACGCTGACAGTGAAGCTGAGGGAAATTGGATAGCCAAACTCGTCGCTTGTGGTGGCCGCCATACTTTGGCAATAGTAGAATGGAAAGATGATGAATCTAAAGATGAATCTATTCATGATTAAAATGGAAACCAGTAAGTAGATTAGGCTAATGACTGATTTGGAACTCAGTCCATGTGTGATATGAGGTGTGTTTCGGTAAACAACTTAAATAAGAGTTTAGTGAACCGACATTTATCGCATAAAAGCTCATGTATAAGTTGTTTCTAGGATTGAAGAGCTTTTGAAGCTAAATTTCACGCAAGCTCCGATAAGCTACTTCTATGAGCTAGTATAAGGAGTTTATGTAAACAAGATTTATATGCTATAAGCTTAAATAAACTCAAAATAAGTTCTTCCGAACACAACTCATGATATATTATTCATCAATTTAGTATTCAGTTAGTGTTTGGTGTCCTTTTGCATAATTATTTTGATAGCATATGTTTGGCACATAATATGGAATCATATAATCTGTTTATTAGTACTGATTCATACACTTTGGTGCAAAATCTTTAGCTCATAATTTGACAATTGTGGTTCTTTCACTCTATAATCTTGCAAATGAATGTAAAAATCAATGTCTGGCTTAGTTATATCTTCCGATTGTTAAATATTGTTGAGATTCTTGTTATTCTATTTGCATTATTACTTGCTTCAGTTTTCTAGTCCTTAGCGTGAGAGTGTGTGTTGAGAGGCTCATATCGACTTGGGATATGACCTACACAGTACTTATAAGGCTGTTGAGAGTCTCATGCCATTTCGTAGCCAATGCGAGACTTTGAATTTTTCATAAAACACCCTTTCTTAGGCTATTGAATCTAGTGCATGGATAATACAGGCGACCCATATACTCCCTTCGGTCTCATATATAAGACAAACTCCGATACTATGTTAAAATTTTGGCTAAAGGTCTAACTTGTTGCCAAAAAATGGAGTTGTAATATGAAGGCTGTTTAAGTTTTATAAACACTATTTAAGTCATATACAACATGAAACAAATATATACAATTACGCCAATGTGCTTCATTTTATGTTACATTCCATTTAATTGATGACTTCTATCTAGTTGTGATTGTTAGGTTTTTATATGTTGAAAACTCGATCGTTGCTCTTTTGGTCTCCCTACAATTGCATAAACCGTCCGGGAGTTAACTCTCGACTTTTGTTTTGTTGTTGTTGGTGTTTTTAAAGGTTTTGGGAGATAACTCTATAATGTTGTTTTTCATAATAAAGATAAAATAAAGGGGTCACAAGAGAAACAATATGAAAATTCATACATGTAGAAAACCTCAAATATGTGAACTACTCAGAGGTGACATTGTGGCAAACTCTCAAATTCTAAACTAGCATTAGTGCTCCACTGGAACCTTTTGTTGGTCATGGAAATAAATTCAATAGATATAATTTTTTTTTTTACAAAATGAAAAAAGTGAAGATATAGAGATAGAAAGGAAGTACTGTGTTTTAGAGAGGTGTATGTAAGGTTGGAATAATTTGTTTGAATGTGGAGAGAAATAGGTGGATATAAATTGGCTGGATAGAAAGTAAACAGAGAGAAAATTAAACAACCTCATACATGTTTGAATAGAAGAAAAATTGTCTAGTTTAGTGAATGGAAAAATGAAAAGAAAGAAAGAAATGCATTCATATAACATGTTTTCAAATTTTTGTATGTGGTAGGTAGATAAATAAATGGATATAAGTTATATCTTGCCCTCTTTCTTTCACATTTCACATCCAAAGGAGAGAAAATAGTTTAATCTTTTCTTTTCTTTTCCACACAAAGGAAGAGTGCATGATCTATGTGGGTTCAACACTATCTCTAGTAACATTGTAACAACTAATTACAACTATTCATCATTTTTCTAAAAATAAATAAATAAGGAGCACATGTTCTATGTGGTGGTCCAAATATCCAATGTCCTATGTTACCATTTTGCATTAAATTGAATGTAGGCCATGGTGAACAAAATTCGACAAATGTCAATATAATTCATACATTGTCCTATCAAAGAAGGTGCTTCACATTGATGTATATTAATATTAATGGGTCAAGGAAATGATGATATTTTTTTTGCAACCACAGCTAATACTTACGGTTGAGTCACCTAAATGCTACTCACTCCATCATATAAAAGCAAACATAATGAAAGTCTACGACGTACGGATACTTTTAGATTAGACGTGTTTCGGTGTCGAGCATGTGTCACATTCAATATCGAAACAACACCGACACTTATAACTACACTGAATTATGTGATTTTCTTAAATTATTAACGGTGTCAGCGTATCAGTGTCTGGATCATATCCGATGTTCATGTCCGTATATGTGTTTCATAGTTTATTAATACTGACCTCAAAATGTGGTATGAATATCTCTAAATGTGCAGTGGTCATTTTTATTGTACATTCTAATGGATCTGACTTAGTTTTTTTAATTATATTTGAGTCCAACAAAATGGTATGACCAAAGCTTTTCTTATTAGATGTAATCTTTATTTTTCTACTTCGATAAAATATACATATTATAAACAAATTACAATCAAATAAACCTTATATCATATTTATTTGAAAAAAAATTAATCATTAACAAGAACGTAGTGGAAATATGTTTTCTTTGATTTTATTTGGAAATCTTTCTTGCTGCTGTAATGATCATCTCCAGAGAATTCTCCATGCATGAAATGAATTTTTGCTTGTCAATAAAGTCTTTCTCCAATCCAAATGCAATTCTTAACTTTCCCATGTAGCTCATTATCGTTATGGTTAGACTCTGCAGGTCCACCAAAAAATAATATCATACAAAAATCATAATAATAAAAGTTCCATGCTATTATTCATTGGGATAAAATATATAGTCTAAATTATAGTTAATTTTTCTGTTTTTATTTAATCCTTTTATATAAAAAAAATTACTATGTCTTTAAACGAGCATCGCGAAAACCCAAGAGCGCTTAGATGAGATGGAACGGATCTCTTCTAGCTTAACCAAGGTCATGAGTTCGAATCAAGCCTTGGGCATGCAGCAGCGTTAAAACTCTTAGGGAGAGCCTGCCGTCCATTTGGGTCCCACAATGCTCGAGGGATTAGTCTCCGCAGTTACGCGCGGAGGATACCCGGTTTACACCAAAAAAAAAACGAGCATTGCGAAAGAGGTTCAAGGTCCGATTCTTATTGCTAATAAAATTTTCCTTCCCTAATAAATATAGCGCTATAACCTAGCTAGTTTGACTATTGTTCACTATTCATCTAATATACTTTAAATCGTATTTTTATACTATTATATAAAAAATAAATGATAACATATAAAACGTCGTTAGATTTATCTTGATAAATTTTATCGAAATACTAAATTTTTATAATTTTTCTAATACATAATTAAAGTTTAAAGATGTACATTAACATGTATGCAAGAGTCAACAATGTAACTTATTTTACGATCAGAGGGATACTATCATTTCAAAAAATGTGGTCATACTTTGAATTAAATTTGGTAGGCTCAAGTAGTATCCAAAAAGGCCACCACCATTGGAGAAAACACCAATCAATAGGTAATATTTAGCAAAATTTATTATTCTAAAAAAGTCTTTAATAGAAAAAATATTACTAATATGATATATTATAAATAAATATTAAAAACTGAGTTTTGTTGTTCTTTTTCTTTCTTGAATCAGTATTTAAAGCATCCACAATATAGAGACCCTCAATCTTGAGGTTTTAAACGGGTTTCACATGGACACATTATTTTTTAATTTTTTTTAATAATAGGTACTCAATCACTCTATTAGAGATCCTCTAACAAAAGGTCTAAATGAGTCACACAATAACTCTTTATCATTTACATTGGAGCCAGGGGCGGATCTAGACATTTGGTAGATGTGAGGGTAAAATAGTCGTTCGATACTTCGATGTATAAAATTTTTAAATTGTTTCTGATTGTATACTTCGTTATTCAAAATAGTCCCTAACATTAAAATCAAGAACTATTTTAGAATTTAAATACATTGAAAGACCATTATGACTATTTATTACATATTCAAGGACCAAAATAGCTATTACCTTTTTATAATATATATATAGAAAAAAAAATTAGGGAAGTGGCATGTGGGGCTTTAGCCCCACATAGCCCTTGAATACATCTGCTCCTGATTGGAGTCCACTTAAGAATGATAGTCTTAAGTGAGATCATGAGTCTTAAGAGACCTTCAAAAAAAATTTCCCCAATAAAAATACCTATTAGGTACCGGATTTTAAATGGTGAATACCTCACCGTTAAGGATGATCTTAGAACATATTCTCCTTAACATTAATAGAAAGCACATGTGAAATAATCTATCTAATGCTTAGAAGCATCTTTCTCCAGCATGGTGAAAATGATGAATACCTACATATTCCATAAAGTATATAGATTCAAATCATGATTCAATCAATCACATACTTACCTCTGGTGGACCTACAACCATAAAGTATAGACCTTTAACGGGATGATTAGCCAAAGCCATTTGCTCCACTGGTCCAATTATGTTGGAAATTGTTGTGCTTGAATTTCTCAAAGTGTTGTATACAAACTTGGCTGATGCCTAAAAATCAGTTAGAAGAAATGTTTAAATCAGTTATTATAGTTTTAGATGTATAAAAGTATACAATTCTTAAACTAGTGACAAAATTAGACCTTTACATGCCCAAAATTATGTCATGATATATATATATATATATATATATATATATATTTTAATTTCTTTAACAGATGAAGAAAGTCTCTACTCAAAAAAGTTACTATTGTCCTTCTCTTCCTCCCATTATTAGTGTCACATGTGATTATTTCATCCAAATTGAAGAGAAACTATAAATACATGTAAATGGATAAAAAAAATTTACCATTTTTTTTTAGCAAATTTTGATGTACACCCTCCGGTCCAAAAATCAACATTTTAGATTCATTCATTAAATGATGTATGTGATCTATAATAAAGACTATATACATTATTTAATGAATAAATCTAAAATATTGATTTTTGTTTATAATAGTGATCGGGTGGTGTATATATTTTATTATAAGACCAGCTGAAAATTGTCGAGTCATAGAAAAGGAAGAGGATGATCCGAACTAAATTGACACCATCTAGAGAAATATTGATGTATCCATCATTATTATAAATGTAAAGTGAAAAAGATTGACTTGAGAGTGGTGCACATATAATTAATAGATAGATAGAGAGTATTATTGAGAAAAAATGATTGATAATATTACATTAAAAATTAAAAGTAATATTCTTTTTGAGATTTTGTTTTTGAAAATGTGACACTCAATGAAACTTAGAGAGCAACAATTAGAATATTGGATTGTTTGTACAAAAAAAAATTTGTCAAAAAAAGTTGTTTTAAAAGGACAAAAAAGGAACTAAGTATTGATCAAATATTTAATGATACCACTATGATTAATTGTACTATTGTAGACATGAAGTAATGATTTATAACTAAGCATAGCTACCTACCTCAGGGCCTCTCAATTTCTTCACCATATTTAAGATCATACCAGTAAGAGGTGTGGCCAAAGAACTTTTCTTCCTATTGATTTCTTTATGAGCTTCCCATATAAACTCAATTGGATTTTCAAATTTTTTGTCACTTAGCTTTGGAATTGAAACATGCAAAAATGCAAATTGATTTCCCCAAGCTGAACTATTATCATTGTTTTTAATGTCAACCATCTCCTTAATTGACTTATAGCCTCCAATGTTTCTTGTATTCAATAAAACCAATGCTGTGGATTGATATTTGCTTGAATCTTGATTCATTTGGTGCATGTATAGTCGAATTCCAAAGAAAATTAGGCCAGCTATCACATCATTTGTGCTCTGCAATTAATTTGATGACAAAAAATAAACAAACATTAAGCTAATAAAAAGTAGTAATTAAGACTAATACAAGGTTTAAATTGTGTTAATATAGAAAATTGAACACATGCAATTGAAATCACTACAATTGCAATTGTGACGTGGATTTAATTTATATACAGTGTCCTTATATCTTATTAATATGATATTTTATTTTATTGAACCGGATATCGAGTTTAAAAAAAATGATACTTTGCTATATCAGTTTCTAAAATATTTTCACAAATATCGACTATACTTGTGCATACCAAATAAATAAACTATTATAATAATATTTAGTTTAATTAGAGATATTTCACATACCACTCCAAGTCTTGATTTTACTTCTTTGATGCGATCCATAGAGAATGAGACACTTGAGATATTAATTTTCCTTAGCTTGATGTCATCCTCACAAGACCTAATTGGTGTTACATCATCTTCAACCAAACTACTTTTTAACATACTCCATCCAAAATCAGATATAGTATCCAATACTTTGGTAAAAATTGAGGGTAATGATCTCTTGAAAAATGGTTTAGTATTGAAAATTGATTTAGGTCTAATTTTACTTGATGGTAATGTGAATGGAAGAGAAGGGTTATCAGCTCTTTCTAAACATGAAAGAAGTGCACCCATTAGAGAGTAACCATCTCCAAGTGCATGATGAAGTTTGAATACTAAGGTACCAGCTGCATTTTTTGTTGGATATTTAATAATATGTATCTCCCAAAGTGGTCTATCTTGTGGTAAATGTTCCATTGCTATTTTGGACATATAATCATCAAGATATTCATCATAGAGTGATGATTTACTAGTGGGAAACATAGGAATGTATACATGTTCCTCTACTTTGACATCAACTTTCTTCCATTTTTTCTCTCCATTTTGGTCCTTAATCTATTCAAGCATAGATGGTTAGTTTCTTTCATTTTAGGAAGTTTAGGAACTGTGCATTGATAGTATAATTTTTTTTTACATAATTGTCCGATTATATTTCAACTTTGGTGTTTATTTCATAATATATTTTTTTTAAAAAATATCTTCATATAAAATATATATATATATATATATATATATATATATATATATATATATAAGTTTAGTACACATGCATGCATTATTCATTAAATTATTGAAGATTAAAGATGATATTTAAATAGGGAAAATATTTTGATCCAACAATTATGTAATTGTCGTATCAAAATTTCATCACTTGGTGATTCGTGGTAAAAATTTCATCTTTTTTTTTTTGTTGAAGGAATCTATGTTTGGCCCTAAAATCATGAAATGGATCACTAAACATAGATAAAAAAAATTTGTAACTAAGAACTATAAATTTGATAATTTTACAATGACTAAAAATATATTAAAACCCAAAATAGAGTGTGTGTGTGTGTATGCATGAGTAAAGTGAACATGATTGATTACTTACCATGATGGAGGAGAAACGAGTGTTGATAGGAAGGAATACATTGTTAAGAAGTGACAAGGTTTGGTTGTCATCTATTGAAATTGAAATCTCAAATTCTAAAACACCTAGAATGCACACACTTAAGGAAGAGCTATTCAAATATTGCCCAGTGGGGCTCACTGGCTCTTCAATTTCTTCCTCAAATGCTTCCATTATCTTTGAGCATGTTCATGATTTTTCATAGAGTTTTGGTACATATATATAGTGTGGGAAAGAAGAGGTAGGTATAGAGCATTTTAGCATTACTTAAATATATAGGTTTGTTTGGTTTTGTTTTTAATGGTCACACTGCCAGCTTTGTCGGTTACTTAACTTACTTCACTAGTATAGTGTAGTTGGAAATACACATTTTATTTTTCACAAAATGTTATACAACTTGAAGTATTTTTTAATTTTTTGTTTTATGCAATACATGTTCTCAACTTGTTAATTAGAAGTTGTTAAACTTTTGAAATGATCTATGGTGATGGAGGAAAAAAAATGTTAATTAGAAATTATGTATTTCTTTATTTTGTTTTGAGGAATGATTTTATCTATGGAAACAACAATTTTTTTTTCTTATTATCACACAAAAAAATCGATCAAGACCATCTATTTTTTATTATGCTAAGTTGTCCGAAAGCAAATATTATGGATTAACCCATATTCACAAACAACTTTTAGTATAAGCAATAATAAAGAATATTTTAATAGCATAAAGTTGTAGGTTCAACTAGTGTTGTCGATTTGAAGACCTCTTTAATAAATGGTCTGTGTGTATCTCTGTTAATGTTTGTTGAACCTTAAAACCTCTGCCCTAATCCTTATGAGTACCTAGAGCCCAGCTTACTAAACTTTCTTCGATAAACTTTTTTAATTTGAAACAGTGTTCCTATTCTTTTTTCCACTAAGAATCATGGGATCATAGTGCCATGGATATACTCGTAGGAGAGAAAGAGAGCATATGAATAGTCATAGGGTAAAAATGCTCATAAGAAATCATATTGATTGATAAAAGATGGTGATTTGTGTACATAAGCTTATTTATAGACATCGACCACAATAACTGATTTGAGCAACTAATTAATAACTACTTCTAACTAACCAGCTAAATAAGCAACTAATTCATAACAACTTCCGACTAACCAACTAAATTCAAACTATGTTAACACGAGTATCTCTTGGATATTAACTTAATCATAATTTCTTAACAACGACATAACCTTGTATATGAGGTTGTTAAAATCAAGTTTTAACTCTTAAAATCGTCTGATTTCATGTTTTCATGTATGAATTTTGAGTTAAATTGTTTGTAAAATCGAATTTGAGTATAACATCAGAGTTGGACCTTATTTTACCCAAGTTAACATGTAGTGAACTTTTTGAAATTGGACAAAATACCACAAGTCAAAACTTATTAGGTACATAATTTAAACTTCTTTCTTTATCAGAAAATTAACAATCCTCGTCGGTTCCTTAATTAGATAGGTGTCCTAAATCTTGTTATCCCAAATCTTGTTTACATGTCTCAGTTTACTAGGCAAGATTTGTGAATTGCGATAATTTATAACACCTGTCTCAAGTCGAAGAATTCCACCAAGAATTAATCATTTGAGCATTATGTTAGCCATCATTAAAAGTGTTCCCATTTCAAGCATGCTTTCCAATCTATTGTCTAATTTGAAATTCAAAATTATGGGTATTCACTTATATGTTCTTAAGAAATAGCTTTTTCAGTAGATTGAGTTGGAGTCACGTGTTTATAAACCAATACTATCATAGATCTCTTCAATTTTTAAGCAATGTATGACTTTATAATGTATAGTAAAAGTTAAAAGGTTAAAGCTTCTCCTAGACCTAACTTAATTGACAATGTTGATATTGTTAGGTTGAACATCTTTATTTAAATTTAAACCTAAAATCTTGCACTTGTATGTAAATTTTAAGTGATATGACTTCGTTTATAGAAAAAGGAAAAAAATATTTGTTAGCTTTCATGTGTAGTTTATGCTCTTCTTCCGGTGTTAATATTATGATCTCAAGTCTAATTAGGGTTGCCAACGGAGTGAACTACCGCTCCTCGTCGCTGCCACCCTAAGGGTCTCACGTCCTCGACGTCCCTATTCCTTGCCTTGGGGAGATTTTTTCCCGATCTCCATAGTCTTTGCCAGGACCTCAACAATATAAAAATATTCAAATTTCTATTGTTTTTAATCAAATTGGTGCTAAAAGTAATTTAAAATTTAATCATAAAACAAATAAAGGATTTAAACATCACATTTTAAAGCAATGTATACACATTGCGTAAAAAAGAAAAATAAATATAACATATAAAACACTTCAATATAAACATATAAATGTTATTTTAGTACAATTTTTGGACTGGATTTAGTGATTTCAATTCTGGTTAAGCCAATGATATGGGATAACATTAAGAGAAATTCATTATCTCTTTTTTCAAAGTCGCCCAGTCATCATATAATGCATCTTCAAAGATGTGTTTTTAGTACACTTTTACCATCTAACAAGCAGACAATTTTTGTTGAAAAACAACCTCCTTAAAACTTGATATAGTAGTAAAAATAGAGGTGTTATTAGCATTTTTACTAAGCAACAAATTAATAATGAATGTGATGCAAACTTGGTCCACCATAGGGTGAACTTTGCCTTAATATAAACGGCCAAATTAGAGAGTTGCTCTTCTCCTATTTAGAATTGTTCATTCCGTTAAAAAATCGAACGTGAATTAACTACGTAAGTGTATTTTCATCGTTAGTTTTCTCAATGTGAGTTAACTCACGTAGCACGGAAATGAACAAAAATAAAAGGAGAAGAGCAATTCTTGCCAAATTATGCTCTCTAGCTAGCTAATTGTAATTTGTAATTTGTTCAACAAAAATGCATAGTTGCATACCATATGAAAAAAGATTACCAACTATTACAAAATCATTACATACCATTGAATAAAAAAAGCAAAAATGATCAATTCAAGAGATTTCTCCATACAACATTTGATTTTTATGTCGAAGTCTTTCTTGATGCTTTAATTATCATCTCAAGAGATTTCTCCATACAACACTTGATTTTTTGCTTGTCAATGAAATCTTTCTCAGAACCAAATGCAATTCTTAACTTTCCCATGTAGCTCATGATTGTTACTGTGAGACTCTGCAATTTCCACAAAGAAAAAAAACAAAATATATGATACCAAAATATAAAAAATAAACCTTTTAGAAAGAAAAAAAATGCAAATTAATCGTCAATTTTGTCCCTAAACTTCTCTAGCAATCGAACAAATTGATACTAAATCAGCAAACAAAAAATTTCAACATGATCTTGATGGTCAAAGTCCTTGATCAAGTTAATCTCTTTAGGAAATGTCGGTAGTGATAGCCAAAATTGATCGATCTAAAAAAAGTTAATGCTAATGTGATTGAAGATTTTCAATTTATTGACCGTTTTCAAATTTTGTTAATTATAAGATCGAATTCACATAAATGTTTTTTGTGAACACATTTTCGGCATCAACAACTTATATACTGATTTTTATGTTGTTTTTCTCACATCAGTTCTTCTTGGCTCCGATGTTAATACATATATTTAGGTTGTATTTTATACGTTGTTGAGATATGATGTCGTTTTTCGCGTGTCAAAGTCAACTTTAAAGATAAAAATTGATTTTAACATTTCAAAAATGTAAAAACACATTTAACTGCAAAAAATCACATACCTCTGGTGGACCAACAACCATGAAGTATAGACCTTTGACTGGATGATTAGCCAAAGCCATTTGCTCCACTGGTCCAATTATGTTTGAGATTGTTGTACTTGAATTTCTTAAAGTGCTGTGTACATATCTAGCTGCAGCCTGAAAACCCCATTTATTAATATGCAGGTTTTCAATTAAATAAACCTATGAATTAGTTTTCAAGTATACCAAATAAAAGAAAATTAGAGTTTCATACTTGTATTTTCATTTACATGTTTGTGTAATTAGACCTGGCATAACATAATTAGTTGAAACAAATGAATATGTGGCTAGTGATCCTAAAATCAATGAAACTTAGATTATGCATAAATAGGGAAATGATGATTAAGAATAAATATGAAGAGAATTGATGACGTCACTCATTCTGCCTCAAGTACTCTCTAATAGTGTAATAACCCTAAACACTTGTGCTTAGGTTCTTCTTCTATCTTTAGGTTCTAGTATTTCGATTCCCTAAATAAATTGATTCAACTTACTATCTTGATTGTAATTCCTTACATTCAATATAATCTATATCATTGTTCTCCATTTCTTAACAATCGTTGCTACCTCTAAGGATCAAACCCTAACGGTTTGTTTAGGCTTTCCCTCAAAGTCAACTTACTATCTTGATTGTAATTCCTTACGTTCAATATAATCTATATCATTCTTCTCCGTTTCTTAACGATCGTTGCTACCTCTAAGCATCAAACCCTAACGGTTTGTTTAGGCTTTCCCTCAAAGTCAATTCAAAAGTATATATATATACTCTTGAGATGTATACTTTCAAACACATGTATTTCTATAAACGGGGACGAGAAAGGAAGCTCTCTAAACTAATACTATGAAAATTTGATATTTGGGTAAAACAACTGACAATGTAAAACATTTTACATATAAAGATGACATTCAAATAGATCACATAATTTAAATGCATACTAATATTACTATTTCCTAAAATTCCTAAATAAAACTTTTTTATACCTATATGTGTACAACTAATTTATACTAGCAGACTATCAAGTCTCCAAGATGTAGCTCAAGTGGTTGAACTGGAATACCATAAGGAGTTTGAGAAGGAGCTACATGATTTAAACTATATGGCCACTAAATAACATACTAACAACTAGGGTTTGTCCATAAAAAAAGTTATTATCGGTGTATACAAATTATATGCTTTAAATTTGAAAATCTTTTTTCATTTTTTACAAAAAAAAAAAGAAGACATTTTATATTAAAAAATGTAAAATTTTCTCAATAATATTTTTAGACATAGACATAAAAGAATAATGACATTAAATTAGGTCTAACTACCAACCTCAGGGCCTCTGATTGTTTTCACCATATTTAAGAGCATGCCAGTAAGAGGTGTAACCAAAGAATTTTTCTTCCTGCTGATTTCTTTATGAGCTTCCCAAATAAATTCAAGTGGATTTTCAAATTTAGGATCATTAAGCTCTGGAATTGGTACATGCAAAAATGCAAATTGATTCCCCCAAGCAGCACCATTATTGTTCTTGCTAACCATTTCCTTAACAGATTTATAACCTTTGATATTTCTTGTATTTAGCAAGACCAGTGCTGTTGAGCTAGCTTTTCTTGATTCTTTATTAACTTCTAGCATGTATAACCGAATTCCAAAGAAAATTAATCCAGCAATCACATCATTTATGCTCTGAAAAAAAATGAGATAAAAATGTCATTAATTGAGAATGTAAAATTAATTTCTAAGAATAAACAATGTTGCTAGTTAATTTAGTCTATTAATTTGAAGAATATTTAATATTTTCTTTACATCTTTTTCTTTTTTACTCCAACAACTTCACCTATAAACACATCTATGATATGATAGTGCCATAAATTAGTGGATGTAAGGGTAGATGTAAAACAAAACAAAGAGTGTGACGAAAAAAAAAGAGCATTGATTCTATTCCCAAACTGAACAACTATTATTATGGGTGTAAAAACTAGGCATGTACTATTTTATATATATAGTTTTAAACTAATAATTGAAATTCATTTTTTATGTGGGATTTAATTTCTAATAAAAATGCATAATTATACTCATAATCCCTATTATAGATAATGTATGATTTTGGTCTTTTAAATATTTTTAAGACATATGCAGACCTCAATTGTTATAATTATGTGTCAAAAAAAAGTTGTAATTATAGTCTTCAACCACTTTCATTTATTTACTTCAAGGATTTTTCATTTATCAAATCTATCATAAAACCCTAATATATTTTGACAAAAAATAATGAGTTGTGTAAAAGAAAAAGAGTATAATGAAGAACTTTTTTTTTATAATTTTTTATGTAGATAAATTTGAGGGACCAAAATCACACATGATCCAAACAAGATGGTTTAAAAGTATAATACCTAAGCTAAAAAATAAAATAAAAGTCCAACTATGAGATATTTCACCTACCACTCCAAGTCTTGTTTTCACCTCTTTGATGTGCTCCATAGTGAAGGAAACATTTGAGATAGTAATTTGTCGAAGCTTGACATCATCAGCACGTGACCTAATTGGTGTTAGATCATCTTCAATCATGCTACTTTTTACTATACTCCATCCAAAATCCAACATAGACCTAAGTGTTGAGGATAAAATAGAGGGAAATCTCTTGATAATTGCTTTGGTATTGAAAATTGATTTAGGTCTAATTTTACTTGATGGTAATGTGAATGGAAGAGAAGGGTCATCAGCTCTTTCTAAACATGATAGAAGTGCACCCATTAGAGAGTAACCATCTCCAAGTGCATGATGAAGTTTGAATACTAAGGTACCAGCTGCATTTTTTGTTGGATATTTAATGATATGAACTTCCCAAAGTGGTCTATCTTGTGGTAAATGTTCCATTGCTATTTTGGACATATAATCATCAAGATGTTCATCATAGAATGAGTTGGATGATTTCTCACTTGGAAATTCAGGAACTTTAATATGTTCTTCCAAGTTAACTTCAACTTTCTTCCATTTTTTCTCTCCATCAAATTGGTCCTTGATCTATTCAATCAAGTACTCCATGATTAGTTTTTCAATTTTTTCCTAATAATAGGAAAAATTAATTGGTCTAAATAATGAGACACATTCAAACATAAACATTTTTGTTAAAAACATGCACATACATTTGTGGAAAGATAATATAGTTTGTTCAATTTCATCAAAATTATACCATTTGACTAATTATAAGATTACAACTTAGCTTCTTCAAAATAAATAAATAAGATTACAAATTAACATTCTATGGTCTTATACCAGGAAGCACAGATACGGACTTAGACATTGGACACGATACAGACACTGACACGTCGAAAACGATAATAATTTGAGAAAATAACAAAATTCAATGTAATCATATGTATTGATGTCATGTATGTGTTGGGCATTAACATGTGTCTAACTAACATGCTTCCGATTAGGAGTGTCAGTGCTACAGAGATCATATAAAAAAAATCAAATTTTATGCATTAAACACATGCACATGATATTTAAAAATATAGATACTTGTTTGGGATAAAAAGAGATAGTCTTTAAAAATAATGGAAACATATTGTTTTATTGAATTTGTTTTTAATTTAACTTTGCATGTTTTTTATGGCTTAATAGCAGTTTTAGCCCCTTAACTTTCTCAGAGTTAAGTTTTGCAATTTTGCCCCCTAAAAAAAATAACTACAAAACCGCCCCTTAAGTTTTGCAACTGTAGCAGATTTGGCCTTCAAGACCAATTTTGACTCGGTCTAAGCTGACGTGACACCCTAAGTGAGGTGCCACGTGTTATTTTTTTATTTTTATTTTTTGCCTTGGGGGCCAAAACTTCTACAGTTGCAAAACTTAAGGTATGGTTTTGTAGTTTTTTTTCTTAAAGGGCCAAAATCGCAACTTCGTGAAAGTTAGGGGGGCAAAACTGCTATTAAGTTTTTTTATTCATATCTTTATGAATAAACCAGCCCTTATTTATCTATTATAATTAATTTCTACCAACAACTTTTATGTCCGTAAAACATATATCAATTGGTAATGCCAAAAAAAAATATAGTACACTAACTATTTAATATCCAAAAGGCAAAATTTCGAAACAGAAATTAATGCCCTTCTACTGTGGGCCAAAAAGCTCACATGATTTGCATTAATCACATTTAATAATATCTTTGAAGAAACAGATATAATATGATAATGACTCCTTAAGAAAATGTACCTATCAATTTTAATTATTCTTTTGTCTCTCATTACCCCAATATAATAGCATACATGAACAAAGAGTATGAACCATATGCCATATCATTAGATCATTTCCAATTCCAACTATTGGTCCTTGCTAGATCTTGTAGTTTTTATTTTGGTAAAACTAGCTAGTAGGTTCTTATAATTTTTTTAGAGTAGCATCTTATAGTTGAGAACCTCTTTTGGGTGAGTATCAAAGAGGTGATGTGAGGTCTTGCACCCCCCATAAAAGAAAATTACAAATTCAAAAAAAATTATAAAAATATTATGTGTAGTAGTATTAGTATGAATGATCTCACAAGTCTATGTTGCATTTTATTTTTTCATTTCTTTTTAAAAAAGGTATTTCATGTGAAGTACCTTTTTTTAAGCAAAATGGATTTGTTTGTAAAGTAATTTGTGAGGTACATTTTAAGTTTTAAACTTATTTAATCTCTATAGTTACGTGCATGTTATATCCGATTCACAACAAAAAAAGATTTAAAGATTTAAAGAATAACAATTTCAAGATTTTGAAAAAAAAAAATCAAAATTTAGTGACATTATAAATGCCAAAAAAACTTACATTCCACATGATGAGTCGTTTTTGAAACTACTATTTTCATTATGATACAGATTTAGCCAACATTGCAAACATGAAGTATAGATCTTCAAAGTAAAGTACTAATTAATTATTTTTTTAATAAAGCACACACAAACAATATTGAGATATTTGTACCTAAAACATAATATTAAGATGTAGAAAGAGATTTTAAAATGTGCCAAAAAATAAATAAAGGATGTGACTGAAGTAAACACTACTTAATAAATAATAAACATGATTAATATACATAAAAATATATTTTAAAATAAAATAAATATATTACCATGATAGAGGAGAAACGTGTGTTAATGGGAAGGAAGATATCTTGAAGCAATTCAAAGGCAGAAACGTGTGTTAATGGAATTTCAAATTCTAAAATTCCTAAAATGTATATACAAAGGGCAGAGCTGTTCAAATATTGTCCTGTGGGACTCACTGGCTCTGTAATTTCTTCTTCAAAACCTTCCATATTTTTCTTTCACTATTTAACTATATGAATAAAATATAAAAAAAATATTACTATGCTAGTTGAATGAATTTTGTGGTGTTGAAATTTGAGTTGGTGTGTTAGGGTAGATATATACAATGGGAAGTAAGAGAGAGAAGGGAAAGTATTCTTGGCATTAATTGAATACTAAGGGTTGTTTGCCCTTATTTAATGGTCACACAGCTTGCATCCCTACCCTTGGCGGTTTCTTAATGTACTTGCACTGGTGCAGTGAAATGGCAGATTTTTTGGTAGATCCAGCTTTGAAGAAATATACATTTCTTTTTGATAAGGCATTCAATATATACCTAATGTGTGTTTAATTGCGATAGTAATATGGACTTACATCTGAAGTAATTAAAGTCTATAAAAAATTGTTTAATTTAAGAATTGAATTCGAATTCTCTTAAATAAGTTGATGGAGTTCATTAACCATTTGAGTTCAATCATTTAGTTACCCACCTATCTTTAATGATAAACTTAAACTATACTCCCTCTGTTTCTAAATATAAGCAAAAAATTTATGGAATATTATATATTCCATAAAAAATTTTGGCTGAGATTAATCGATATTAAATGACGATAAAAGTTTTGTATCAAAAATCGTATAGTAACAAAAGAAACACCGAAATAATTAATTGAACACAAATTTAATAGTCGGGTCACATAAGACCATCCACAATGGAGCTCCTCTATTTAGGTGTTTAAGTGGGCCACACATGTACATATCATTCATTTTATAAATTTTTAATGTCAATAACTAATAAACATCAAATCTTTCCAACCCAGCACCACAACAAAATTTACTAATAGCCCACTAATGATTATATTATTACATGAATTTTTCTATCATGTGCAAATTTGCACATGTTAAGAAGTTTAAAATAGTAATTTTGTATTGAAACTTGTGTGTTTTATATTATATATTTAACTTTTCATAAATTATTGTTGTTTTCCAAGAAAAAATTACTACTTTTATTTTCTTTAACATGTGCAAGAAAAAATAAACATGTTAGATAAACCTTTATTATATTTCTAAAATGCTCATTTATTTCATTAGATAATATTAAATGAAATTCACACAAAAAAATGAAGAGAGAATGTCCTTGTATAAACACCTTCTCTATAAACACCAATAATTATCAATCCACAATGGGGGTGTCTATTTAACTCGGTGCTAAATAGGTGAAGCACCTTCCACTACGGATGGTCTAAGTACTTAACACCCAACCCATACATAACAAAGTGATTTAATAGAAGGATCAAATTGATTGACGTTTTACAATTTTAAGGATGGTTTTGACTATACGTAATTTTCACGGCTAAAATAACCGATAGTTAGTAATTTTAAGACTAAATTGGAGGTTTTTTTTTTTTAGAGTTAGTAGGAAAATTCACACACACTAAATGTAGGAAAGAAGAATATTGCAAGTTAAAATTCACACCTCCGGTGTATTAAACAAGTTTTGATCATTTAATCAATGAAAGTTTGCTTAGTTGGTAAATGGTTGATTCATTATAATCATGACTCATGAATTTAACTCATTATTAATTTATTCTAAATGGATTTTTTTTCGACGAGTACTAAATGAATTATAA
Organism: Medicago arabica; assembly: GCA_946800305.1. NCBI lineage: Eukaryota > Viridiplantae > Streptophyta > Magnoliopsida > Fabales > Fabaceae > Medicago > Medicago arabica. The sequence goes on from OX326966.1 coordinate 56,599,925, forward strand.
TTTTTTAATGGAAATGGATCTTATATTAATTCATGAATTATAGAGATTAGATAACTTGTTTTTTGGGATGTCAATTTTTTGAGAACTTTTGGTTACTAGCTCGACAACGGATGGGTATCTCTTCAATGAATCATCTTCATGTGATGGATCATATGCTAATATTTAGTGCATTGGGATGATTTTCCAAAAAAAATAAGGTGTTCGACACAAGTTCAAATTCTCTACATTATGTTCCTCTCCAAGACACAAAAATTTAAAAAAACTATAAAGTAATTAATGATGGTGAAACTCATTTAATAGTAAAATCCATTGTATATGTTTTATATCTTTTATTTATTTTGTCAAATGGAGATAATCCTAACCAACACATATTGTGTGGCTTGCTTATGTCTTAGGTAATGTGGAAGGAAAAAACTACAATTGTTTAAAGAAAAAGGAGGAGTCAATTGCTTATTTAATTGATAAAATTGAACTATTATCCTTTTGCTAGTTGAAAGCCAATAGTCAAATATCAGCTTTTGACCTTCATCATTGATGTGTTAACATTTAATGTTTGTGGGATTAATCACATAGTTGTGTTCTTTCTTTGTTGTTGTCGTGGCCATGTTCTTATTACTAAATAATAACTCTTGATATACTTTGAGTTTTCCCTTGCACTCCTGCATAGATTTTCTTTGAACTCGTTTTCTTTTAACAAACTAAAATGAAATTATATTACCACAACAAATATATAAGATTAGTCAATATCAAAAAAGAAAAAACATAAATAGTTAGTCAATGCCCAAACAAACTAAAGGGCTTGACCACCACCTCTAAGTGCAGTAATAATTGAATATTTGATGTAGTATACACATATGACAGGTGGTGGTAAAGCTAAGCGTTCGTTTTTGCAACTAATATGGTTTCTTTGTATTTGGATTGTCTGCAACAAACGAAATAATTGTCTTTTTAATAATGTTGTAACTACAATTCCCCAGTTAAAAAAATCATGTTTGTTTTTTACATTCAAAGGTGATAGTCAAACTCTTTAGCTTGTTAAAAAATGGTGAATAATAGAAAACATGATGGTAACATATATAATCATAATCTTTTCAACCATTGAACATGATGGCAATCATATAAATATATAGATCTTTTATGAACCATTGCCAGTGTTTCACTCTCATTCTTAAAGTGCCTTTGTAAATGTTACCCTTTAGTCACCTTCCACCGTTTTATAAATCTCAATTTTCATAGCAACTTTAGCGGTGCTGCACTATCTATTTTTTTCTTTCATCATCATGTATTGTTAGCATACTAGTAGAGGAAAAAGATAAATATTAGTAACATGGATGAAATCTTACACCTCCTTCTTAAAGGAATTGTGATCTTTGTCTTATCACACGTGAATTTAATTACAATAAGCACATTAATGTACTTTAGGTATAAATTACAATAAGCTGGACCTAACTTTAAGACTTGTGTTAAAAGTTAAAACATCAAAAGATAAAAAACAGAGGTATAAATTAGACCTCCTTCTTAAATGTCCCTGGTGTTCCAATCCTTTAGTCACAAATTTGGTACATCATCATGTATTGTTGTGAAAACCTATTCAAATTCAATAAATTTGACGGTTAGATACGCAAGGAAACGCCTCTAACTCTAAAATACTTCATCCGTCTTACAATTATTGTCTCTTTAACATTTTTTATTTTTTTCAAAATAATTGTCACTTTACAATACCAATGCAGCATTTATTATTTTTTTCCACTATTATACCCTTATTTATTGAATTTCATCAAACATAACTACTCCACTAACTACAGTTAATAAGGGTGTTTTAGTAAATGCGACTAATTTTACCATTGAAATCAACACAATTAATCAACTTAATTTGGGCAAATCCGCTAATATCTGGGTTGGGTTGGATTGGGTAATAGGCTACTCAACTTATTTTTCTATATTTTTAATTATTAAATGACTAAATGACAAGTACTCATAATTTTTCTTAAATATTACTCTACCTTTTAATTTTCTTAAAAAAAATTGGTTAACATATTTTTACTATAATTTTAGCATCATAGAATAATAAATGATAATATCAAATAATAAACTCCATCATAACATATTTGCAACAAACTAAAGTTACATGACATAAAATTGCATTAGTATTAAAATAACCAAAATGTGCAACATCTTGATTTGTAACTCTAGCATGTTTTGATTTTCATTATATAAGGTATAATGTGTATTTTTTGGAAATATAAATTGGTCTATGACCATAACCTTTAGTATTTTTCTTCCACCCTATGAAAATAAAGATAAAAAATATTGACATTATTAGATAAGTGAGTTTTTTGGGTTTAGGTCTAATTTTATCCGAAACCCATTTATTTTTATGAATTTTCCATTTTTAAAAATCATACCCACCCAATTATCCAACCCAACCCATTTTTTTATTTTATTTGAATGGATTTGACCAGGTTTTCTGGATTGACCCAACCTATATACACCCCAAACCCTAGCTTTCTAAAACACTTTTCTAAGTTGCTTCCCTCGTTCAAACTTCTAGATCAAAGTCGTCGTCTGCTTTGAGTCCTAATCGTGGTTTAACTTCTAAACTTGAGTTTATTATTGTTATCGTTCCTCCATTGTCTTTTGTTTTGCAGGAATCAACACCTTGATAACCAAACTATATCAGATGAAAATTAAACTTGTCTTGCTCTTGACACAACTTTAATCTTCTTAACAAGAGATAAGTATTGAAAAATATTCCTCTATCGATGATTATCAATTTTTGATACTTGTCATAATGATTCAAATAAATTACCTATTTCTTTTTGACAAGGGATAAAAGACCATGTGCCTCTAAACATAGATATTATACTCATTCCGTTCCAAAACAAGTGAACTAATTTGACTACGTGTATTATTCACCTAACATACTTTGATCATATTTTTTTTGTTATTATATAAAGATAAATTGTGAGTAAATAGGCAATTACCCCCCCTCCCCCCGAAATTGTAAGTTTCGTCAATTACCCCCTTGAAATTAACAAAACTTCAATTATCCATCTGAAATTGACAATGTTAATCAATTTACCCCCTCCGTCAAATTCTTCTATTAGTCAACACGACGTTTTGCAAATACCCCCCTGAATTTTGCACTTATGTGCAAAATGCCCTCTGAACTTGAAAATTTATATATATTTTTTCTTATTCTTAAAAGTGACTGCATTATTATTGCTGAATTGTAGAGCATATTAGCTAAGTTTTGATAGTATACAACCATATATGTTCCCTGAAACGATCAAACATTAACCATGGATAAAGCCTGATGATATGAAAGTCAGCACAACAAAGTACAGTCACACCTATCAGATGGAAAACTAATGCATGACATACATAATGAAGCACATAAATGACATATGATTGGCATAACCAAGAATTACCAATATGTCAAAATATATGTCTTTGCTATTGCTAATTTCTTGCTTTGACTCTATTGAGTTGTCTTTTGGAAAATGAGAAGATGCACCAATATGAAGCAAGAAAGCTAGCATATTCTCCCCCCAGATGTTGAAGAGATAATTTCGTTAAAAGTTCTTATTTGTCATTCAGAGAGGACTTTCAAGTGGCAACACAAAGCCAACACATAAAAATCATTTGCCGAACAAAAGTAGATTTCCAGTACATTTTCTAACCAGAAAAACCCTTTGCGGTCATTAAGCCAATTCTGCCAAGATGGATTCTCATTCGTCTACCACCTTCCAATGTACCAAAGCACAATTATAGCCTACAATTTAATACTAGAACAACCTTACAAAGTTGTACTACTTTCTATAATATATTATTATTCTTGCTATGCAATCTAAACCATCTCAAATATATTGGATTGTAATAAATGATCCAAATGATAATTGTAATATTGTAGAGTTTAAAGTATTAAAGTTAACCGTTAATTGTTTGCCTTTAATATCTTTTGAATCAAATATGAGAATTTTTTTATAAATTTTTATGTTCAGGGGGCATTTTGCACATAAGTGCAAAACTTCAGGGGGGTATTTGCAAAACGCCACTTTGGCTAACAAAATAATTTGACGGAGAGGGTAAATTGATTAACGTTGTGCAATTTTAGGGGGGTAATTGAAGTTTTGTTAATTTCAGGGGTTGATAAGTGCTCAAAAGTAATATAATTCTTGTGTTAAATTAAGCATTTTTGTGACTTGTTATGCAAGTTATCTAAGGAAAAGCTACCAATTGTTGTATGATTTACCATTTATGCTTTACATGCCTGATTACATCCCATTTATGCAGGAAATGACAAGCAAGGAACAAGAAAGAAGCTCATGAACCAAAGTCTGCACGCTTGAAGCAACCTCAGCTCACTTAAGCGTGCAGGTTACAGTAGCCAGAGCCTTTTCACGCTTGCTGCACGCTTCCCACACGCTTGCAAGAATTAACTGCACGCTTGAAGCGACCTCAGCTCGCTTAAGCGTGCAAGTTCCCGAGAGCAACTCTTCTACACGCTGCCAGTATGCTTCCTGCACGCTTATTGAAGATCAGCTGCACGATTAGAGCGACCTCAGCTCGCTTAAGCGTGCAAGCTCCAGAGAGCACCAGATTTTGTACGCTTCCAGCATGCTTAAGCGGAGTCTTTCATATGCAGTAGATAAGACACACGTGGCAGTTCCTAAATGGCCAATGGAAGATATTTTGCCTGCACGCTTGAAGCAACTGTAGCACGCTCAAGCAAGCAAGCTCGAATACAACCCATATAAATAGCTTTCTCTTCTCTTTCCTCTTGATCTCGTACTATTTTATTACATTTTTCTGGTTTTTAGAGAGAGAACTAGGGCTTTTCTAGTGAGAGAAACACAAAGCAAGGTTGTTAGGAGTAGATTCCTCCAAAGATTTGTTGAGACATCATGAATCTTAGCATGAAATCTTCATCTTTCTTTCATTCTTTGCCAAGCTTTCATAGATATATGTAGCTACATCTATCCTTGTGGGTCTTGAGGAATTCAAACAAGCTATTATGTAAACTCTTGATTATTTAATATATGGTTCTAGCTTATTCATTCAATATTGATTATTGTTCTTGTTTTTAATGCTTTATTTATGATTTGAAATGTTATTGAGAAATACTTTTGAACCTAAGATTAGAACAATGATCTATCAATGTTTTTATTCTAGACATAGAGTTTAAGATTTGATAATCATTTGTAATCAAGCACTTAATGTTTTTGGATCGTTTAATAGATTGGAAAATCGTCGATTAAACGATTTGATTGAACTCATGAAATTATTTAGACATAAATAATGATTGAAATCATAACATTATTTAGATATGAGTAATGTTGTCAAGTGATTGTGAAAATATCGTTTAAAGAGCTAGAACCATTATTTGATCGAGAGATTGCAGTTGTTACGCTTGGTTGATTATCTCTGACCCTAAGCGAAATAGCCCTATCTCGTCTCGCCTTATTTTTATGTCGAGTAGAAAATAGTTTTAAACAAACAAACATTTATACTCAAACACTTAAGATGATAAATGTCGTTAAAATGCTTATGAGATACGCTAGTCCCTGCAGAAACGATCATATTATACTCACGTGTAAATAGTTATATGACATGTAAAAATCTTACATCATGTGTAATTGACGAAGCTTACAATTTCGAGGGGGTAATTGCCTACTTACTCGATAAATTGTAGCATATAAGATGTTGTTGGGTTTGTCTTGATGTTTGGTTCACATACCAGACAAAATTCGGCATATGCAGTGTGGTGAGCAAATTTATGCATGATCCAAAGGTGAGACACTTGTAGACTATAGACCATAACAAATATGTTGTACTTATTTGTTTTGCGAGAAAGAAGTGTTTTAATAGTTGTGTTTTTATTTTATTGGCAAATGCTAACTTGTACCCTCAAAGGCATATGTTAAGGAACTTATTATATAAATATACGTATTAAAAGCTGTGCAGTCAACTTTTTAAAAGTTAAATTATCATGTTTTCCAATGCAAAGTTACTCACTTTAGATTCTTTAACATGCGCCCTTGGGGCACAAGTTAACATGACCCTATTTTATTTTACTTTTAAAAAAACCTTGTAGAATGGATTTGTGGCTTTAGCCACACATAACCACAAATTGGATCCTCCTCTGGTTGAGCATCAAATCAAATGGCCTTGATTACAACATTGTTCAATGGGTTTTAGAGCCAAGGGTTTTCTTATGCTTTGTTGAGAACAAAAATTTATTTGGTTGCTTTCTCTATGCATTTGCAATTTTTCAGTTTGTTCCAGTAGTATTAATTGGTATTTGAGGGTTGTTTCGAGCTAGGTACATCCTTTTATTAGTGGCAGTGAGGCTTGCAGTTTTTTCAGCTTATCATCGATTTTTGGAATCACATTGATCATAAGGCTGTCTTTGCTGTTGGAATTGAAAGCTTGATTATTTTTCATTCAAAAGCTTGATTATTAATCACCATGAGAAGTGCTAAGAACATAGGTGCTAATACAATATTTGCTTACATTGTTCTAGACCTTGATGGTGTTGGAAATGTGTATAACTGTGAAATGGAGTTGGAACTATAATGAGAATTCAAACAACAATGGATAAACAAAATGCCTATTAACATTAATTTTATGGACCTGCCACCTTTTACAAACTTTATTTTAAACTTTTTTCTAGATTTGAGAATCACATGCACTTCATGCATGGCCAATGAAAATCGATTAGTGTTTATGATGGTCGTGAGTTTGCAGTGCAGTATAGTACAGATTTGGTGGTGTATGACACTGTTTATTGCTCTTAATTTCATCCCTCTCATTGCTTGAATTGGTCAACACCACAGAAAGTCATTGTTTTGTTTTCATTTTGTTCGATGAGTTGCTGTGTTGTTTGTTTGACAGTGAATCATAACGTGAGCAGTGTTTTGTTGAATGAATCAAACGTTTGAAATAGAGTAGTGTTAACACAGTTCGGTCTAACACTCCTTTAGGGTTATGTTAACAAGTGTAATAAAATCAGTTATTAAGGATTTAAAAAAGAAAATAATTGATAAATTTTAAGTAAAAATAATTGTTTTTTAAAATTTAATAGTTTGAATGTATAATTTTTAATATAAAATTTTCACTTTAGGTTTTTTAACAAGTGTTTTGAAGGCACATATTTTCATTTTATTATTAGGTGAAGCCCATGATTAACATTTTTTAAAATACATTCTACACAAGAGCAAGGATCCTCTCTAAAGTGGTGAGATACATGCGCGTTTCACTTAATAAAAAGATTGACGATAGAGTGATTGTTGTTCGCACTTCTCTTTAAAATATATTAAAAAGTTTAATTCTACTTTTAACCCCTAAACTTTCACAATTGTTTGATTTTGGTATTCAAAGTTTAAAATGAACAATTTCGACCCTTCAACTTTTCCCTTTTTGCACTTTCTAATCCTTCATGCATATTTTTTTCATTTATAGAAACTGAAATAGGTATCTTTATGTTTTGTTCAGAATGTGATTAAGTTGCATGGCATTAATGCAGGGGTGTATCCTTTCATAGACAAGGGCAGCCTTGGCAACCCAAAATATATATTATTATTTGATTAGTAGGAATAAATTAATATTCGGTTACTTTAAATAATAAACATTGAGCTACCTCAAAAAAATTCAGTTGCTGAAAATTAGCCTAAATAAGAAAATTAGAATATTACTACATGATTGATAGATTAATGTATATTGGTTTGATACTTCCGGTCTTAATACCAATTATAGAGAAAACTTTTTCAACACAAAAAATTACTAAGACAATGGTCATAAACAAAACAAACAGACAATGAGTTTTTCGCAAAAAAACCTATCCATTTACATTGAAAATGTCATTATTAATCTATTTAGTGAAAGATCAATTATGGATAAAATTGACTTCTTAAAATGCATTTTACCCAACTTTTCTAAATAACCGTCAATTTTTATCATTTGTTGTTGCTTCAATTTACATTTTATATAAGTAAAAATTATTGTGATTTTTTTCATGTATATTTTAATTTTCGAGTTAATTCTTTTTAGTCTCTACAACACTTGAGATTTTTAAGTTAAGTTTTTAAGATTTTGTTTGATTTTAGTAACAATTTTAGTAACAATGTTAATATGTTTTTTTTAGAGGAATTAATTTATAACTTTTCTTGGCTGTCAACAAAGCAATCACAGTTAGGACCATGTTTTTTTTGGGGCTGGATGTTGGTGGGGAGGCGTGGCAGTGGCGCCGTAGGTTGTGGGTTTGGGAGGAAGAGTTGGTAGAGGAGTGTAGGGAATTATTACTTACAGTTTCTTTACAGAAATTTGTGGCTGATAGATGGTTGTGGTTACCAGATCAGAGTGGCGGGTATTCAGTTCGCGGTGTATATGACATGCTGACATGACATCTCATGAACAACCCCACTTACATCTAAATATGGAGTTAATTTGGCATAAACAGGTTCCTCTAAAAGTCTCTATCCTTGCTTGGCGGCTGCTGAAGGATCGTTTACCTACAAAAGATAATTTGGCAAACCGGGGAATTATTCCTTTGGAGGCGCGGTTGTGTGTCATTGGATGCGGGAATGTTGAAGATGTGAATCATATGTTTTTGTCTTGTCCAACTTTTGGTGCCTTGTGGCCTTTGGTGCGTGCATGGCTCGGTGTTGATGGGGGTCGACTCTCAGAATATTTCAGACCATTTTTTGCAATTTATTAATTACGCAGGTTGTTCGAGATCACGACGATCCTTTTTCCATTTGATTTGGCTTCAATGTGTTTGGGTCTTGTGGAACGAACAGAATAACATGATATTTAGAAACAGACAAAGCTCTTTACCACATATGTTAGATAAAGTAAAATCATCTTATTTGTGGTGGTTAAAAGCTAGTAATGTTGTATTTAGCTTTGGTACTCATTTTTGGTGGTCGAGCCCGCTTTCATGTTTGGGCATCGACTGACACGTTTGTAATCTTTACAGGACTTTGATATTTCCGTGATTGTTTGAGCACACCTTGTGATGCAACAATTACGTTGTCCGTGGTAATATAACCCATTTTTGCTTGTTCAAAAAAAAAAAAACTTTTCATTAATAATCAAAGTCGAAATACAAGAGGTGCAACATTAAAGATATATGGAGACTAGTTAAGAAAGTGGACTCTCGAGTTAAAGTGTGAATAACCTCTTTCGTTTGTGTCCGACTAAACTTTACCTTAGAATTTTCAATGTAAATAACACAATTTCTTCGACAAACCTCCACTATTGCTCCAAACCCAGATATATCATTCCTACCTCTATTAAAATAATCTACAACCTTCTTAGCATCCCATTCAAAATCGACAATTGTAAGTTGTAGTTCATACACTCATCGGATAACATGTGAGAGCAGTTGCATAGCTAGAAATAATATTTTAGAAGGGCCGACTTTTAATGTGTGTAAATGTATACTTTTTATTAGTTAATTCAAGTAACTAATAATTTTTTTTCTCTAGAACATGATTTAGACAAGTATTTTAAGGATATTTTAACATATATATTATATAATTTTCAATATAATATACATATACTTTTAATTGAAAAAAGAATTGTGCTTTATTAACACTAAGGCTAGGTATGGTGGGGTAGGGGTGGCTGCAGGAGGGTGGTAGATGGGGGTCTTCGTGGTGGAGGACTATGTGTCATATTTGTAGTGGGGTTGGTGAGGGAGTGGGTAGTTGGTTTGAAGAGAACATGTTCCGAGTTGTAGGCGATGGTCATAATATCTTGTTCTGGTTCGACAATTGGGTTGGGGAAAGGCCTTAAGCCTCAAATTTCCTCGACTCTTTGATCTTGCAGTGAATAAGTGGAAGAGATGGCGAGTTTGGGATGGGCGGTCGGAGGTAGAGCATGGGTGTGGAGACGTCGTCTGTTAGTTTGGGAGGAGGATAGTGAGAGGGAGTGCACTTTATTATTACACAATGTTGTTTTGCAGGATAATGTTTTCGATACATGGCGCTGGCTTTTAGACCCTGTTCATGGTTATTCAGTTCGGGAAGCATATCGTTTTCTTGCTTCCGGTGAGCAGGTGGATAAAACTCTTGTTGATGATGTACGACATAGATACATTCCAGCAAAAATGTCTCTGTTTGTGTGGCGTCTGCTTTGAAACCTTCTTTCAACGAAGGACAATTTGATGCGTCGAAGGGTTATTCAGGTTGCTGACACCGCGTGTGCTTATGGTTGCGGTGACTCGGAATCAGCTAATCACCTATTCTTGGAGTGCGAGATTCCCAAATTGGTTTGGCTACACGTGCGAAATTGGATAGGTGTTCCTACGGTGTATTCTTGTCAGTTACGTTGCGGGAGCATTACACTCAATTCACTTTAATGGCGAGGATGCCGCGTCATTCTCATTATGTGTTCAAAGTAATTTGGTTTGCTTGGGTCTGAATGATATGGAAGGATCGTAATGACCAAATCTTCAAAAATATGGGATCAAATTCTTCCGTTCTCATCGAGAAAATCAAACTAAGTTCTTATTTATGGCTGAAAACTAATAGGCCATCCTTTAATCTATGTTATCATGATTGGTAGCAACAACCGTTACATTGTTAGGGTGTTTGGTTGTAAATAATTTTTGGTGTTAGAGGTGTCTTAAACTTACTAGCATCTTTGGTTGTATTCTTTGTGCGGTGTTTTCCCTTAGCACATCTTATGTGGGGGACTACACCGTTGTTGTTAATATATATCATTTTGGTTTGTGAAAAAAAAAAAACACTAAGATTTTTTTTTTTTGAGAGGCACACTAACTAATTGTTGGTAAGAGGTATACCATTAGATATATAATTATTAAAAACAATAATTTCAAATTAAAAAATTGATGACTTTTTTTAATTTTGTTTTTTTTTCTTTTCGTAAAAACGCATAAAAAATTAAAGAGTGGCTGACGGAATTCAAACTTGGAACAAGAAGGCAACAAGAGGGATTGGGATTTGCTGCTGTAGAAATGCACACAGTTTCACGCAGTAATAAATCCTAACCACTGATATCAGAACGAACGGTTCAGATTAAACAACAGTTTAACACAATTAAATAATCTTAACCGTTGATCTAAATTGAATGGTCCTGATCTGTTACAGCGTCCTGCTGTAACAGCAGGAAATCCCAATCCCAACAAGAGTGGCTGACTATACCATTGAAACACATTATTCAACTATATATTTTAGCGCAACATATTATATATATATATATATATATATATATATATATATATATAATATAACTTTATATTTTAATAATTGTTTATATACCTATTAAAAATGTTTTTTTTAAGAGTTCGGGTGGGCTATTACCCACCCAAGCTCATGAGTGGCTCCGGCCTTGTGTGAGAGTCCTAAAGCTTCTCCAATATCTGTTGAACAAACCGGATTCAACCACATTGTTTTTGTTTTTAAAATTTTTTAGCCTTATCCCGAATACAAAAATCAAAACCAACACAATTTAAAGCATCTGAAAATGGCGCATCAACGTTGCATTTTAGCCTACCATGCATAAGTTTCTGCCACCGAACTTGTACATGTTGCACCGCACTGTTCACAACCACTCTCAAATGTGTTCGGCCCAACTGGTGTATGCATTTCTTCCTACAAAGTTTGTAACTAATTTTCCCTTCATAATCCAAACAGATTTTGTCCTTGTCTCATCAAAGGAGACCGTGTTAATATGTTAATTGTTACTCCCTCCGTTAATATGTTAATTGGAGTATGTTAGAACTTCAATTCTGACCTCCAACTTCATAACTCTTAGTTTTTTTTTAATCAAACTCCATAACTAGTTTAAACCATATGAATTATCCAACCTCGCAAGGTCTGGGGTTCAAACCCCGGACACCGAAAAAAAAAGAGTTACCGTATTGTTAAAATCGTTTATTTTATACTTAAGAGACTAAAATTGCACCATTGTAAAACTTGAAGGCCACATGTATAATTGTAAGTGCTAAAAAATGGCCTTATTAAGGGACTAAGAGTATAATTGGCAAGATGAATTTTCCAGCCTCTATTGATTGAGTAAGTAAGTTTTTGATCCTTATAAATATCTTACATTTCATTTTTAATCCGTTAATTTTTTTTTATTTTTAGTCAGCTAATTTTTTTTTACCAAATTTTGATCCCCAAATGTTTTATGTCATGATCTTTGACCCCTCTTTTTAAGTAAACACGTGTGTTATTTTTAATGCCTTTTTGCAAAGATGTTTATAATATTATAACAATCTCACCTACTATCCTTAATGAAATATGGGTAATTTACTTAACAACCAGCAAGAAATAGTCACATAAGCAAATTTACAAACTATTTTTTCACCCCATTTGCAAGCTGTATCCTCTACTTCTGTAGTTTTCTAGGGGAGAAAAGATAAAATATGCAGCTGAACTTTGGAGGGATCTCAAAAGTTTGGAAAAATAAAAGACCATGAAAATTCAATGGTGGAAGAAAAATAGTCAACAATGAAGTAAAAATGTCATAGGTTAAGTGACTATGAATGTGCTAACAACTTACAACGAAAAAGTTCTTTCAAAAAAAGAAAAAAAACTTCCAACGAAAAAATGATCCGTTGTTTTAGTTTCAATTTAGAGGACGTGTTTGTGTTATTTAATAAGACTTTGAAGGAGACTTAAAACTAAAACAAATCTAGTGTATGATTTGGTCAACAAAATGAAATTGTTCTAGATTGCCCAAAGGACTATACCCAATAGTCCACACCCCGAACACAGTCCCAATACCAACTAAAGTCCTCGGATTAGCCTACCTTTGAATAGGATACCGAATTTGCAAAAAAATATTGATTCAAATCGTCATCAAGACACACGATCCTTATGAAGAATGATTCAAATCGTTAATATTGTGTTTCAAATCGCGAGAAATAGAAAATCTGATTTTGAGAAACACATCTAAGATTTGAATCACAAAATCCTATTTTAGCATGATTCCCATCAAATATCTGAGCGTGAGTTTATTCATGTAGATGTATTTTCAACGTGAGTTAACTTACGTAGGATGAAAATGAGCAAAAACCGATGGGAGAAGAGCAATTCTCTTCGATGAAACATATATGGGCTTGTTTAAAATTGAGCCCAAAGACCAACCCAATAACACAAAAACAACGTCAAAAAAAAAAACACAAAACCCTAGTTAGACACATTTATCACTGTCGTTTATATACCTTGTTGTCTCCAACAAAATTAGGGCTTCTTGTTCAATTTCACAAATCTTCTCTCCCTATTCGCAAACTCTAACTTCAACCATGGTTGCCGCAAAGAAAACTGTAATCTCTCTCTCTCTCTCTCTTCATCTTTATTTTCATTTTTCTGTTAAATTTTTGTTTTTGAGTTCAGAATTTGATTTTGATTTGGGTTTTGGATTTGCAGAAGAAGACCCATGAGTCAATTAATAACAGACTCGCTCTTGTGATGAAGAGTGGGAAGTATACTTTGGGTTACAAAACTGTTCTCAAATCTCTCAGGAGCTCCAAAGGTAAATTTTTGTTTAGTTAAAAATTCGATTTTTATTGTTCTGATCTGATTTATATAATTTGTTTGGATTCTTAAGCTCGATTGAATTAATGGGTCGTTTTGTAAATTAATTTTTGTAATTTTTTGTTTTTTTTATTAATTTATTTTGTATAGTAAAAATTTCGATTTTTATGGTTCTGTTCTTATTTTAACTCTTTGATTTGTTTTTTTTAAGCTCGATTTAGTTGATGGGTTGTTGCTTGAATATGAAAAAAATGGATTTTTATTTTATGAATAGATGGGAGGAAATGAGGTTTTTATAGTTTTGTTTGGATTTGGGGAGAATGAATGTATGGCTTTTGGAATTGGGGTGATGAAATCTGTGAACTTTAGTTTTATTTAGGTGGATTGGCTTAATTTTGAGCTTATGAAATCTCTTTGTGAATTTGAGTTTTATTTATGACTCGTTTGGATTAGCTTAATTTTAAGTTTATGAAAAATAGCATATGCAAATAAATGAGCTTCTATGTATTATTCATAAGCTTTCAAGGTACTATATGTTAAAACAGCTTATGAAGATACAATTTTCGTTGTTGAGAACATATGGATTAACATATAAGCTATTTTTCATGAGCTCAAAAATAAGTCAATCCAAACGGGGCCCAATGTTGCAGGAAAATGACTTCCGTATGGCTTTGATGAGGTTTTTTAAGAATATCCGGTTTTGGTATGGGAAATATGGCTTAGTTTTTACTAAATTAAGGTGGCATTGTTTGTGTCATTGATAAAGAAATGGGTTGACTATGCATATTCTATTCTGTTAAGAGATTGAATTGTAATTGCAGCGAATAGTTTTGCAGAATCGAATGGATTTTGTGTGGTTATGTTTGGCTTTTTAATGTTTGAATGTTTTTGAAACAGGAAATATGGTTTTTACTTAATTAGATTTGCTATTGTTGGTCTCTTTGATTGGGAAATGTGGTGACCATGAGTATTTTGTTCTGTGTGTAAGAGTTAGAAACAGGAATGTAGTTAGGGGTGTTTCTGGTTTTAACTAACCAAACCATATTAATAGTTTGGTTTAGTTTTTAGAAAACTACTTTAATAAAAATCCGCTTTATTTTCAAACTATTTACAATTTGGTTCATATCCGGTTTTGAACAGGATATGAACCAGTTACATTTATAAAACAGTTTTAAATCAGTTTTTTTGTTCCAAAACAGTTTTCAATGCATTTCTGAAATCCCTTTTAGTGGTAATTCTCAAGAACACCAAAAGTCAGTGGACAAAAGTAAACATTTTCGCTACAATGTAATTGAATTAGTGTGATGAATAATCGAAGTGTTTCAATAGAAACTGAAATCGAAGAAGTTTTGCCATTTCCAAAACGATGAGTCTGAATCTTAAATTCAAAAGGACGGAAAAACTATTTACGACATGTGAGGATCGATTTGCGATCTGCGATCTAAACTCTAAAGTATGATGATGATGATTTAGCATAAAAATTCAGCAAGATGAGATCTAAGAGCAAGGAGAAATGAGTGGGTTGAGATCAGTGAGAAGGAGAAGTGAGGTTCGGATATGTGACTAAGTGAGAAAGAGAGAGAGAGAGAAGCGAGTTGCAACGAGAAAGAATGAGTTTGCCAACAGGTTCTAAACCAATTTAGTGAAATGGTAAACTGGTGCACAATTTTTTATGTTATATGGTATGGTTTGGTTTTTTATAAACTGGGCTGGGCTTTAAAAAAACAGAATGGTTTGGTTAGTAATTTGGTTATGCTTAACCACTCCTAATTGTAGTGATTATATTTCCCAAATTTTTTATAACTATTGTATGGATTTGGGAAGAATGAATGTATTTGGGTTGTGAAATCTGGGTCTGGCTGTGAATTTGATTTTTTGTTATGTCTCTTGACTAATCAGTTCTTTACTGAACTCGTTGATTATCATTGTGGATGTTGATTTTGTTTGTTTTAAACATTATTCGGTTCGATTTTATGCAGGGAAATTGATTATCATTGCTAACAATTGCCCACCATTGAGGAAGTCTGAGATTGAGTACTATGCTATGTTAGCAAAGGTTGGAGTTCATCACTACAACGGGAGTAAGTTCTCTATCTAATCAGTGTCATTTTTTAAATCTACTTATAAACACTAAATGATTAATGGAAATTGTCTCAAATATGTTCGATCTATAGTTTAGTGTACTCTGCCGATGTGTTTTTCTTGAATTTAGTGGCCTGAACTTGAAAGCTGCATTCTCTATCATATTCTTGTTCAAGTGTTCTGTTCGGTCCCCATTGTATGACCGTATTTAGCAAGTTTGTTAGTACATTTTGTTGGCTAGTCTTGAGTAACTTGAATTTCACTTGATACAATACACTAGTAAATTGCTTTGGCATGATTAATTATATAGCCTCATATCTATCCTATGCATTGTTGTTTAAACACATATCAATGGTGCATTAACCCTTTAAATTGAAGGCGAGCAAATGTCGGTCACATGTCATTTTCCAATATCCAATTTCGACACAACACTGATACCTTGGTTGCATTTAATATCTTACTTTCTCAATTTGTTAATGTTGTTGATGTGTTTCTCGTGTCCACTGTCTGTGTTAGGTCCTGTGTATAGTCTAGCTTGACTATTGTTAACTTAAACCGCCGTTATAGGTGATTTTTATTTATTTATTGGAATTGCTATTTCACTCTGGGAATTTTAGATGTCAAAACTTCTATTAGTTTCTGCTGCTAAGTTTTGACTTGAAGTTGTAGCAATCTTATCCAGAATTTAGGTCCTGTTTGTTGTGAAAACATTTCCTATTTTCATCTCCTGAAATTTATGTTAGTTTAACTTGTTAACAATGAGATGAGAGACTCTTGAAGTGAACAATTGATCGTCTTACATTTCTGTAAACACTGAAAATGGCAAAAGAACTGTTCCATTATTTCCAAGAATGCATTACCTCTAGCTAGCATTTTATCTTCTCTTCATCACAATGACACACTTAAGAAGTCTCTTATCTTATTCAGAAATTAAAACGAACACAATCTAGAAAATGAAAACAAAAAACCGTTTTCACAAAGTAAACAGGCCCTTAAGAAGTGTCTTATGTCTCTGAGATCTGAGGTTAAAATGTTCACAACAGTTTTGAAAATTGCACTTTTGATCAGTTGAGCCACATCAGGAATTTGACATTTAGATGATATTTTTTTTATGTAATTGCTTGTTATCATTGATTCCTTTGTTACTGCTGTTATTTTATTTATAACAATTCTGTTATATTCAAATGCTTTAACAACGTTTTATTGCTTCTAGACAATGTGGACCTCGGCACTGCTTGCGGAAAATACTACCGAGTGTGCTGTCTCAGCATTGTTGATCCTGGTAACATACTATTCTACACTTATTCTGGCATAAGAAACTAATTGAACGTTTTTCATGTTTTGAATTATTTTATTTTCTGTTTTCAGGTGATTCTGATATCATCAAGACCATACCTGGTGACCAATAGAGTTGTTGTATCAAGTCTTCGATTTTGGTCCTTTTTGAAACAAAACTGGCTGTTTTCTGTTTGTTTGTTTTTGCTTATCAAAATTTATGTGGACTTCTGGAAGTATTTGGATATTCGAGTATTATGATAATTCTACTTCGATTTTTTCTTCAAAATAGTTTAATGATCTATACAATTTTGCAAGTCTACGTTATTTTATTTTACAAGAATCAATGCCATTGTGTTACTAATATGTTCCAGTTATTGTTCTTTGATCTTGAATTCCTCGACAACTCACTTGTTCATGCGATGCACATTAGTGATATTTTTTATCCACAAAAACATTTTTTTTTTATTATAACAAATGTAAAGTGAGAAGGAGGTTTGGTAAACTACAAAATCGGTTTTTTGATTTTGAATATTGTTTGGTTTTGGAAGGAGGTTTTATCCTTTAGGAAGAAAGTGAGAAGGGGAAGACTTATGGACTTTGGTGAACCTCTCCTATATGTCACTTATTGAGCAATTGAGTTTGGACCAACCAAGATGATATTCAAAGAATATTGAGTTTACCACAAATTTGTATGACAATAAATTTTATTAATTAATACAAAATTTTTAATTCCCAGAATTAATTAAACTTTATTAATATGTGTTTAAGAAAAAGCAAATGTGAAAAATGCTGCAGCCACAACCTCTCCAGGGTGAAGCTGCAGTTAACTACCTACGGTGGTATGTTAGAAAAACAATTTTCTTATGTTATGGCGAAAGCTTATAATATTTGCATTTAAAGTTGTGTAATCTATGCATTAAATTCTTTCTCTTTTGACTTAATTTTTTCTCTTTTAGCTTTGTTAACCAATGTCCAAGGAGCACATTTAGCATTACCCATATTATATTAGTGGTTGAAACTCTAGTAGAGATGACTATATATACCAGAGTCGCTCTCCTTCATGTGGTTGAAGGCAAAATATGCCTCTCCCTCTAGCTTTATCCGTTTTTTATGTTGGGCATAGGCTAGTTGTATTATATTTTTTGCATTCCTTGTTAATATTGTTTGTGACTTTGTTGTTCTTCCTTAGTACATCTTGTGTTAGGAAAAACTCTTTGATTTGGATCATTTTAGCCTCTTAACAAAAAATACCACGTTTCTTCAAAATTTTGATGATGTCAACTAGAAAAAATATATCTTTACATATTAAAGTGATATCAATTTTTTGTGTATGTTTTTTCCTCCCAATTTTACTCTTTACTTAAAACAATCATAATATTTCAATTTTGTCTTTTTTACCCAATCAAATATAATTAATATTTTTTAAAAATATCTATACCTATGTATAAGGATTTGATTCAAGACATGAAGGATTTAATTGAGAAATGAGGTTTCATGTTTATGCAGTCTTGATTCAAGACGTGAATGATTTGATTGACGAATACACAATCACTATCTGCTACGCTCTTAGAGAAGGAAATCAATGTGCAATTTTTTTGGCTAAGCTTAGAGCCTTTTTGGATAATGAGCTGCTTCTCCATGCCTCCCCTCCGAAAACTCTTCTTCTGTCTCTCCTTAAGATGGACACAGCTGGAACTTTTGATTCTAGAGAGTAGTCTCTAGTGTCTTCTGTTTTTGTCTTTCGAGTTTCACCTTTTTTTTTCCTTTTCTTTTAACATTGTAACAAAAAAAAAACTCTAAGTCACAACAAGTTAAGATTTTCTTAACTTATTGTGACCTGAGTTAATTTTTTTTTCTTTGTGCAAAAAAAAGTTAATATTTTTCTTCACTTAGAAAATAACTTTATTAATCATATTATCAATACACGGTGCTTAAAAATATCAAATATTATCAATACATGGTTATAACTAGTTCATGCGAACTAAACTTCGAACCTTAGTTCATATAAACAATACTTTGTGGTGATGTTTTATGTCCACGACTAGGTCTTAAATCAGTCGGGCGAAAAACATCACCACCATCCTATTATCTTTGTATATGGAATACGTATGATCAAATGAAGGAGGTTGTGGACTCTACGGTATGACTTTGGGAATAAATCTTGGTGGCGGTAATTTATGTCCTTGCCCATCGCTAGGACCTGAATCTGTTGGGCGGAAAACATCATCACCATCCTTGTGATCATCATTTATTAAATGCTTATGATCAAGTGAAGGAGGTTGTGGACTTTGCAATATGACTTTAGGAATATCTCTTGTTGGTGGTGTTTGATGTCCTTGCCCATCGCTAGGTCCTGATTTTGTTGGGTGCAAAACATCATCACCATCCTTGTGATCATCATTTATTAAATGCTTATGATCAAGTGAAGGAGGTTGTGGACTTTGCAATATGACTTTAGGAATATCTCTTGTTGGTGGTGTTTGATGTCCTTGCCCATCGCTAGGTCCTGATTTTGTTGGGTGCAAAACATCATCACCCTCATTATTATCATCATTTATGTAATGATCAAGTGATGGAGGTTGTAGATGAATATTATTAACCAACCTTGATGCATCTATTGAACCAAAATTTTGTTGCATAATAATATGGAGAAGTAAAATGGTTAAAAACATGCTTTTCTGAACCATGATGCTCTTGAATAGTACAAGAGAAAAACAAGGAGAATCTTGAAGCAAAAACAATAATGCAAGTGATATAAGGGGAGAGTGAGAGTTATATTTAAGGTGTCGTTAACCTAGCCTTTTTTTAGGTTTAGACTATGCTTTAAACATAATAAAGCTAATTATAGTAAGAGTTTTAAAAGTTAAGTTAAAAGTTTTCGTTAAATTGTTTTTTCTATAAATTTTTTTAGGTTAAAAGGTGCTTGATAATATATATATATATATATATATATATATATTCCTATGTGTGTTTACCTCGATCTGATAATTTTCCATGTGGTTACCTTATTTATTTAAATTATTACAACCTAATATACCAATTATTTTCTAAAGTAAAAAATATCTATGGATTCAAGATACAAGGTAATTGGAAAAAAGAGCTTTAACGTTTCTTTTAAGGAGAGGAAACGCGTTAACGTTATTATTATTAACTTTATTTATTTATATTATAAAACTAATGGTTATATACAAAAAGTGGGGGTTATAGAAAAACAAATGCTACAAGACAATATTGATATGGCTTTATGCTTTATGCGTTTCTTAGCTATGAAATAGGAGTTAATGTACTTGGCGTTTTGGATAGAGAGGTTTACCCTTGACACCGGCAACGACCTAGTTTTGCATTATTGAAATGTTTGATAAATTATTTTACTCATTGAGTATCCTAAGATTACTAATGAGCAAGAGCAGCATGAGAACCATGAGCACTAAGAACACCCCCGACCCCACCCATGACTCAACCTATGATCTATGATGACACTTATGCGGTATGAGGTACATTGGTCAATGGCCCAAAAAACGCATAAAATTTTCTTGATCAGGTTACAAAGCGAGCAATCTGATCAAGAAAATCAAGATTAACAGAATAATTTAGTTGGTCAAGACCATAATACCAAATACCAATGACTCAACTTATGAGACCATGCATGATGACACTTTTGCGGTTTGAGGTACATGTCAATGGTTGGGAAACACATATAATTCAATTAGATTGTTGATCAACATTTATAAAGAAAAACACTTTTTTTACAAGAAAAGTGATATTTTTTTTAACAAATAAAAGTATATTTTTATATTTTGAAGTAAAGCTTGCAAAATATAAAATCACGATTACTTGGGATTTCATTTGATTTGACCTAAATTCACGAGACCAATGGTAATCTACATTTTTTTTCTTTTTGATAAATAATTAAGTTCTACTGGTACCTCACCTCAAACTTAAAATGTTCCTAATTTCAAAGAGAACCCCCGAACTTATCTTCAAACCATACCAAGTCATTATAATAATCTATCTAACTCCAAGAGAAATTAAAAAGATTGCATTTAAGATTCATGATTGTGACATGATTCGTCACTCGGTAATAACAAAAGTAAATTGTATATGGAGGCTCAAAGTGGTCTCACAAAGGATAATAAGAATATAAAATGGTGGCTTGAAATGCTCAAGGTACGAAAGAAAAATTGTCTTGTGTGTAATATAAAATAACCAATCGTCCGTAAAGAACGACCGTAAATTAAAGCAAAAATAACATTCATATGGAACACTCATGTTAGAAAGAATTATAGTAGTAGAATGGATTGGAAATATTTGGCTCTAAATCTCACCATAAAATTATGATAACCATCAATCTCAATGATGATTTAAAAGAAAATCTACGTATATTATGGTAATTGCGGAAATTAGAACTTAAACGCAAATCGCAACAAGTTAAGATTTTCCTTAATTCTGGAAAATAGTTTTGTTAAACATATTATCAACACATGGATTATTACTAGTTCAACCATTGAGGTTGTGGACAAGTTTGGGTTGGAAATATTTGCCTTTAAATCTCACCATAAAATTATGATAACCATCAATCTCAATGATGATTTACAAGAAAATCTACGTATATTATGGTAATTGCGGAAATTAGAACTTAAACCCAAATCGCAACACGTTAAGATTTTCCTTAATTATGGAAAATAGTTTTATTAAACATATTATCAACACATGGATTATTACTAGTTCATGTAAACAACACTTAATGGTGATGTTTTTGGCCAGTTTTGAATCAATTGGCCAGAAAACATCATCATCATCATTTATGGAATACCTATGGTCAAGTGAATGAGGCTGTGGACTTTGCAATAAGACTCTAGGAATAGATATTGCCGAGGGGTTGTGTCCTATCCCACCACTGCTAGGTCCTGAACTTGTTGGGTGAAAAACTCATCACCATCCTTATTATCATCATTTATGGAATACTTATGATTAAGTGAAGGAGGTTGTGGAATTTGCAATAAGACTCTAGGAATGAGACTTGGTGGAAAGGGTTTGTGTCCTATCCCACCACCACTAGGTCTTGAGATTTTTGGGCGGAAAATATCATCACCATCCTTATTGGGATCATTAATGGAATACCTATGATCAAGTGAAGGAGGTTGAGGATGAATAATATTAACCATTCTTGATGCTTACATTGAACCAAAGTTTTGTTAGATAATAACAATAAGAAAAAGTAAAACGGTTAAAAACATGCTTTTCACAAACATGAAGCTCTTGAATAAATATGGAAAAGAAACACGAGGGAGATATTGAAGAAAAAACGATTATGCAAATGATATAGGGGGCGAGTTAGAGTTGTATTTAACATGATCGCTAAATTAACTTTTTGGCCTAATAAAACTGACGAAAAGTATGTTTGACATAGCATTTCTTAGGTTTAGAATCTCCTTTAAACTTATTTTTATTTTTTTTTATCTATTTGCATTTTTTTAGGTTAAAAGGTGTTAATAATATATTCCAACAAAAACTCTAATTTTACATAATTCTAATAAATAAATGATATATTAAAAAATGAATCAAATTCTTAGAAAATATAATATTAAAATACATGAATTTTAGTATAGAAACAAAAGTGCATGAAAAAAATTTTTAGAATGCTTAAATGAACAAAAATTATATATGAAAATTAGCTATAAACTAAACAAAAATATGCATGATGTTAAGATTAAAATGCTAATTAAAAGAAACAAGTAATATAGTTTAAGCATTATGTGACTAAAAAAAAAAAAGAAAAGAAATAACTACATGAAATAAAAACAACACAAATATCACCATAAAAGAAAAATAAAAAATGCAGGGAGGGGGATGCAGGCAGTAGAAGTGGGGGACAATTAGCAAGCAGTAAAAAAAAACACACAGAAAAAGAGACAGGCTGGGGGGTACGAACAGTATAGCAGGGGTGCAAACAGCATGCAGTAAAATACAATCAGGAAAAGAAGAGGGCTGGGGGTATGAACAGCATAGCAGGGGTGCAAACAGCATGCAGTAAAATACAAACAGAAAAAGAAGAAGGCTGGGTCGATGGGTACCGGTTCGGTTTGACCCGAACCGGTTTGAAACGGATAGTACAAAAGCTCCTCTCATGGCTTTTTTCCTCATTTTCTCTCATTTTCTTCTCTCTACTTCTCTTACTAAAAAAAACAAAAGAAAGTGCTCTCTCCTCTCTCTACACGTGCCTCGCCGGAGAAGAAAGGGAGGGGGTGGCGCACGGTGGCCGGAATACCTCCGGCGCGGTGGTCGGCCGTAGCGCCGCCGCGCCGGAGTTTTAAACTCTTTTTTTTTTTAAATTTTTTTACTCCAATCCCTTCCTTTCCTTCTCCACTACACGAATCCGACCTTGGATTTTTCGAAAAGCTTACAAAATAGCCTAGATCTAAAAAGAAAACCACAAAGAAAACACACAAAAAGTCAAGAAATTACCTCAACTTCTTCTTTTTCGGACTCCTCTTCCACTTGTTCTTTGTTTTTTTTTTTCCGGCCGTGCCTTGTTCCTTTGCGTTTTCGGTTGCCTTTCCTTCACGTTTTGGTTTAGATTTGGTTCGGCCGAAATCTTTGTTGTTTATTGCGTTTCGGTTCGGATTTGTTCCTTTCTTGATGTTGTTTGGATTTTCGGACTTGTGTTGGTTGATGGATGTATTTTCGGATTTGGGTTGTATGTGTTGTTTTCGGATTTTCGAAAATGGTTATGTGTTGGTGCTTGATGATCTTTCGAAAATGGGTTGTATATTGGTGTTTTGGTGATTTTTGGTGGTTTAATTTGAGTTATGGTTCATGTTTATCGTTGTTAAAAAAGGTTGCTGGATTTTGATGTTCATGAATATTCATGAATATTCATCATGTTCTTGAGGATTTCTTGATGGAAAAAGGTTTTGATCTGAATTTTTGGAAAGAGAAGGTGAAAATGTGTTTGTGGTTGATTTTTGGCTGATTGTGATTTCTCTGACACTTGGGGGACCATTCTGACGCGTGAACAGTACTCTTATAGTACTGTTCACTGATACCTTGAAAATGACAAAAATACCCCTGCAGTTTCTTGGAGAAAAAGTTGGACAAGACCAATGACAAAATGACAAGTGTACAAAGACTTAAAATAAATAAATAAATAAAAAGACAGATAAATAAATAACAACACATTAAATAACTGGAAAAATAAATGACTAAATAAATAATTAATAATAAAAAACGAAAATTTAAATAATAAAATAAAAAATGTTTCGTCGGAACCAAAAAAAAAAGAGGTATTTTAAAATACCTCTCTGCCGAAATTTCGTCTGATACGACTGAGATACGCGGCTTTTTTACGCTAATTAAAACAATAAATCAACGACGTGAATAAAATGAACTTTACGACTGCAAACGTTACGCTACACTAAAATACGCACAAAACGCGAGTAAAAATTACGAAAATTAATACGCGAGCGACATTAAAAAATAAACGACGAAAGAAAAATAAACACAACCACAAATACGAATAAAAACAGATATTACGGGAATTAGCGCGCAATCAAACGACTGAAAAATGATCAACGTACGAATAAAACTAAAATAATAATAAAAAATAAATTGGTCAAAAATTAGGGTATGACAGATGCCCTTATTTAAGTTTCTCCGTCGCGAGGATTTAAAAAGACGAAGATTTTTGAAACAACGGGTCGGAGAGACTTAAATATCAAGTACACCAATTTTTGACCAACTCAGAAATCGAGAAAACTTTATGGATGTAATGATATGAGTTGTCTGTTATGCAAGTACGAATGCAATGACGACGAAAATACTAACTCAAGAACCAAATAAAGTGTTACTGGGGAGAAAAAAAAAATGTCTATTACCTTTACTGCGATAAAGACGAATATACGAAATGAAATACAGTCTATTACCTTTACTGGGGTAAAGACAAACATACGAAGGGTAAAACTGTCAATTACCTTTACTTGGGTAATGACAAACATACGAAAGGGTAAAACTGTCAATTACCTTTACTGAGGTAATGACGAACATACGAAGGGGTAAAACTGTCAATTACCTTTACTGGGGTAATGACAAACATACGAAAGGGTACAACTGTCAATTACCTTTACTGAGGTAATGACGAACATACGAAGGGGTAAAACTGTCAATTATCTTTACTGGGGTAATGACAAACATACGAAAGGGTAAAACTGTCAATTACCTTTACTGAGGTAATGACGAACATACGAAGGGGTAAAACTGTCAATTACCTTTACTTGGGTAATGACAAACATACGAAAGGGTAAAACTGTCAATTACCTTTACTGAGGTAATGACGAACATACGAAGGGGTAAAACTGTCAATTACCTTTACTGGGGTAATGACAAACATACGAAAGGGTAAAACTGTCAATTACCTTTACTGAGGTAATGACGAACATACGAAGGGGTAAAACTGTCAATTACCTTTACTGGGGTAACGACAAACATACGAAGGGTAAAACGGTCAATTACCTTTACTGGGGTAATGACGAACATACGAACTGAAATACTGGTGAGGCGTTACTATTACTGATGTAACTTTGCTGAACAAAATACAGGGTACCAATGAATACTCGTTGTACGAATGTAGCTTAAACAAGATACTGGGGAAAAATGAAAGGTGGGACCTGCCACTTGAAAGAAACTTAATTGGTAAATAGACCAAAATGAACACATTGGTGATGACAAATTTTACTGGATACACATGGAGTAAGACACATTGGTAAAATGCATATGAATGATATCAGTATGCATGATATGTATGCATGAATGAATGAACATGTATGAAAATATATTGGTGAAACTGACGAGACAAGATTGGGCAGGTCGTAAGGATAGTGACCCGGTATTACAGTGCCAACACTTAGCATTCTTCACTGGGGATAATATCACTGGAGATGAATCAAAACACAATCGGGGTACCACCCGTTAACCGAACCAATGCTGGGTAAGGAACACATAACACAAAAACCTGGCTGAGGTCGCCATTTCTGAACTGAACCAAAGTACCTTCTCAAAATCGTGCTTCACATAGTCATTGCTTTTTTTTGTATTCTTTTCTCTTTTTTTTTTTTGAAATCCCTAACTTTTGCCTGGATCGCCCTTTCGGGTTTTCAATCCACCGGGAATATATTCTTTTTTGTATGTCCCTAATTTTTGCTTGGACCGCCCTTTCGGGTTTTCGATCCACCGGGACGCTCATTTTTGGCTTAAGCCGCCCTTTCGGGTTTTCGACTTAGCGAGCTTTTCTTTTCTTTTTCTCTTTTTTTTTTTTTTTTTTGCAAGACTATGATCCCCTCTGTTTAATTCACCTGTGTTTGAATGGATGTTGACATATGTTTCCATGATACATGAATCTACAGATAATACATTTGTCATTTTTTTGTGTTTTTTCAAAAGAAAACATAAAAAGTAAAAGAATTTTCAAAGTTTTTACTTCAAGTATTGACATTAAAAATGGAAGAAGAAAATTTGCATATAGAATAAACAGGAATTCCAAAAGAGTGCACCGGCTCAAATTAATGTAATAGGGTGGTAACCGGCCAAAGGCATGGCTCCACGGATTACAAAAGTTAGAAAATGGTAATTACATGGGAAGGTACATTGAACACAACAACCACTACATTCCCTAACAACTTTAAACCACTGTTTAGATGCTTTAGTGTCGGAGAATTTCTGACAGCTAAGGTGCCCCAAATGGGTGATGCTTTATCTGATGCAGTTACTTTGTCATAGTCCTTAACTTTTGCATAGGCCGCCCTTTCGGGTTTTCGACCTATCAGGATAAACTCTTTTTTCAAATTTTTTTCTCTTTTTTTTTTTGTGTCTCTAATTTTTGCCTAAGCCGCCCTTTCGGGTTTTCGATTTACCGAGACGCTATTTTTTGGTTTAGGCCGCCCTTTCGGGTTTTCGACCTACCGAGCTGTTCTTTTCATATATCTTTAGACAAAGTATTTCTTGACTGCATCAGAATTCACAGGACGAGGTAAATCTTCTCCATCCATATTTGTAAGGATTAAAGCACCACCAGAGAACGCTCTCTTGACCACATAAGGACCTTCATAATTGGGAGACCACTTGCCCCTGGGGTCCGGTTGAAAAGATTTGATACACTTGATCACAAGGTCTCTTTCTTTGAATTCACGGGGATGAACCTTCTTGTCAAACGCCTGTTTCATCCTTGATTGATATAGTTGTCCGTGACACAAAGCGGTCATGCGTTTCTCTTCAATCAAATTTAATTGATCATACCTACTCTGGCACCACTCAGCTTCAGTTAATTCAGCCTCCATCAATACTCTCAAAGATGAGATTTCCACCTCCACAGGGAGCACTGCTTCCATACCATATACCAAGGAGAATGGGGTTGCCCCTGTTGAAGTACGTACTGAGGTACGATATTCAATTAAAGCGTAGGGTAACATCTCATGCCAATCTTTGTAAGTAACTACCATCTTTTGCACGATCTTCTTGATATTCTTATTTGCAGCCTCAACCGCACCATTCATCTGAGGCCTGTATGGAGAAGAGTTGTGATGTTCAATCTTGAAGTCATCGCACAATTCTTTCATCATGTTGTTGTTCAAATTTGTACCATTATCCGTGATGATCTTGTTAGGAATACCATAACGGCAGATGATGTTATTCTTGATGAACCGAACCACTACCTGTTTGGTCACATTGGCGAAAGATGCCGCTTCAACCCACTTGGTAAAGTAATCAATAGCCACTAGTATGAAACGATGTCCATTAGAAGCTTTTGGTTCAATTTGACCAATCATATCAATGCCCCACATGGAAAAAGGCCACGGAGAAGAGATAACGTTGAGCATAGATGGTGGTACATGGCTCTTATCTGCATAAATCTAACATTTGTGACATTTCTTAGCATGATTATAACAATCAGCTTGCATCGTTATCCAGTAATAACCTGCCCTCTGTAACACCCTGTACTCCCAACATTAATAATTAACAAATCAAATCAGAGTTTATCACCAAACGGAATGCTACTTTTTCATTCAAATAAATTCTCCAAAATTAACGGATGAATAAATATTCTCCAATAAAATAGTCAATAATAATTAACTTCAAAAACTTCGCAGCGGAATTAATTTTAAACAACTGAATAAATCCTTGGCACGCAGGCCTCATCAAAGGTTTCATTAAATCAAAATTATTACGTAAGGAAAGAGAAAACAAGCAACGTAATCCCATCCCGTTACGTATCAGAGCCCTAAGACACTTGAGCCGACATCTCTACTAATCTTCGTTACCTGCACTTGCCCACAAGGCGGCAATTCCAGTAGAAGGGGTGAGATACACGATCAATAATAAATATATATAATCCATCAAATCAATGAAACAACAACATCTTACAACAGGCATTATTCAATTCATATATAATGTGAATTAATATACACATATGTAATAGCAACGTAATTATCTTCAACAACATTAAACAACAACAACAACAACAACAACAATGTCATTATCAGCAATGAACACCAACGACATGACCGACGACAACGACTACGACAATGCGACATCGACAACGACAAATGCATCATGCATGTGGTACCATTTTACGCGCGTTGAATGCTAAGCATTCCGAGGCATAAGCCCCCAACAGTTTGAATGAAATAACATTCCAGGGCATAAGCCCTCAACGATTGAGTGATAAACACTCCAGGGCATAAGCCCTCAACGGTTGAGTGAAAACACTCCAGGGCATGAGCCCTCAACAAGGTATGCGTATGAAATGGACTCAATAGTGTATACCTGCATACAACTCGACAACAACATCAACATCTAGCATGCATAATCAACTATGACATACCGTACGACTACAACTGAATAGGACTCGACCAAGACCTTGCAACAAGGTTCACCAAATAGTGCACAATTTCACTTAAATAATTCATTTTCAAGCAACAAGAAGTTTCTATAAGGTTTAGTACTTAGTCAGGGGTTATACAGCTCAACCTAAGCATTTTAGAGTACCCGAACAGGCCTCCTTAAGTTTGAACTAAGGTCACAATGCGGCTGTTAAAAACCTTCTTCGCTTAAGCGAAGTCCTCTTCGCTTAAGCGAGCGAAACGCCGAGAGGAAAGGTGACTTCGCTTACGAGTTCGCTCAAGGCTCGCTCAAGCGAACAGCCTCAACTAAGTTCTGGGCAACTACTTTGAATGGTCGCTTAAGCGACGGGAAGTTCGCTTAAGCGAACGGTTGTCTGGGCAGGGTAAATCCTCGAATTCTCTAACCCTAAATCATCCAAAAACCCAATTTTGATCCCTAATTACCCAAAACGTGTAAGCACAGATGTTTATGGATTCAGTATACAACATAGGCAACAAAAGAACACTGAGATAGGCAATCAACAACACAATTCATCCATTTTAGAAATTACACAAAACTTCTAAAACCTAGAAAACCAAGAACACCAAAATTCACAATTTTCAGAATTATATACATTATTAGTGAAAGGAATCCCACCCTTACCTTAATTCAGCAAGATTGAAAGCCTACAACAAATTTTGATCCCTTCCTAGCTCTTCTCCTAGCCTCTTGGTTTTTCTCCTCTTTCTCTCAAAACTCTCTCTTTCTTTACTGTACGTTAAAAAAATGTTTGTCTGACCTTTCTTTCTTTTTACTAAAAACATAACCTCTCCTATTTCATTAAACCCCCTTTTATTACTATTAATTCTCATTAACCCCCCTTAATTCTAAATAAATAATAATTCTATACTATTTCTAATTTAAAAAAAATCATACTATCTTTGTAACCTCCAAAACTTCAAATAATATTATTTCTCACTTAATCAATTAAATTATCAAATAATCATGTAATAAAATATACAACACCATAAAATCAACATAAATCATTTAAATCATATAAACCTATTAAAAATCAACCGAAAATAAATAAATAACAACTAGGGCGTTACAACTCTCCCCAACTTAAAGAATTTCGTCCTCGAAATATTACCTCAAGCAAACAACTAAGGATAAGACTCTAGCATCTTACTCTCCAGCTCCCAAGTCAAGCTTTCACCAGTTACTCCACCCCAGACAACTCTCACCAGAGGTATCTCCTTGCCTCTTAACTTCTTCACCTTACGATCATCAATTCTCAACGGTAAAGTTTCCACCGTAAGGTTGTCTCTAACTTGCACGTCATCCCTTGGTATAACATGCGAAGGATCCGATACGTACTTCCGCAGCTGCGACACATGAAACACATCATGCAGATTCGAAAGATGTGGTGGCAAACCTATTCGATATGCCACTAGCCCAATCCTCTCCGATATCTGATAAGGACCAATAAACTTCGGAGTCAACTTCTTCGAATTCAACGCACGACCCACCCCGGTCATAGGAGTGACTCTCAGGAACACATGGTCTCCCTCTTGAAACTCAAGATCCTTTCTACGCTTGTCGTGGTAACTCTTCTGTCTACTCTGCGACGCTTTCATCTGTTCTCTTATCAACTTGACCTTCTCCGTAGTCTGGTGAACAATCTCTGGTCCTAACACAACACTTTCACCCGTCTCAAACCAACACAAAGGGGTTCTGCACCTCCGACCATACAAAGCTTCGAATGGTGCCATACCAATACTCGAATGGTAACTGTTGTTGTACGTGAATTCTATTAACGGTAGATGTCTATCCCAAGCTCCACCTTGTTCAAGTACACACACTCTCAGCAAATCCTCTAACTACTGAATCGTTCTCTCCGACTGACCATCTGTTTGCGGATGATAAGCCGAACTCAATTTCAACCTTGAACCCAAAGCCTCTTGCAAGCTCTTCCAAAACCTCGAAGTGAACCTCGGATCTCTATCCGACACAATGCTTGACGGAACACCATGCATCTTCACAATATTATGAATGTAAATCTCTGCCAACTGAGCTACTGGATAATTGATATTGATCGGAATAAAATGTGCTGACTTGGTTAACCTGTCAACAACTACCCAAATGGCATCATGCCCCTTCGGAGTATTCGGTAAGCTCGTTACAAAATCCATGGATATGCTATCCACTTCCATTCTGGCACATCTAATGGTGTCAACAATCCTGCAGGCTTCTGATGTTCAACTTTAGATTTCTGACAAGTTAAACATGCATAAACAAATTGCGCGACATCTCGCTTCAATCCAGACCACCAGAACATCTTCTTCAAGTCGTGATACATCTTCGTAGCTCCCGGATGAATACTTAAGCTACTCCTGTGACTTTCTTCCAAAATCATCTTTTTCAACTCATCATTATCAGGAATACAAATTCTGCCTCGGAATCTTAACACACTTTTATCATCAACCTGGAAATCACTACCTTCCGCTTCATTACTAGCAACCATCAAGTCTACAAACTTAACATCAGCTTCCTGCGCTTCCTTGATACTATTCAAGAATTCATTATTGATCTTCAACATACCCAACTGCACGCTCTGAGGTGCCAATTCGCAAACTAAGCTCAAGTCTCTAAATTGCTCAAGTAACTCGAACTCTTTTATCATCATAGCAGACATGTGCAACGTCTTTTTGCTCAAGGCATCTGCAACCACATTAGCTTTACCCGGATGGTAATTCAAACTAAAATCATAGTCCTTCAACAACTCGAGCCATCTTCTCTGCCTCATATTCAACTCCTTCTGATCAAACAAGTATTTCAAACTCTTATGATCACTGAACACCTCAAATCTGGAACCGTACAAATAATGCCTCCAAATTTTTAACACAAAAACTACAGCAGCCAATTCTAAATCATGTGTAGGATAGTTCTTCTCATGTATCCTCAACTGCCTCGAAGCATAAGCTACCACCTTACCATCTTGCATAAGTACACCACCTAAGCCTAACTTGGACGCATCACAATAAACAACAAAAGGTTCTTCCGGCTTCGGTAAAATCAAAATCGGAGCTGTCGTCAACCTTTGCTTCAACTCATTGAAACTATTCTCACACTGAATATCCCACACAAAAGCTTTACCCTTACAGGTCAACTGCGTCAAAGGAAGTGCCAACTTCGAGAATCCTTCAATAAATCTACGGTAATAACCTGCTAAGCCCAGAAAACTTCTAATCTCTGTAATGGACCTCGGAGTCTCCCATTGCGATACCGCTTCAACTTTCGACGGGTCAACCGCAATACCACTACCAGAAATAATGTGGCCAAGAAAACTTACTTCACTTAACCAGAATTCACATTTCGACAACTTTGCATACAACTTCTTTTCTTTCAACACTTGCAAAACAATCTTCAAATGCTCTGCATGCTCTTCTTCAGTCTTAGAATAAATCAGAATATCATCAATAAAAACGACAACAAATCTATCCAGGAAGTCATGGAAAATTCTGTTCTTATACTCCATAAATACACCAGGTGCATTAGTAACACCGAAAGGCATCACCTTATACTCATAGTGACCATATCGCGTCCTGAACGCCGTCTTCTGCATATCTTCATCCCTCACCTTGATCTGATGGTAACCTGACCTCAAATCAATCTTACTAAACACACGGGCACCCACTAATTGATCCATCAAGTCATCAATTCTCGGAAGCGGATACCTATTCTTTATCGTCACTTTATTCAACTGGCGGTAATCTATACACAACCTCATGCTACCATCTTTCTTCTTAACCAACAACACCGGCGCTCCCCAAGGCGAAACACTCGGTCTTACAAACTTCTTGTCAAGTAGATCCTCTAACTGTTTCTTCAACTCTGCCAACTCAGCTGCTGACATACGGTAAGGAGCCATCGACACAGGCTTCGTACCCGGGACAAGATCGATTGAAAATTCTACTTCTCTTTCTGGCGGCACATCAGGAATCTCATCAGGGAAAACCTCTGGAAATTCATTTAAAACTGACAGCCTATCAATTACCGCTTGATTCTCCACGGACAAATACGCCAACAAGGAAAACATCAAGTTTCCATCACATTCTAACTGCTTCAGCTGCTTAGTAGATAAAAATTCTGCTCCACTCTCTTCTTCGGCAAAGGAAAAATACACTGTGTTTCTAAAACAATCTATATGGACATGGTTGTATTCCAACCAGTTCATACCAAGGATTACATCCATACCCGTCAACGGAAACATACAAGATCAACCTCAAAGATTCTACACAACAATAACAAATCAGGACAACAAGGACAATACAAAATTGTCACACAACTCTACTAGGCTCGACTCGACTCTACTACTTGGCCGGACGGACCGACCTGCTCTGATACCAATTGTAACACCCCGTACTCCCAACATTAATAATTAACAAATCAAATCAGAGTTTATCACCAAACGGAATGCTACTTTTTCATTCAAATAAATTCTCCAAAATTAACGGATGAATAAATATTCTCCAATAAAATAGTCAATAATAATTAACTTCAAAAACTTCGCAGCGGAATTAATTTTAAACAACTGAATAAATCCTTGGCACGCAGGCCTCATCAAAGGTTTAATTAAATCAAAATTATTACGTAAGGAAAGAGAAAACAAGCAACATAATCCCATCCCGTTACGTATCAGAGCCCTAAGACACTTGAGCCGACATCTCTACTAATCTTCGTTACCTGCACTTGCCCACAAGGCGGCAATTCCAGTAGAAGGGGTGAGATACACGATCAATAATAAATATATATAATCCATCAAATCAATGAAACAACAACATCTTACAACAGGCATTATTCAATTCATATATAATGTGAATTAATATACACATATGTAATAGCAACGTAATTATCTTCAACAACATTAAACAACAACAACAACAACAACAATGTCATTATCAGCAATGAACACCAACGACATGACCGACGACAACGACTACGACAATGCGACATCGACAACGACAAATGCATCATGCATGTGGTACCATTTTACGCGCGTTGAATGCTAAGCATTCAGAGGCATAAGCCCCCAACAGTTTGAATGAAATAACATTCCAGGGCATAAGCCCTCAACGATTGAGTGATAAACACTCCAGGGCATAAGCCCTCAACGGTTGAGTGAAAACACTCCAGGGCATGAGCCCTCAACAAGGTATGGGTATGAAATGGACTCAATAGTGTATACCTGCATACAACTCGACAACAACATCAACATCTAGCATGCATAATCAACTATGACATACCGTACGACTACAACTGAATAGGACTCGACCAAGACCTTGCAACAAGGTTCACCAAATAGTGCACAATTTCACTTAAATCATTCATTTTCAAGCAACAAGAAGTTTCTATAAGGTTTAGTACTTAGTCAGGGGTTATACAGCTCAACCTAAGCATTTTAGAGTACTCGGACAGGCCTCCTTAAGTTTGAACTAAGGTCACAATGCGGCTGTTAAAAGCCTTCTTCGCTTAAGCGAAGTCCTCTTCGCATAAGTGAGCGAAACGCCGAGAGGAAAGGTGACTTCGCTTACGAGTTCGCTCAAGGCTCGCTCAAGCGAACAACCTCAACTAAGTTCTGGGCAACTACTTTGAATGGTCGCTTAAGTGACGGGAAGTTCGCTTAAGCGAACGGTTGTCTGGGCAGGGTAAATCCTCGAATTCTCTAACCCTAAATCATCCAAAAACCCAATTTTGATCCCTAATTACCCAAAACGTGTAAGCACAGATGTTTATGGATTCAGTATACAACATAGGCAACAAAACAACACTGAGATAGGCAATCAACAACACAATTCATCCATTTTAGAAATTACACAAAACTTCTAAAACCTAGAAAACCAAGAACACCAAAATTCACAATTTTCAGAATTATATACATTATTAGTGAAAGGAATCCCACCCTTACCTTAATTCAGCAAGATTGAAAGCCTACAGCAAATTTTGATCCCTTCCTAGCTCTTCTCCTAGCCTCTTGGTTTTTCTCCTCTTTCTCTCAAAACTCTCTCTTTCTTTACTGTACGTTAAAAAAATGTTTGTCTGACCTTTCTTTCTTTTTACTAAAAACATAACCTCTCCTATTTCATTAAACCCCCTTTTATTACTATTAATTCTCATTAACCCCCCTTAATTCTAAATAAATAATAATTCTATATTATTTCTAATTTAAAAAAAATCATACCATCTTTGTAACCTCCAAAACTTCAAATAATATTATTTCTCACTTAATCAATTAAATTATCAAATAATCATGTAATAAAATATACAACACCATAAAATCAACATAAATCATTTAAATCATATAAACCTATTAAAAATCAACCGAAAATAAATAAATAACAACTAGGGCGTTACACCCTCAATGCTTTCTTAGCCATTGCATGTCCACTGGAATGAGTGCCAAATGGACCTTCATGTATCTCATGCATCAATAAATCTGCTTCACGTTCATCCACACACCTGAGCAACATTGCATCAAAGTTTCTTTTGTACAATACATCTTCATTCAGGAAGAAATTACCAGATAGTCTTCTCAAAGTCCTCTTATCTTTGTGAGATGCCCCAAGCGGATACTCTTGAGTTTGAAGGAAAACCTTGATATCATGAAACCATGGCTTACCATCAACAAGTACTTCAACTGCAAACACATAAGCGGGCCTTTCTAGGAACTGCACACTGATTAATGGCACATCGTTGTGACGATTTACTTTGATCATCGAAGACAAAGTAGCCAAAGCATCTGCCATCTGATTCTCATCACGGGGAATGTGACGCAACTCCACTTTGTTAAAGAAAGTTAACAACCGTCTTGCATAATCTCTGTACGGGATCATACCAGCATGGTGAGTTTCCCACTTCCCTTTGATCTGATTAATCACCAAGGCTGAATCTCCACATATATCAATATTCTTAATCCTCATATTGATTGCTTCTTCAATGCCCATGATGCAAGCTTCATATTCTGCCATATTGTTTGTACAATCAAATCGTAGCCTTGCAGTAAAAGGGATGTGAGTACCCTCAGGTGTGACAAGGACTGCCCCGACTCCATTGCCATAAGCATTAACGGCCCCATCGAATATCAAACCCCATTTAGACTCAGGATCTGGACCTTCACCAAACAACGGTTCATCACAATCTTTCATCTTCAAATACATGACCTCTTCATCAGGGAAATCAAACTTAACAGGTTGATAATCTTCAACCGGTTGGTGAGCCAAGTGATCTGCAAGGATACTCCCTTTGATTGCTTTCTGAGTATGGTATTGAATATCAAACTCGGCCAATAACATCTGCCAACGAGCAATTCTTCCTGATATTGAAGACTTCTCCATGAGATACTTGATTGGATCCATTTTGGATATCAACCAAGTGGTATGATTGATCATATAGTGCCGAATACGTTTGGTAGCCCAGGCTAAGGCACAACAAGTCTTCTCAAGAGCCGAGTATCGGGATTCACAATCCGTGAACTTCTTGCTTAAGTAGTAAATTGCATGCTCTTTTCTACCAGTTTCATCTTGCTGTCCGAGTACACAACCCATGGAATCTTCTAACACAGTCAAGTACATGATCAACGGTCTTCCTTCAACTGGAGGGACAAGAATTGGAGGTTCTAACAAATACTCCTTGATACTGTCGAAGGCTTTCTGACAATCTTCCGTCCAAACAATCCTTTGATCTTTGCGGAGTAACTTGAATATCGGCCCACAAGTAGCAGTCATATTAGAGATAAACCTGGAGATATAATTCAGTCTTCCGAGAAAACCTCTGACTTGTTTCTCTGTTTTTGGAACGGGCATATCCCGGATGGCTCTGACTTTGTCGGGATCTACTTCAATGCCTTTCTGACTAACAATGAAGCCCAAAAGTTTCCCTGATCGGACACCGAAAGTACATTTATTAGGATTCAAACGGAGCTTGTACTTTCTCAACCGCTGGAACATCTTCAACAGATACTCAACATGTTCCTTTTCAGCACCAGACTTGACAATCATATCATCCACGTAGACTTCTATCTCTTTGTGCATCATATCATGGAATATCTTGGTCATACCCCTCTGATAAGTGGCACCAGCATTTATCAAACCAAATGGCATTACTACATAACAGAAAGCGCCCCACGACGTGATGAAAGATGTCTTTTCTCTATCTTCAGGAGCCATCTTAATCTGATTGTAACCAGAGAACCCATCCATGAAGGAGAAAACTTTGCATTGAGCAGTACTATCAACCAATACATCAATATGAGGTAGAGGGAAATCATCCTTCGGACTTGCCTTGTTCAGATCTCGGTAATCAACACACATTCGGACCTTACCATCTTTCTTTGGAACAGGCACAATGTTGGCCAACCACTGAGGATACTCAGATGTAACTAGGAAACCTGCATCAATCTGCTTCCGCACTTCTTCTTTGATCTTGAGGGCCATATCAGGATGTGACCTTCTGAGCTTCTGTTTGACCGGAGGACACTCAGGTTTCAAAGGCAAGCGATGTTCTACAACTTCATGATCTAATCCTGGCATGTCTTTGTATGACCAAGCAAAAATGTCAGCGTACTCTCTGAGGAGTTCAATTACCTTTTCTTTGACGGTAATCTGCAACGACGCTCCAATCTTGATCTCTTTTCTATCCTCCTCAGTACCCAGATTGATCAATTCTAACTCTTCTTCATGAGGCTGAATGATCTTTTTCTGTTGCTCTATCATCCATCTGATCTCATCAGGAATCTCATCATTCTCCTCTACCATAGCCTCGTAAACAGGGGATTCAAAGTTGGGCAGAAGCATAGGGTCACTATGTTCAACGGGCTTATGTATGTTCAGTCTGCACATGATTTATGATTGACTTTAGTAAATGAGTAAATGCAGACTTTTGAATTTGATTGATTTTAAAAGAAAAAAGAGAATGATTTTTTTGGATTTTTCTATTACCATTTTTCCAGAAAAAACAGTAAATAAAAATAAAATAAAACAGTCATGATAGAAACGACGTTTTTCATTAATAAAGACAATACTTGAAGATAAAACCAAAAGCCCTACAATATTTAATTTTCGTCAGGGGCAGGACGAAAAGAGTTTTCTTAAAAAAACGAAAAAAGTAGACAAACATATTACTCAGACAAATGCATCACAGAAGGAATATTCACAGCGATCCAATTACAACAGGCTCCTCCGGGTGTCACAAAGACAGGTGCAACCTCTTCCGACTGATCTTCAAGGATAGCATTGGTTTCCGGTGGCGCATGAATAAACCCAGCACTATGAAAAATGCCCTCAACTGGCTTGAAAATTGCGCTCGACTGACTGGTAGAGAAACCGAGACCTTCTTTCCGCTTGTTCTCAGGCAGCTGTACCAACTGACCCCAGTCTCCTGTTTTACCATTTTGTACAAGCTTTCGGGCATCCTTCAAGGAGGCCATACAAGTTTCACCCTTCTTAGCAGCTCCTTCTTCCGCAGAGAACCCCTGAAAAGAAGTTCCTTCCACATCATCAGCACCAATATAGGAGAAAGCAAACAAATGACTAACCAACAAGGCTGATTCACCAATTACTGTTATCAGCTTTCCACAACTTACAAACTTTAGCCTCTGATGAAGGGTGGAGGTCACTGCTCCAGCCTCATGGATCCACAGTCTTCCAAGTAAGCAACTGTATGAAGCTTGGATATCCATGACTTGGAATGTGACCTTGAAGGTATGAGGGCCCACCGTGATAGGCAAGTCTATGTCCCCAATCACAGACTTCCTAGATCCATCAAATGCTTTTACCATTACTGCACTTGGCCTCAACTGAGCGCCACGATATGCCAGCCTTTCCAAAGTAGTTTTCGCCATCACATTGAGGGCGGAACCGGTGTCTATCAACACATTCGACAGCGAATCTGAATTACAAAGGACAAAAATGTGCAAAGCCCAGTTGTGGTTTCTTCCCTCCGCCGGGAGGTCTTCATCACTAAAGCTCAGGTTATTACACGCAGTTACATTCCCAACTATGCTCCCGAATTGCCCCAGGGTAACATCGGGATCCACATATGCTTGAGCCAAAATCTTCATCAGAGTGTCCCTATGAGCTCCAGAGTTCATAAGTAAAGACATTATGGAAATTTTGGACGGGGTTTGCAACAGCTGATCGATTATCTTGTATTCACTCTTTTTAATCAGCTTCAAAATCTCATCACTACCTTCCTGAATGATCCCCTCAGGTTGGTTGGCACCTTTACCTTTATCAAGATTCTGCACTGGCACATTCGGAGCAATATTCTCGTTGCGCACAACAGTGGGGAGAATACGCCCACTTCTCATTACTTTGCCCACACCTGCTATATTTATGACAGCATCTGCAGAGTGCAGAGGGATCTCTTTACCATTCTCCACAATGGTTGCTTCATACCTGTAGGGTATGGCCTTCTGAGAAGTATAGGGAACAGGTCCTGGCAAGCGGATCACTAGAGGAGTGACGTCTGACTTCACACTATCACGGGCTACCTCAATATTCTTAAACACCGGGGTAATAACACAAACATTCCTGATTTCCTTCTTGACAATCAGCTCTTTTCTGTCAATCAGTCCTTGTATATCCTCCTGGACTTTCTCACACCCTCGGGGATCCACAGAACACACTTCACAAGCATCATGATCGTGGTTAAACATGTTGGCTTCGCACATCCTGGCGTGAATCGGGACCAAAGGAGTTCTGACATCTTGAGCCCTGAGAATTAGACTCAAATCTTGATCCTCTTGAATCATATTAACAGCCGGTCCATGAGGTGGCAAAGGATTATTCTGAGTATTGGAATTGGTGTCCTCGAAGGACAACTCTTTGCTTTGAATCAACCTCTGAACTTCTTCTTTGAGCGGGTAGCAATGCTCAACATCATGCCCAGGTGCCCCTTGGTGAAAGGCAAATGTAAGGTCAGCACGGTGCCATGGAGGTAATGGATTCTGTAGGCGAGGAGGCTGCCTAGTCTGCACAAGATTTCTTGCTAGTAAAGAGGGTAGCAAGTCCGCATACAACATGGGTATGGGGGGAAATTCTTTTCTGGGAAGGCGATTTGGCTGTTGTGGGGCTCGATTACGAGGTTGTTGTTGTTGAGGTGGTGGTGGATAGTATGGTTGTTGGTAAAAAGGTTGCGGATACGGTTATTGGTATAGTGGTGGGTAGAATGGTGGAGGCCTTTGGGGCGTTTGTGGGTGGTAATGTTGATTTTGTGGAGCTGGAAAAGGTGGTGGAATATTGGCAATGAAAGGGTAGTTTGGATATATTGGTTGGGATCCCCCTGGGGCTACCATACTGACTTCCTGAGCACTCTTCTTTGGAAAACTGTTTCCAAATTTCTTGGATCCATTAGACGACCCACCTGACGAAGCACTTGACACACTACCTTCTTTGACCAAAATTCCTTTACGGACCAAATCTTCAATGCGGACCCCCGCGTCAACCATCTCAGTAAACTTCTGCGATGCGCAACCAATCATTTTCTCCGAGTAGTAGGGACTCAAAGTTTCAAAGAACAAATCAGCCATTTCTCTTTCTTCTAGAGCTGGGCGAACTTGGGCCGATTTTTGAATAAAGCGGAGAACATACTCCTTGAAAGACTCTTTATCCTTTTGAGTCATAGCTTGCAGTTCCCTTCGGGTGGGCCCCAGATGTATGTTATACCTGTATTGCTGTATAAAAGCCTTGGCCAGTTCTTCGAAGGTGGTGATACCTTTCAGATTCATATACCATATTTGTGCGGGACCAGTCAAACTGTCTTGAAAACAATGAATAAGCAAAGGTTCATTGTCTTTGTAGGCTGTCATCTTCCTCACATACATAACCAGATGACTCTGTGGGCAAGTGTTCCCCTCATATTTGACGAAATCCGAAGTCTTGAACTTGGGAGGCAGTACCACATTTGAGACCAAACAAAGATCGTGCACATTCTGACCATAGATGTCTTTACCACGAAGGGCCCTCAGTTCTTTCTGCACTACGTCGTACTTTTCTTCCAGACTTACCATTCTGTCATCTCCTGCTACACTACCCGAATGATAGATTGGTCCTTCATCTTTCTGGGCAGTATGCACAATGGGTGCCGTGTGATTCATGACAGCTTGAGGGAATAATTGTCCATGATGGAAAAGTGGCGTTGCCTGTTGTCCATAAGGAGTCGACATTTCTGGGCCAGCAAAGCGTACACCTTCATTAGCTGTAAGAGGCATACCCCAAGGATACTCTCTGGACATGTAGTTCTGAGGGTGATAAGCAAATCCAGGAGGACGAAGACCTTCATTGTACATATTTGATGCATCTCCAAAAGAAAAACCAGCCGGGGTGGGCTATGCAGTACCAGCGGACGTGGCAGAAATCACAGCAGTAGAGATTGGTTATGTAGGACCAGTCTGGGCAGACGAAACAACCACATGAGAATTAGGTGTAGCAGAGACAACAACAGGAATCGGCTGAGCATCAAGAACTGGTTGGACTGGGATAACATCAAGAACCAGTTGGGTAGCCGCCGCTTGTGCTTGATTGGCCATTATAGCTTCCATCATAACTGTTAACTTATCCATCCCTTCCCTGAGTGTAATAACCTGTTCCTTGAGATCCCTGTTCTCTTGTTCCATCAAATCCATCTTCTTTTTAACAATTGCCCGAATGTTGTGGATGCGAGAAGGCTTGTACTGAATACGCCGGGCCACTTTCCTTGACTGAGGCAGAAAGGAGAGAATTATGAGACTCGGTTTTGACATTTTATGGATGAAGTATGATGCATGATATGCTAAATGCAAAAACAATGCAATTTTTTAAATCATCGAAGAACTTATAAGGACAATTTTTTTGTAAACATAACAACCTAAAACATTCATTACAAAAATAAAAACAAATACAAGATAATTCCCTTTTTAACAGACTGAGCCAAGGGATAGACTCCAAAGTACATAACAGAAAACTAAGAAAAAAATACATAAAAAGAAACAAAAAAAGAAGATCTCAAGCTCTTGAAGCAGACTACTCCTCCAAATCTGAATGCGGACCCGCGAAGAAATCCATGCATTTCTTCTTACTCCTGGGAACCTGTTCGAGTATAGCATCCTTCACCCTGATACGCTCTTTTAGCTCAGCAATCTCTTGATCTTTCTTATGATTTTTCCAATTCTCTTCTTCTAAAAGACCCATGAGAGTGTCATTCTCACGCTTAGCTGCATGATATTTCTCTTTCCAATCGGCACTTTCACGCTCTGACTCAACCAAATGCGCCTGATACTCCTCCATGGTCTTAGGAGGTAAAGGCACTGGTATTGTTGGAATAGTTGCAGTTAAAGACCTTAGCAGGGGGTAAGGCATCCCTATCTGAGTAGCTCTATCAATGACCCAATCGACGTAAGATTCGTGAGTCACATTTGACTTATACTTCACATGGCTCTTGTTCAATCTGATAATTGATCGCCAAGCTTGCACAAACTGCATTCTCTTATCATTAACATCCTCCTCGTACAAGAAAAACTCGCTGGATAAGAAGAGATAAGCAGGTCTCATCCTCATAGGGTACCCGAACTGACGTCTGGCAAGAATCGGGTTATAACTGATGCCCCCGTGTATACCAAGAAGAGGTACATTGGAGAATTCTCCACAATGGTCAATGATCACTCCAGTATCATAAGCCGAGTTGTACCACACTATATCATCTGGGGTGAGAGCCATGAGTTTCTCCGACCATGGAATGAATTCAGATCGAATTTTAGGGCGAGGTAAATGTGAGGTAAACCAGGTGTAGAGCAAGGGTGTACAACAAATGATAACTCCACGTCCTTTAGATGTACGGTCATAGATGGACAAGTAGGTATCAGCAAGCAAGGTAGGGACAGGGTTCTGGGTAATGAAAATCTGGATGGCATTCATGTCAACGAAATTGTCAACATTTGGGAAAAGCACAATACCATAGATAAGTAAAGCAAGGATGGCCTCAAAGGCGTCGGCATTGGATCTCTCGGAGAAAGTGGTGGCTTTTTGGTATAGGAAATTGAAGGGTAGACATTGGAGACCTCCTTTAAGGGTGAGATTGGCTTTTATCTCAGAGATTTCAAGATGAAGAGCAGCCGCGATGGTTGAATACTTGGGTGCGGGTTCAAGACCATGGAAAGGTACTTTGTCGAGTATGGGTAAACCGATCCAATAAGAGTACTCCTTAAGTGTGGGCATAAGCTGATAATCCGGGATAGTAAAACAGTGATAAAGTGGGTCATAGAACTGGACCAAAGTATGGAGGAGCCCTTCGTCGACATCCGTCTTGAGAATACTAAGCAAATAACCATACCGCTCACGAAAGTGGTCCGGGCTAGTCAACCTCCTTGCTAGCTTCCTTAAGTTCTCCAAATCCGGTTTCTTGAAATCATACTTCTTAGTCCTCTTCACAATTTTCTTCACAACACCCTCCATATCTAATATATTTACAAAAAAAGATTACATAAGTCCTTCGATGTTTTAATGGATGCAAAAGTATCTATGTATGAATGCATGTATGCATGATTATGCTAAAGAACATAGAAAACATGGTGAGTTTAAGTACACAAAGTTGGAGCTGAGGGTAAACACGTCATTTGGTAAGGACTAAGGTTTCAGATGCACTTGTAACCAGGGTTCTAACACAGTTCCCAAATTATAACCCCCTCCGAACTTTATTGGATTCCCGGGACGACACCTGGTCCAACAGCGTCCGTAGGAGAGTCTTAGTTTGAGTGTAGCATCGCGTATCGACTAAGACCAAGAAAACACTTGGTTAGCCACCGCACTACATCCTAATGGCCAAGATGGGTTAAAAGTAACTAAGGTCCTTAGCTTCGACGGAAACTTAAAAGCAATAATGTCTAAGCGCGACAACACACGCCGACGTATATCACTTCAACATCCTCCGCTAAGTGTGGTTATATCACATGTTCCACCACACGAGAATACTCTCGGCATGTCACTATGATTCTACCACTCCTATCTTATATTTCACTCAAGCCCGGGTGTAGGACTTATCTCGCCACTCACGGAAAAGTAAACAATTAGGCACGTATTTACAAGGTATAAGCAATAACAAAGCGCAAAAGTAAAGAAAGATAAAATAGGCTTAACCCTCTAAAAGGTCCCTAGTGAAGTCGCCATTTATGTGATCGTGATTTTCGGGTATCAAAATCATTGATCGGATTTGAACCTTTAATCATTGAACTCTCAACTTTTATTCGCGAGAAGGGAAAAAGTGAGTAAAGACCCTTATAGACCTTGGATTCGGATGTTGGTTTCGATTGGGGAAGGTGTTAAGCACCCGAACCGACTATGGTATCCCATAGGAACCTTCTACCTATTCTCTAATCTTGCGCTAAATTAATTTTACTTATTGAAAAAAAATGTTAAGAGTTAAAGTGAAAGAAAGGAGAAAGATAAAGCATGTTTTTGGTTATTTTTATTGATTTGGAAGGGTCGAAACCCTTTGCCTACTTACCCAAATAAATCGGGATCAAAATCAAGTAGTTCGGCTAAAGATCTTATTTGATGAGTTGAATTGATTTTAACATTTTTTGAAAAAAGATTTTAAGAAGAGATGAGAGGCCTCAAGGCATGAGAAGAAAATACGATGAAGTTGGTTACTTTTAATTGCACGAAATCCATGTCTAATGTGGATATTAAATTAATTAACATTTGATTAAGGAAAATAAAAAGAAAATCACTTGGATTACATACCAAGGTTTACTTAAAAGAAATTTGAATTTGATTTGATTGATTTTTTTTTTGAAGAAAATATTTTTCTAAACTAACGATGAAATCG
The DNA here is from genome assembly GCA_946800305.1 of Medicago arabica. Lineage (NCBI taxonomy): Eukaryota > Viridiplantae > Streptophyta > Magnoliopsida > Fabales > Fabaceae > Medicago > Medicago arabica. Next base: position 56,644,525 of record OX326966.1, read on the forward strand.
CGTAACGGCGGAAAAATAAATAGCATAAAGCGATAAATAAAGTGGAGTGTCGGTGCGCGTGTCAGTGCGTGTGCCGATTACATATTACATACCCTAAATACATTCTATGGCCTCAAAAGAAAAAAAGAAAAATAATGCGCGAAAATAAATTACATCAATTCCCTAATTACAAACTAAACCAAAAAATGAAATAAATGACAAGAAATTTAAATATGCATGCAATATTTCTAATGAGAATTATTTCTATAAACTAAAATGCAATTTTAAACAAATTAAGACAATAAGACTATAAAATGCAAACGTATGAAATAAACCTAAATGCAAAATAACAAAATTAAAAGAAACAAAAGTGCATGAAAAAAAATTTTAGAATGCTTAAATGAACAAAAATTATATATGAAAATTAGCTATAAACTAAACAAAAATATGCATGATGTTAAGATTAAAATGCTAATTAAAAGAAACAAGTAATATAGTTTAAGCATTATGTGACTAAAAAAAAAAGAAAAGAAATAACTACATGAAATAAAAACAACACAAATATCACCATAAAAGAAAAATAAAAAATGCAGGGAGGGGGGTGCAGGCAGTAGAAGTGGGGGACAATTAGCAAGCAGTAAAAAAAAACACACAGAAAAAGAGACAGGCTGGGGGGTACGAACAGTATAGCAGGGGTGCAAACAGCATGCAGTAAAATACAAACAGGAAAAGAAGAGGGCTGGGGGTACGAACAGCATAGCAGGGGTGCAAACAGCATGCAGTAAAATACAAACAGAAAAAGAAGAAGGCTGGGTCGATGGGTACCGGTTCGGTTTGACCCGAACCGGTTTGAAACGGATAGTACAAAAGCTCCTCTCATGGCTTTTTTCCTCATTTTCTCTCATTTTCTTCTCTCTACTTCTCTTACTAAAAAAAAACAAAAGAAAGTGCTCTCTCCTCTCTCTACATGTGCCTCGCCGGAGAAGAAAGGGAGGGGGTGGCGCACGGTGGCCGGAATACCTCCGGCGCGGTGGTCGGCCGCCGCGTCGCCGCGCCAGAGTTTTAAACTCCTTTTTTTTAATTTTTTTTTTACTCCAATCCCTTCCTTTCCTTCTCCACTACACGAATCCGACCTTGGATTTTTCGAAAAGCTTACAAAATAGCCTAGATCTAAAAAGAAAACCACAAAGAAAACACACAAAAAGTCAAGAAATTACCTCAACTTCTTCTTTTTCGGACTCCTCTTCCACTTGTTCTTTGTTTTTTTTTTCGGCCGTGCCTTGTTCCTTTGCGTTTTCGGTTGCCTTTCCTTCACGTTTTGGTTTAGATTTGGTTCGGATTTGTTCCTTTCTTGATGTTGTTTGGATTTTCGGACTTGTGTTGGTTGATGGATGTATTTTCGGATTTGGGTTGTATGTGTTGTTTTCGGATTTTCGAAAATGGTTATGTGTTGGTGCTTGATGATCTTTCGAAAATGGGTTGTATATTGGTGTTTTGGTGATTTTTGGTGGTTTAATTTGAGTTATGGTTCATGTTTATCGTTGTTAAAAAAGGTTGCTGGATTTTGATGTTCATGAATATTCATCATGTTCTTGAGGATTTCTTGATGGAAAATGGTTTTGATCTGAATTTTTGGAAAGAGAAGGTGAAAATGTGTTTGTGGTTGATTTTTGGCTGATTGTGATTTCTCTGACACTTGGGGGACCATTCTGACGCGTGAACAGTACTCTTATAGTACTGTTCACTGATACCCTGAAAATGACAAAAATACCCCTGCAGTTTCTTGGAGAAAAAGTTGGACAGGACCAATGACAAAATGACAAGTGTACAAAGACTTAAAATAAATAAATAAATAAAAAGACAGATAAATAAATAACAACACATTAAATAACTGGAAAAATAAATGACTAAATAAATAATTAATAATAAAAAACGAAAATTTAAATAATAAAATAAAAAATGTCCCGTCGGAACCAAAAAAAAAAGAGGTATTTTAAAATACCTCTCTGCCGAAATTTCGTCTGATACGACTGAGATACGCGGCTTTTTTACGCTAATTAAAACAATAAATCAACGACGTGAATAAAATGAACTTTACGACCGCAAACGTTACGCTACACTAAAATACGCACAAAACGCGAGTAAAAATTACGAAAATTAATACGCGAACGACATTAAAAAATAAGCGACGAAAGAAAAATAAACACAACCACAAATACGAATAAAAACAGATATTACGGGAATTAGCGCGCAATCAAACGACTGAAAAACGATCAACGTACGAATAAAACTAAAATAATAATAAAAAAATAAATTGGTCAAAAATTAGGGTACGACAACACACTCCACAACTTAGTCAAAATCTGACACAACAACTCTTACGACAGAATTCATCAACATAACACACATACATTAATCAACTACATTCATATCAGACCAAAACATTCTTCAAAAACAAGCAAGTGTGATCAATAAGGCATAAGCCAAATACTCATAAAACACTTCAACTAAATCCCTAATACCTAAGTTTGAAGTTGGGAAACCAACCATAAGTTTTGGACTAACTCAAAATTAGTTATGCTAAGTTTTCTTAAAATTTTCTGAATACCCTCTTGGACTATTTTCGTCATAACTCAAAATATAAAAATAGTTTACACGTCAAACCAAAGCCATTAGAAAGCTAACTCAATTATCTACAACTTTCATGTTTACACCGAAAGCTAATTCAAAACAGAAACGTGTGAAAAAGACACAAGAACACGAAACAGGAAATGCTGTCAGAGAGCATCTCGCTTAAGCGAGATTCACGCCGAGAGAAACCCCAATTTCGCTTGTGAGTTCGCTTGGGGCTCGCTTAAGCGAATTGGGCCCCGTTTTTTGACGATTTCTCACCATTTTTCACACAAAAACCCAAATTTTGATCCCTTAATCTCCCAAAATGATTTACAGTGATGTTTACAGATCAAATAGACAATATAGAAATCAAAACAACATAGGAACATGCATCAAACAACACAATTCATCTCATTTTATCAATTAACATAAACTTTCTAACCCTAACTCAAGAACACAACAATTCATCAAATTTCAGAATTATATACATTATTAGTGAAAGGAATCCCACCCTTACCTTAATTCAGCAACAATTGAAAGCCTACAACAATTTGATCCCTTCCTAGCTCTCCTTCCAGCCCTCTTGGTTTTTCTCCTCTTTTTCTCAAAAACTCTCTTTTTCTCTACTGTACGTGAAATGTTTGTCTGACTCTTTCCTTACTAACTCCCAAAACATAACCCCCCTTTTCTTTCCCTTAACTCCCACTTACTCCACATAATTACAATTAATCCCCCTTAATTCTAAATAAATATTATTACTACTTATTTCTATTTCTCATATTTTATTTAAATAATAAAACAACTAAATAATTAAAATAACACATATCATATATTTCACATAGAATCATATATATATATATATATATATATATATATATCAAATAAGTCATGCAAAATCATATACACAATATTCAAACATCATTTAAAAATAATAGAATTAAAATGAGGTGTTACATAAACGCCCATGCTAAATAGCCCTATAATTTTTTCCTCTTTTTGAACAATGTTTATATTTGCTGTAACCAACCTTGTGCCAATGACAACATGCGCCCTTCGTGGTTAGCACCCAAAATATGTAATTTATATTTTGCTTCATTTTATCTCGTTTCTTTATCATACCTTTGTGCAAAAATGCATGTTTTATTTTCTAAGTGTGATGTATGATCCGAGTGCTCATTGCGTGAGGCTTTGTATTGAAATTATTTTTAACTTCACGTTTGAACAACTAAGGTGTATGCTCATATGTTTTTAAGAACAAAACGACCTGAATGCTTACGATTTATGCCTTTTGACTTAGGTGTATGCTCGTAGGGTTGATTGTAAACAACTAAGCAATTTTTAAATCAAATGAAGATTCGGTAGGCCGGAGGTTAGGTCCGTCCCCCCCAACATACATTGCTTAGTGAAACAAAGTGATGACTTGGGATTCATTGATGGTTGAGATCGCTAAGTACATCAATTCTTTAAACTATTGTTCTTAACTTAAAGATTTTCCCTTCTTCCCTCAAGTATTTCGTTTTATTTGTTTAGAAAATAGACATTTTTGCGTTATTTTGCAAGGTGATCCGGGCGTGAAAGTTCTAACGCGGGGTATGCGTTAGAAGCGTTTCATGTCCAAGAGATCGTTTATCTGAACGTGTGTCTGAAGTTTCATTTCGAACGAATAATAGTGGATGAACGAAAAATTCAATTTACGTTCAATGCCCCAAGGTGTGAATCACCCATTGCGAGCTGAGGTTCTACCTAACAATGCCAAGCAGTTATGTCACAGCTATGAGCGATGATGTGTGGATTAGGCAAGTGTACCAAATTGTTTACTATGTAATAAAATGCAAGTAGAGTATGATATCCACATGGATTGTCATTTCGTCCAAACAATTCACATTACTTATTTTTGGTTTGACGATATAATAAAAGATAGAGTTTGTAATTTTTATCTGTTTGCAACATAGAAGTTTACCTAATTTTGGTTGCAGAAAAGTAAGCAGCAGTTATGATTCTTTGAATCCCCTCTGTTTATATTGTTGGATATTAAATAGTGTTAATGTCGCGTATCTATCATAGGTAGGCTAAACAAGTGATGAGGCCGTTGGGACGTGACTAATCTAGAAGGTTGGAAGCTGCACATGTTGATCACATGGTGTTCCTTACGTGTGAGGTCTATAAATCTTGGTTAACTAGGTCTATCCCTCCTAAGTTTGGTTACACCTGTTGATGACACGGTGATCCTTACGTGCGAGGTCTTACCGTCAAGGTTCCATTAGGTCTGCCCATCTATGAATCTTAGGACACTCATAACACTCTCTCTCTCTCTCTCTCTCTCTCTCTCTCTCTCACTTAGTATTTCTAAAAACGGGAAACCCTAAACTACGTCTACCTTACTAAGGGTTTAAGAGAATGGTTCTATCTAGGTTTATTCCCTGGAGTCACTTGTTCCTTAATTACTAACCAGCTACATCCTAGGTTTAGTAGAGTTTTAATTCAATTTTAGTAATGTCACCTTCTAAGTACTTACTACTAGGGCAACTCGCTTTCGGTATCTTTTGTTAGTTACTAATTAATTACTTCCTAGGCAGATAGTTAAAAGTATAATGCTATAAATATCAAGATATAAGCATCAAGATAGTATTAACAATATTAAGCCCTGTCACAACCTAAGTACCAAATCTAGGGTTACGCTCATTTGAAATAAATAATTCACGAATAAAACTAAATAGTGAACAAAAGATAAATAATATCTATCGACATTAAATTAAATAAATATCCAACAAAAATAAAGAGAGGTTCATCTTAGAACTCTAACCTAAAAAGATTTAGTTACACATGGTAACTAAAAACAAATTATTAAAGATAAAAACATACCCTAAAAAATCAAGGAGAAGATAGAAAATCTCCTGAAGCTCCAAAGTTGTCTTCCTCTTGAATTGCCACAGTTCTAAACGAGAAATTTTGAACGAGGAAGGCTGGTATTTAAAGTGAAGATTTCTATTTGAGTTTGGGCTAAAAACGCGGGCTAAACCCACTAAAACAAATAAAATTACGCCTGCGCCCCTCGTATTTCAAATGCTCGGGGCGCATTGGGCATGCCCCAGGCGTACCAAGTGTAAACTTGGATGTGCTCTAGGCACATGCAAGATGCCATAGGCGCATGGCTTGTTTTTTTCCATGCCTTAGGTGCATCCCATGTTCTCTAGACACATGGCTGCCCCTCTTGTGTCTAGTTTCTCCGATTTTCGTCGTTTTTAGGTCTTCAACTTCAAATTACTTGCCTCGGAACTTGGGAGCAGAATTCCTCCCATTGTAAAAGTCTACTGATGCCTCTTAAATTTTCATTCTTGGTTTTCCCAAAATCTTCATAAATTTTCAGATGTTCTTGATTTGCCGATTTGCATGATTTCTTCATGAATTACTTCAAAACCCCCCTAAAATTGCTATGTTTCAAGAAACCTAGAAATACATACTCAAATATAGAAAACATTACAAAAGTCTCAAAATCATAGGCAACCGTTCTAATACTCCTCCTTTTTGCTGCTGAAACATACTGAAAATGACTGAAAAACATGCTAAGAATAACGTAAGATGACCTGTCATCAAGCAAACATACTAAAGAGTAAATGAATGTATTGTATTTAGAATTCATTTATCCTTTAGTTAATTTTGGATTCATAGTGTCACAAATATCTTCCTCCGTTGTAAATGCTCGTTTGTGAGAGCGTGCAGTTTGTAACGCCCCCTTTTTATTTAATTATTTTTAGTTAATATTTGAATACTTTTACATGATTTTATATTTGATAAGTGATAATATGTTTGTTATTTTGTTTAGAAATATATTTGTTATAAATATGTTTGTTATTTGTTATAGAAATATTTGTTATAAATATGTTTGTTATTTGTTATAGAAATATTTGTTATTTTGTTTAAGAATATATTTGATATTTATTTGATTTATTATTTTTAGCATAAGTATTATTTGGCTTAGTTGCGTGTGTGTGTGTGTGTGTGTGTGTATATATATATATATATATTTAAGAGAGGTACGTAGTAATATTATTATAAGAGAGTTTAGTGAAGTAAAATAAAATAGGATATTTTATTTGGAGGAGTTGTTATGTAATTTTAGAGAAGTTGAGGATTTAGTGGAAAAATAAGACAAGTGGAGAAAAGTTACATAAAGAGGGAATTAGGTTAAGAAAAACATAGTAAGCGTTGTCAGAGTTTTGGAGAAAAAGGGAGAAAAGTGGCTAGAGAGGAGAGACCGCGATTCTGCAATATTACCAGGTAAGGGTGAGCCTAGCTTCGATTATATTATACTGTAATTCAATTGTTTATGATTAAGTAAGAGGTTGGGAAAGAGTTTGAGAGAGTTCATAGGTTAGGGTTATTGATGAATTTTGATGGTTTGGTGTGAGATTGATGTCAATTGCTGTAAAAACATGTTACAAAACCTAGGTTAATCACTAGGATCATAATTCTGAAAGATTAGAGGCATACCATGAGAGATTGGATGAGTTTTGGCGAGAGATTGAGCGAACCCGTACCCTGTTCTGCGAGAGTTCGCCGGGGCGAGCAAACCCACTCGCTGCAGCGAGCAGAACGACATCGCTCGCGAGACGAGCAAACCACTCGCCGTAGCGAGTAAAGTGGTAACAGAATACCACGTAGCGCGCGCAAGGCGAGCAGAATAACTCGCCATAGCGAGTAATGTGGTCTCAGACCACTATAACTTGAGTTTTGTAATTCTGTTTTGAGCGAGGCTTTGAGGGTAGACCTTTGGATAGTGTTAGAGATGTTTTATGACCTAAATTACAATCTGTAATGATGCTTTAAGATGATTTTAATTGTTGGCGTTAATCTATGATTATATGCATATTAAGTGAGTTAAATGAATGATGTTTAAATGATATTTGCGACGATGATTATGTGCTGTGAATATGTATTAAATGTGCTGAGCTGCTGCCATGTATTGTTATAATTGCATGTGTCGGTCAAGAGTCGTAAATGATGTTAAGATGTTGTGTTAACTTGTTTAAGTATAAAGAGTCGAGTTCATGCATTTGCATAATTTGAGACGGTGGAGCTTTTTGCTCAAAGCGACGGTGGAGGATTTGCTTAAAGCGACGGTGAAGCTTATTTAAGCTTAAATATTGGTACCACATGCATGATGTTTAAGATGTTAGAGTTGCATTTGTCGAGTATTGTGTCCAGGACGTCATGAGATGATTTGTTATGTGAAGATGTTTTAAGATGATTTGTTATATGTGATGATTGTTGTTGTTGTTGTTAAGCATAAATGTTTGAATTATATGTTAATATAATTGTTGTGAATCTCACCCCTTCTGTTGGAATTGCCGCCTTGTGGGCAAGTGCAGATGACCAAGCATAGGTTCGACGATGTGAGAGGTCCTTGTGGTGTCGTAGGAAATGCTCTGATATGTAACGGGATGGAGTTTTATTGAATTCTATTCCTTTATGTATCATGTTGAACTAATTATGATGTTTACAACCTATCTTTGAATTTTTGAGATGCTTGTGAGGCCTTTGTGCCAAGAACTAATATTTTAAGGATTTTTGAATTATGATTCCGCTGCTACGTTTGAATATTGATGAGGAATAAATTATTATTCATTTTGTTTAAAGTTTTTATGAAATGTGACATCCTGAATATTGAGATATACTCTGATTATATGCATGAATTTCTAAGTTAGGATTTCGGGGTGTTACACAGTTCATTAGTTTGAACTTTGCATATACAATAAAGTTGTTAGCTTGCCCGCCTTTTAATTGTAATACCTTTTAAACTTTTCAGTGTTCCAAGTTCTAGGGATTGGACCCTTGACGAGGTCCTCGAGGTCGTAATCCCTCGCCCATGTTTTCATCTAGATTCTGTGGGGGGCCTCCCGTTGGCCGCCATTGTACCTGATCAGAAGGTAACTTCTGGTGCTATTTAATGCTGGTTTGTAGTGGTGGAATGTGCAAGCTTGATTAGAATGAGGGTCTAGAGAGAAGATAGATTCTACCTTGGGGACTGCAAAGAGTCCCCTTTATATAAAGGTGGGTGTTTGCAGAGCCGTTGTAAGGCACACGTGTGTCCGACGGTTACAAATTTTTAGGAAGTGTAACCGTCGAGGAGAGATTCACAGGAACGTGGGAAAGAGCCGTTACAGTTCGTTTGAACTGATCTCTGTTGCTCCGAGCACCCCCTTGCGAGGAAGGGGTGTGTTTCGAGTAATATCACCAAATGTAGAATTTATACTGCGTTTGAGTTGGGCCTAAGCAAATTGGGCCTTAGGGATTTGACCGGTCCAGAACATTAACCAACTTTGATGCTTCCATTGAACCAAATGGATGATCAAAATGGATGGTATAATGTAGAGGGATAATGTGTAGTATAAGTCTAGTGCCTGATATATGTAAAAGTAGATCAGGTTGTAACATCCAAACTTGAGCAAGCGGGAGTTATCACCCGATGAGATTTCGTAATTTCAGAGAAGGGTATTTTTAAGTTTTTGATGGCATATGAGAAATGCTAACGAGTGTTCTAAAGGCGTTTTCTAAAAATTTTAAATAGTAGGATTTTATGAAAATATGTGTATTAAATGCATATGAAGTTTAAATGTTTAATTTTTTACATAAATGCATTGCAGTTACTTCTTTATTTAAAATCCTTCAAGCAGTGTCCTAATGACACTTATTAGCAAGACCTTTCCTTATATGTATCAGAGTGAAACCCAACTTTAACAAATACTCCATTCGTTTCAAATTATAAGCAAATTTTACTTTTTAGGTTTATTCAACTAATGATGTATGTGGTTCATAATATGAATCACATACATCATGAATTGAATGAATCAAAAAAGTTAAATTTGCTTCTAATCAATAATGTGAGAATAATAAAGATGTGACCTCAATAATTTTTATTTTTCAAATTTTGTTTATAAAGTCCAACAATTTTTTAACTCCAAAGATGTAGTATAAGAGTAAGAAGACATGTATTGAATTCAACTGTTTTGAATTTGAACTCCGCTAGTGTTTTTAAAAAAAGATAAATGTACATATTTTTATAATTATTTTTTGAGGTCAAAAATCTTTTGTCTTTGAGAGGGGCACCCTCACATCGCCCTAAATATTTTCCATAAAAAAAGTCCATTTATTTCTTATGTTACTAAAAATACAATTCCTTCATTATTCTTTATAGGAAACAATGATGCTATTTTTTCCACCTAATTATCAGATACATTTGAGCAATTATCTTAACTAAGTTTGAGGTATTTGAGCATGCAACGTGTCAGTGAGATTGATGGATAGTGGGTCCATCCACAATCCTATTACTCTCATTTATTGGTTCTTCAACTTTAGATATCTCTTGTTACAAACATGAATGGCTAAATAAAGATAAGGAACAGTGACTAGGAAATAAGTTGTCACTATGGTTCACTATCAACAATAATACTACATTAGTTCTTGACTATTACTGGATTATTTTTATGTATAAATGTGTTTAATATTAACTTTTCATTTTCTATTATAAATTAGTAGTATTAATATTAAATAAAGAAGATCTTTAGGAAAAAAAAAAAGAAATTTATATAGTAATTTACAACGAGGTTTATAGTAAAAGTAAAAAAATTTTAAAAAAAGTAAAAATAAAAAAAACTAGGTCTCGATTATGTACTGTCACAACTCCATGACAATATGCGGTCATTGAAATCTTAACCATTCTATCAAAATCAGACTTTTCAAATTTTAATATGAATATTTTAGATATATAAAAACGAAACTTTACGTTGAAATATGAACCATCCAATCTTGATATGACGGTCAGGATACGTAGCTCATCACCTCACTTATAAGAGCCATTAACTACAATGCAATTAATGCAAGTGTTAAGTAACAACTATCCTAAGCTTCATTTGAGAATCTGAAGTTCATTTACATAAGTGACAGTACCAAACAAACTTGAACAGGTAGGTCCAATATTGTACTTTGGTTTTCCAGCTTCTTGGTTTAGTCACTGTACTTGTACTGTTTTAAGACCCTATGACAATTTTATTCTTTTTCTGAGAATATTGATATGTTTTTGTTAGCTAGAAAAAGATATTATAATTGGATGGAGGGTTGAAATTTTAGTGTAAATACTGTAATACTTGAGTTCATTTTGTCAAGTGTTTATATTTCTTAAAATTTTAATTTCTTAGATTTTAACTAATAATAACAAGACATTAATACAATATTCTTCTGTTTCTGTTGGAATTGTTATGTTTATGTTAGCTAGAAAAAGCGATTGGTTTGAAAACATAAATTCTAGTGCAAATTTTGAAACATATTTATGCAGAATAATGATATTGCAGCTCTTAAATTAGGAAATGGATATAAATATAACTGCAAGATTTGGTTGTATTTTGGAAACCAATTCCTCCCTTAAATTAGAGTGTGAAGTATATAATACAAATAGTTTGATGAACAAATCAATAATTAATAATTATATGAACATTTTCAAAGCTTGATGGCAATATAAATAGCAAGTATTGGTTAAATTATTCCCCTCAGAAAATTTGCATTGTAACTACTGTTTTCACTTTGTGCAATTTTTTTTGGTACCAACGCACCTAGTAAAAAGGAAATTCATTTCAAATAGTTTCATAGTTTCAAGAACACTAAATTTTTTGTTTATAATATGTTTATTACCCTTTTTTATTTTCCCTTCTTCAGGTTTGCATGGCTTCATTTTCAGCATGTTACAGAACACCTTACAAGAACACATGCATAGTTCTTGGCAGAGATTCTCTGTACAAGACCACGGCAAAATTACGTGTTCAGTGTTCATCAGAGTCTACCTCTGCTGAGAAGAAACTAAGATCATTAGATTCTTATTTTGGAAAACTACAACATAATACAAACTTACATGTTTCTGATACATCAAATGAGGCGATGAAGGTGCACCAAGGAAATGGTCAATCTGAATCAAATCATGAACTTGAGTCTCTTGATGAGTATCTTGGCAAGCTAAATAATGGTAAAGTGTAATTACTTTTTGGTATCGTAGTTTCTTCTCATTTTAGTCCTGCAAATGACGCTTAAAATCGTGGATATTTGCGTTTACTGGATAGTTAATGACTTGTGACACCTTGTTATATTCATCAACCATTTACGAAGCGTAATTAAGCATGTATTTGCTTAATGCATGGTACAAAGATAAATATGTAAGTTTTTTTTTTGTATGCAGGCATAAACCAAGAATCTCTTGTGGCCTCTTATGTTGAAAATTCTAAGGATGAAAGTTTAGCTCCAAAACAAATTCTCAGCCAAGATACTCAAAGAACAAATTTTAGGAAACCAAGTTATGGGAATATAAGAAGAATAACAGGTGTAAGTGGTTCAACATCGGCTATAGATTCACATGATCAGCTAAATGATACATCCAATCTTTACCTCATGTAAGTCTTGAATCCTGATCTGTCATAAATTCCTGTCTTGTCTTTTCAAAGTCTACTCTTGTTGGCAGTGGCGGATACATTCTTGAAATTGTAATCTGTCTTCAAAATTGTCTCTCAGTTATATTCTATTGTCGGAGGCTATTGTGTAATATGTTATTAGGACATGTCATGTTTCGCATTGATCCCATATCAATGTCAGCTCACTATAGGGACTAATTTACCTATGAAATATAGGACATCTCAAGGTGCAAACTACCAGCAAATTACTCCATGAGAAATCTAAGTTTATAGGAAAATTATTCTACGGTGTGATGACATTGATATGGGATCGATGTGGAGGAGCCATATAGTCTCCAACAGTAAAAGTTAATTGATTGACTATTTTGGCTGACACTTTACAATTTCAAGGACTATTTTGATAGACGGTCACAACTTTGAGGACGAGTTTGCATACTCAGTCAATTGTTTATCATCTGACATATAACTCTTTTATCCTTCTATGTTTTATATTTGGTGCAGTGGTATATTGGCATCAGTGAACATTGGAGTATTTCTATTTGAAATTGCAAGTCCTATAAGGAATGATAACTTAGAGCTGTTTTCACTTCCAATGCTATATGGAGCAAAGATAAACCATTTGATCATGGTTGGAGAATGGTGGAGGCTTATAACACCAATGTTTCTGGTACAAGATTGAAAATTGGGTCTGTGTTTCCATTCCACATATATATACATGAAACTAGTCCGTAGCCATCATATAGGCGAATCACATCATTTAACTCTATGTTTCTGGTAGATTGCATTCACTCACTTTCTAAATCCATCTGAGAAATCTGAAATATAGTTCATCAGATGTATCCAATTGTTTTAAAAATCTACCAACCAACCGGTTAAATCGATTGAACCAAGAACCAGGTCATTGGTTGGATGGTTTCATGCCGGTTACATTGTTGTCGGGTTGAACTAGAGTTAGGCGGGGTTTGATTTCTAGTTTGGTTTTTGATTAAACTCATTGTGAACTTACTTCATGTGTATACTGCTTAGCAAATTTTTCATATGCAGCATGCAGGAATATTTCACATGGCTCTGAGTTGTTGGGCCCTTGTATCATTTGGGCCTCAAGTTTGCAAAGGCTATGGTTCATTTACATTTTTCTTGATCTACATACTTGGCGGAATTTCTGGCAACTTGGCAAGTTTTCTACATACACCAGACCCAACTGTTGGTGGCACTGTAAGTATCACTCTGAAATTCACGCAGTTAATTAATCTCAGCCGTCAATTTGAGATAGGCCAGCTAACGATACACATTTATCCATTCTTCTTTAAATAATATTCACTATTTATTTGAGATAAGACAACCAAGATTAATAACTGCATGGAATCCAAATTTTGCAAGAAATTAATTGATCCTATATTTTCATTAGGTCTTTGATTTTCAGTATACTCCTCCTTAAATGTAATAAAAATTTTACTTTCATTGTTATGCAAACGTTGTGTAAGTGGAACTTAAACTTTTGCAATGTGTTACTTTCGGTTTTACCTATTTTGTTTTGTCTGCAAGTTTCTTTGCCTAACATGAATTTGCATCCAGGGACCTGCATTTGCAATAATTGGTGCTTGGCTCATATACCAAATTCAAAATAGAGATGTTATTCAAAATGATGATTCTGAGAATCTATTCAAGAAGGCAATAATTATTACAGCTCTAGGTTTCATATTATGCAGCCTTGGTCCAATTGATGAGTGGTATGTATGGCTTACATTATTTAGAGAAAGTATTTTGATTGATATAACACAAAAAAATGTTATATGTACATTCGGAAATGTTCATCGAATTGAAAAATATAAATATTTATTTGGTGGCGATTCATTTGTAGGTCACACTCGGGAGCAGCTTTCATAGGCATGGCATACGGCTTTCTAACTAGTCCGACTCTTCAGCTGGACAAGACATCACCAGCAACCGGTGCTTCATGCAAATCACTTGTTATCTTCGCCATATTCGTTGTTGTTTTAAGTTCATTCCTTTTGTTTATGGATCCCCCTCTCAACGCATTAGCATCTGTTGATGAAATAGCTGTTGTAGCCTTGGAATGTATGTCAATATTTTGTTGAAGTGCTTTATATGTAACACAAACACTAAAGTTGTTGATGATATTTCTAAAGATAGAGTATATATAATATATATATACACGTTATGAATTAATAGTTTGCTATATATGATTCCAAAACATGATCCCACATGGATTTGATCGTTAGATGCACTGTCTAGCATTTTTTGTTGTCAGATTTGGGAGATGTTAGAACGATTTTGTGAAATTCTATACCTGAAAGATCCATTGTTATTAGAGGAGCTTGAAAAGGAACTTATCAACCCATGGTTAGATGAATTAGATTTCCCTAATAAATCTGAATGGAGAAAGGGTGGAAGTCAAGATTTAAGTTCACTAGGGGGTGATAGTGATAACCCAAATATGTTAAGCTGATCCAACCTGTTACGTTCCATAAAAATTTATTTTATTCAAGTGGAGGTAGAAGTTATGAAAGAAGGAGCCCAATTTATTAAGCTTGCATTTTTCACGTATGTTAGATGCTTTGGTGTATCTTTGACCAAGACTCATAATTTTTAACTAAGAGTGATAATTGGTGAACTGCAATCAAAGGTGTCTGCTCTGGTGGATCCAAATTCTAAACACAGAGAGACTTGAACAAGAAGAGGAAGAAAGAAAGATATAGATCGTGCAGTTTGTTCTTCTAAATGAACCATGTAAAATATGCTTGCTATCTATATCTTTCCTTCTTCCCCGTAATTTCTGAGTCTTTTTGGGTTCATAGTTTGGATCCACCAGCGCAGCCACCTTTGGATGCAGTTTACCGATCAACACTCTTAGTGTTAAATATGGTACTTGGTAAAAGTTACACCAAAGGACCTGACAAAAATGAAAGATGTAAGCTTAACTTGGGATTCCTTTTGTCATAACTTTTGTTTCCACTTGAATAAAAGAATTTCTGTGAAATTTGATGGACCAACTTCACATATTAATCGGTAATCACCATAACCCCAGTGAGCTTCAAATTCTTGACTTCCATCCATTCCCCTCTCATATTTCTTAGGGAAACCTAATTTATTGAACCATGATTGTTAAATTTCTTAAGCTTCTCTAATAACAAGAGTTCTTCCGGGTCTTGAATTTCACAAAATCGCTTTAATAGCTCCCAAAATCTGAAAAATAGAAGTAAATATAAATAAAGCATGAAATTAATAATCAAAAATTTAGCCAGGAATGTAAAAGGGTCAAATAAAATATGAGTTTCATTGCAGATCAATATACATATACCTGAAAAAAATGTCACCAATAAGTTCAATTGGAGCCATAGAGAACAATGATTTCCCAAGTGGCAGACATTAGTCTTCCAGAACTTAATTCTTGCATGTATGGTCCAAATTTGTTGTATTTTGTCGCCACTTCAATGTTGAAAACCAACTAAACTAAATTTCTAGCATCAAAATTGGAAATCAAAGACACATTGATACACATTTTCTTTCTAGTCAAATTAAATCGAAAAAAAAATCATCATCCTACAACCCATCAAAGATTTTTTTTTAACTTTTCACATGAACTTAGGGTTTTAATAAAGGGTATGGAATCACAATTTATATTATTAATATGTTTTTATCCAACTAAATCTACAAACAATAAAAAGGAGCTTATAATCAAATCAACAGAAAGTGAAAATGAGGATATAATGGAAAATCAAAGAATCTTAGAAAACCAACCTAATGACAAGATTTGCCATTGATTTATGGTGAAGATGAACTTGAATCAATTCTGGAATAGTATCCATTGTTTTGAATTGCATTGTCATAACACAAGCCATTGTATGAGTGAGAGAGATATTTTTGTTTGGATTGAAAGTGTAAGACACTGAGGCTATTAATAAGTAACAAGTAAGACGATTAAAACAATGTATCTTCTCGGTTTGAAACAAATGGAAATTTACGTGGAAGAAATGATATCATTTTTTTAATATTTTAGTTTTTTAGGATATATACTAAATGGAAATATTTTTAGTATAGTCATAAGAAAAAGTCAAATGTATCTTATTTGAATTTTGACCAAAAAGATTTGACCAATATTATTATTTTTTTACTTAAATTTAAGGATCTTTTATATAAAGGTTTGACCACAATTTTTTAAAATATATTGTGTGTTTTTATAATACTAGTAATTTAAGGATGTTATTATTTTGTGAATTCAAGAATTTCCTTTTATTTCTTATTTAATATAAGAAAAAGTCAATTGTGTATTTGATCCTAGTTTAGACGAAAAATATTCGACTTTTTTTTACTTGTATTTAAAATTGAAGGGGTATTTATTAATACTATTAAAAAAATCGTGAGAAATCCAATTTTTAAGAGATTAATTTATTTTTAGGTTACCATACTATTGGTATGAAGTTTCCACTCCAATTCAACTATAAGAGATTAATTTCAAATGCACTAATTGCGTAAAACTTTTTGAAATATGTGTTAACCAAAGTCAAAATATTGTGTCAATTTTTACTTCATATAACATCTCTATGAATGTCTACATATGGTGAAATTTAATTAGATATACGTGTAACATAGTATTAAACGCGGATGACATTAAAATTTTATGAATAATTCAAATATTTTAAATGATCTGACATTAGATGGGGAGAAATTGGTTCATAAAATTCAGATCTCTTCGTGAGTTGTACTGTGTTTAAACCCACCCATTGAAGTGCATGATAAGTGCCTGAAATTAGTTAAATAGCATATATATTTTAGGCACTTTAGTTACTTGTTTTGCAAGTTATCTCATAAAAAACTCCAAAATAATAGATAAATGCTACTTTATGCTTTTTATGTCTAATACCAAACATTTATGTAGGAATCTACTTGCCAAGGGACTTAAAGATCAAAGTAATAAGAAAAGTGCAACTAGAGGCTCGCCACAACGAGCCCTCAGCGAGGGTAGGCATAAAGCACCTTAAATGTAATTAATCCTTCTAAGTATGTACTTCTGTTCAATATGCAATTAAATGATTTTAGTTTATTCATGATATTGATGTTGTTCTTGAGTTTATTGCCTTAATCATATGATTTGAATGAATATTGAAAAGTATCTTTTAAATCTAGAGTAGGATAACATCTATTGAGTACTAAATTCTAGAAATTTGGTTTGGTCTTAATATTCACACAAGTAGTGAATCATAATGTTTTCTTATTGATTAATAGCCTGAGAAGTCGTTGATTAATCAATATGATCGAACCCACAACGTTATTTAGACATAAATAACACTTGTCGAGCAATGCGTGAAAATATCAAAAAAAAACTAGGATCGGTGATTCTAATCTTGAGAGTGCATATGCAATATAGGTTGATGAAGTTTAATCCCGACAAGCTTATTTCTCTCTGCTAAACTCAATTTCATTTATTGCACTATAGTTCTATTATGTTTTCTAAACAAACAAATTATAAACCCATTACTTAAAATGATATCGATTATTGAACGACTTAAATATCACACTAGTCTCTATGAAAACGATACAAAATTATACTTACTTTTGATACTACATCAGTGCAATATTGATGAAACTATTGAGAGAGATCGTTGCTACTAATTATAGTCATACATCAATCAAGATCCTAATTTAGATGAAAAACATTCGACTTTTTTTTTCCTACTTATATTTAAAATTGAAGGGGATATTTATTATTATTAAAAAAATTGTGAGAAATCCATTTTTTAAGAGATTAATTTCTTTATATCCCAAAAAAAAAGTGATTAATTTCTTTATAGGTTAATTTTTATGCACTAGTTGCGTAAAACTTTTTCAAATATGTGTTCAATAAAGTCATAATATTGTGTCAATTTTTACTGCATATAACATATCTATGAATGTCTACATATGGTGAAAAATGATTAAATATACATCTAACATAATATTAAACTCGTATGACATTTATGAATAATTCAAATATTTTAAATGATCTGATATTAGATGTTGAGGAATTGGTTGATAAAATCCAAATCCATTGAAATCAATGAGATCTTTGCTACTAATTATAGTGCTACATCAATCAAGAGACTAATATTTACTACACCTACGAGTAGAGATTACCCAATTTACACATAAAAAATCCTATGAGTAGGAACTACCCAATTTACACATAAAAAATTATATTAAAAAAGGGAAGTTATTTATATGAGATTTCCTATGGATCAGTAGTAGTTTCCACGACCCTTGTTTTTTTAAACATGCTTCCTACCCAATGTTCCACAATTGAATCAATCTTGCACACCAATGTTCCTTCAGTTAGAACATCTTCTTTTAAGACAGACAACAATTTCCTTATAAATCATACACCAAACGTTCCTACCAATTTCACAAATGACGCACGTTATATCTTTCGTTAACAGTATATTTGAGTAATTACAGATGTATACAAAGATGGTGATACCTTCGTATTTGCTCCACTGCTTTCATTTGGGAATGTACTACCACAAACTTTACAAACTTGTGATTTTTAGCCTTGCAAATGTTGTGAATTCGGTCTCAAATCGAAACTTCACACCAATGAAATTTAAATTCGTGGAGCAAGTATCAATGACAACCAAATCCAACAGTAACCACAAGCAACAACAAGTTAGATCTAATCTAAAAACTAAGTGCATGGCAAAATGACAATTCAACCAAAGAATAAACAAGATAAAGAGAGTAAAAGAAAATGTAATAACACCAAAAAATGTCACCCAGTTCGGCCCAATGAGTTCTTACAAAGAGATACAAAATGGGTTACAAGAAATTAGCTTAAACAAGCTCACAAAGAACAACCCTAATTTCTACCCATTTTTCCAATCTCAACAATGAACAAGACACTCATAAGTTTCCACTCTCCCAAGGTATTTACAAAAGACTCTTCACTCATGTGTTTCTCATCCCCATGAATCTTCCCAAAATGCACCAACCCTTCTCCCAAGAGCCTCTTCTTTTGGTTTTCTAAGATTCACATCTTGAAGTTTTGTGTAAGATCCGGGTTATTTATCTTATTTAGTTTGCTATTTATTTTATTAAACTATTTTGTTATAGTCAAGCCGATGTTGCTAATTATTTGATGAATGTTTTATGCTATTTTATTAAAAACTGAATATAAATATTTATTTTATTATACTATGTGTGTGAGCAATAAATTGCATTATTAGGATAAGCATTTTTAGTAGACAAGAAAATGATAATAATTAGGCCGGTGACCATGTGAATAATAATGATAATAATAAAAGTAATGGCCACTTATTATAGTGTGATTAGTAAGCCTATTATTATGCAGGGATTTTGACTTGGTATCAAGGCACTTGCACCACGTACAACTAGTAGGTTACACTACCTCTTTAGTTCACAGTCACTCTAAGAAATTCCCATACTCACCCTTACATTTTTAATTCATTAATTTATTAAAGTGATAACAAGAAGTAAACGTAGGAATCAAGTGAAACATATGACAATAAATTATAGGAAAATGCTAGATATCAAGAATGATTTTATCAAGAAAGATTCAAAAATGACATGGCAGAATAATCACCCTTAGATTTTATTGGTTAACATTAATTTCGGGACAATCTCTTGATAAAATCTAAGGGTGATTATTCTGCCATGTCATTCTTGAATCTTTCTTGATATATAGCATTGCTCTAAATTATAGTGGTTGGCGTGAGAGAAAATAGGAAAATCAATTTCAACTACTGTTCTTGGTTATTTGGTCAGTTCCACTTTCCAAACTACAGATTCGGTTCCATCTTTTTAGAAAATGAGTTAAGGGGTGAGTAGCTAATAACCCGTTCCCCACTCTCTCTGGCACACATAGAAAGAAAGAAAACAAAAGGTATAGGGAGGCACACAAGGAGAGAAAGAGGAACGTAGAAGAAGTTTGAAGGAGAAAGGAAAGAGAACAAGGCATTCAACTCTAGGTAACCAAGTAAGATTATTTTCATTTTTAACCGGTTTCTCGTTATAAATCTATTGTTGCATATCAGTTTTGTCTATGAAAATCAATTTATTAGAAGTGCTAGTCTACTCAATCCTTCTCATTCTCTTATGAAGTTGAAATAAATTGATGGCCAAATTCTTCTTTTGACAGTATGAAACCCCATTTTCTGGTAGTCTCGATTTTGTTAAGAATGTTCTGTTTATAATAAAACAAAGAAGTTTTGAATTTCTCGTGAAGGAAAGAAATTGGTTGTAGTAAAATACATATATGTTGTCTTTTAGAAAGGATAAATATAATTTTGATTGAGTGAATTTTATTAGAACATTGAGTTAAAGCCAGAGACATTTTTCAGATTTATTTCAATTGTGGTTCAGTTAATGTCTTGCATAAATTTATATTATAATGATAATGAAAACTACTTCATGAATTACCTCTTATTTAAAGGTCTGCTATAAGAAACATTTCGTGACAGTGTTTGGTCTTTTGTTAATATTATAATATGCAGATTTATTCTATAGTCTATAAAAGATTCACTAAATGTCCTTTGGCAATGAGTAGTTTTTGGGATAAAGATAAAACAAAAGATTTGAAGTAATACGAAACATTTTAGGTATGCATGGATTGAAACTACAAGTTCATTGATGTGTAATTAACTATAAGTATTCTTATAATTTCATTCACTGAAATTTGCAAGTTGCCGTGGACACATACTTTAGAAAAATTGTGAAAGAAGAAGTATAACAAATAATCATCTTGTTTACTTTGAACTTTAGTTAATCTTTGAAATGCTTTTTTATCAAATAAAATTCGGTTTTATATTTACTAGGGGTTTGTTTCTAAATTAGTTAATAAATATTGTAGGAGTGAATGTGATCGAAACTCATTTAGTAAATATTTTAATTGTGAAGGTGTAGAGATACCAGACCAAAAACTACTGCGTGAAAAGTTTAGGAACTGCTGTTGCTAAGGTAAGGAAAAGGGCGCTCCATTATTTATTTTTGATATGTATCTACTTGTTGATAGCATGATTATGTTTTGAACATGTTTATGTGTTGTGTTATGTGCACGTATTATATGGACTTGATTTTGTATTGCTTGGTTGTGTGTATAACTTGTTGTTTTCATACCTGAATTGTGATCTTGCATATGTTGTAAGTCAGAGTTACTGTTGGTGTTGTAATCTGTGTCTCTAGCACGTGGTTAAGACAATATGTGATTAATTTAGTCGGATACTGTAACGCCCCCTTTTTATTTAATTATTTTTAATTAAATATTTGAATACTTTTACATGATTTTATATTTGATAAGTGATAATATGTTTGTTATTTTGTTCAGAAATATATTTGTTATAAATATGTTTGTTATTTTGTTAGAAATATATTTGTTATAAATATATTTGATATTTGTTATGGAAGTAATTTATATATATTTTTAAATAGAATATTAAGTTGTGGGGCTGTTTTTGAATTAGTTAGAATTATGAGGGAATAAGTGGAATAAGATAAAACAAATAGAAGAGGTATAAAAGGTAAAACCTAGGTTTAGGAACAGACAGTACATACAATCAGTTTTGGGAGAAAAATGAGAAAACTAGAAGTGGAGAACCAAGAGGTTGCTGCTCCAATTTTATTAAGGTAAGGGTGGGATTTCCTTCAATAATCATAGTATATAATTCTGAAATTTGATGAATTATTGTGTTCTTGAATTAGAGTTAGAAAGTTTATGTTAATTGATAAAATGAGATGAATTGTGTTGTTTGATGCATGTTCCTATGTTGTTTTGATTTCTATATTGCCTATTTGACCTGTAAACATCATTGTAAATCATTTTGGATGATTAAGGGATCAAAAATTGGGTTTTTGGAGTGAAAATTGTTCTTTCCCGTAAGCGAATTCGGCCACCGATTTTCTGAAAGCCAAAACTGGAAAAACACTCACTTTTCACCCGTTTCTGTTTTGAAATAGCTTTAGGTGTAAACACGAAAGTTGTAGGTATGAATGTTAGCTTTTTAATGCCGTTGGTTTGACTTCTAAATGATTTATAGAACTTGAGTTATGGTCATATTACTGCACGTAGGTCACCGTGAATATTTATGAATTTCAGCACAACCTTTCCCGAATTTGAAATGAAAACCGATATTGATAGGTACAGAATTGGCCTTTGGTATAAACATGAAAGTTGTAGATAATTGTGTTAGCTGTCCGTTGGCTTTGGTTTGACTTGAAAATGATTTTTGGTGTTTGATTTATGATGAAAATACTCCAATGAGGCTTTAGTGAATTATTATATGAATGTATATGTTGATGATAATATATGATGTTTTCCCTTATTGCTGAATTAGTATATAAATGTATATGTTGATGAATATGATGTTATATGATGTGTTCATGGTTGATGAATTATTATATGAATGTATAAGATGTTACATGATGTTGTTCATGGTTGATGAATTATTACATGAGTGTATATGTTGATGAATATGTTGTTTCATGATGTTGTTCATAATTGATGAATTGTTGTTGTTAATACGATGTTATATGATATTGTCTATGACTGATGAATTATGATATTATGATGCGAAGTCGTTGTCGTTGTCATTGCCACTGTTGTCGTCAATGTCGTTAAAGTTGCAAGTGTGGTCTAAGTTGTCTGAGATGTAAGTGGTTGTTCCAAAGTATTGGAGTCTTATAAGTTGTCGATGTTGTGTAAGTTGTATGATGTTGAGTCCATGCATACTCATTTCAGTTGGGGGCTTGATGCCCTGTGAGTTTTTACTCTACACGTTGAGGGCTTGATGCCCTTGAGCTTTAGCTCATTTGCGATGAGGGTTTGATGCCCTGGAAGTATATTAATACTTATTACGTTGAGGGCTTGATGCCCTGGATTGGTACCACATGCATGAATAAGATGTCCAAGTTGCATAAGTCGTGTCGAGGTTGCATTGTCGAGTCAAACTATTAAGTTGAAATTATGATGTTGATTATGATGTTGACTATGATGTTGATTATGATATTGATTATGATGTTGACTATGATGTTGATTATGATGTTGATTAAGATGCTACTTGACTGTTGTTGTAATATTATGATGATGAAGTTATGCCGTTGAATATATTTGTTGAATTATATGCTTATTATTATTGTTTGTGAAATCTCACCCCTTCTGTTGGAATTGCCGCCTCGTGGGCAAGTGCAGGTGACCAAGTATAGGTTCGACGTGTGAGGATTTTCCTGTGTGATGTCATAGGAGCTCTGATACGTAACGGGATGGGGGTTTACTATTTGTTTCTATTCCTTTATGTATCGTTTTGAATTAATTATGACATTTATGCCAAGAACTAATCCTTTTAAGGAGTTTTGAATTATGATTCCGCTGCAAAGTTTTTGAAAAGATTTATGTTAATAAATTTTGAAGGATAAAGAATTATTATTCTTTTTATTTTAAGGATTTTTATGATGTGTGACATCCCATTTGTGTTATACTCTGATAATTATGTATGAAATTTTTAAGTTGGGATTTCGGGGTGTTACAGATACTCATTGTGAGTGATCTATTTTGGTGCGCTTTGGTGAGATTTCTCACAAGTGTCCAAAGTTATGACCAGCTAGGATGTGTCCTTGGGTAGTGAAAGGCTGAAAGCCTTGTTCTTAGGAATTTTATATTTTGATGTAAAATAATACTGATTTACCATTTTGAAAGTTTAAAGAGAAACTTATTTACTTTATTTTGAAGCCCAGAAGTTTGAGTTATTGTTATTATTTTAAAAAAAAAAAATATGCACCATTTTTGCTAGGAATTATCAAAGTTAACGTCTCAACTTTTGGGTCGTTACACTTTGAACCTCACCCAAAGACACTCAACATTTAGTATCTAAAACCCTAAAAGTTCCCTCCTTTGGTTTCCACGAGATTCACCAAGCTTACCCAACAAATGGGTCAAAGAATGCATATATAATGTTCAGATTCGGGCAAAATCGTGTCGTGTTTTCCCAAATTGTGACACGGTTGGTGTGTACGATCCAAGGTACGACCAACCTTATCCTCAAAACGTGCCCAGCAAGCTGAAAATCGTGTCACGTTTTTCCAAATCGTGTCACGATTTGGACACCTGAAAAACATGCTTACGACCTGCCAAAATCGTGACACGCCACCCAAATCGGTTTACGTTACACTTCCTCAGCTTCACATTTTAGAGTCAATTCTCAACATCAAGCAAGGTATAAAAGAAATATACTTGACTAGTTGCTATTATTAAGCATCATAAAAGATCATAATGCTAATTTGTTTTGCGAATTTACCTTGCATTGAAAGATCATATATTCACCATTATAGATCTTTACTTTTCAATTTTTTTACCATTAATATCCGAGAACTCAGTCTCAGTTCTTAGAACATCAGAACTTCGTTGCACTACGATATTAAAAGACAAAAAAAATGTCAACTATTGCAAGTGAAGTAATATTAAACTCTTACAAGAGAGATAGTGATCACACAATGAACCAGGTGCCTTTTTGACAACATCGATACAATATTTCCCCACAATATGAAAAAAATATATCAACCATTACAAAGGAAGCCCAAGTTAAGCTATCAGATTCCGCATAAAGTTATTTTATTCAAGTGCATATATAAGTTATGAAAGAGGAACCCCAAGTTAAGCTTATATCTTTCACCCAGGGCTGGACCCTGGGGTGCAAATAGCTCTACAGAACCGGACCTCCGAAATTTGGAGGTCCAATTTTTATTTATTTTATATTGCATGTTGAAGTAAATATATATTATTAACATGGAAAAATTACCAAGCTTTTTGGTTCACTCCAACGGTAGCATATGAGATGATACTCTTATGGTTCTTAGGTTCAACTCTCACCTAGGATTCATATTTTTTTCTTTTAATTATTAACAAACACATCGAACTTTATTTTTCTTCTTATTTATTTTTTGTTCTTTTCACTTATTCATGTTATTTTTTTGGTCCATACGTTTAGTATAAAATAACAAAGCTCTAACAACAAAATTATAATTATTTTCGTAAAAAACTAATACAAAACAAACGTTATAAACACTTTTTTCTCTTTAAAAAATTTGAGTATTTTTTCCTAGGGGCCTCTCTTTATTTTGAGAACCGGACCACAAATTTCATAGGAACGGCCCTGCTTTCACCTATGTCAGATGCTTTGGTGTGGCTTTAACCAAGGGTCGTAATTTATTGCTAAGAGTAGTGCTAATAGGTGATCCAAAAATCAAAGGTGTCTTCTCTAGTGGATCCAAATTCTGAACCTGAAGAGGCTGGAACAAGAAGTGGAAGAAGGAAAGATATGGATAGTGCAATTCTTGCTAAATGAACCAATGCCAATATGCTTACTATAAATGAATTGACTTAGCCAGAACAAGATCTTAGATATATCTAGACATTGTTATCAATGGATGGTAACCTTGAGTCTTCAGAAGATGCCTTTGTCTTTGAAAATTACCATTATTTTCAATTCCCAAAAACAAAGGTAATTTCTGAAAACTCAAGTAACCATTCATCGATAAGATAATGCCATTATATATATCTATGAGCTAGTTCTATCTAAGTGAATTTATTATTAGAAAGCATATTGTCCTTGGTTCCTTAAGAAGGAACTGCATTATATATATATATATATATATATATATATATATATATATATATATATATTTCCTTTTTCCCCGTCTTGTCTGAGTCTCTCCAAGTTTAGAATTTGGATCCACCAGAGTTGCCGCCTTTGATTGTAGTTCACCTATAAACACTTTTAGCAATGAATCACTGTCCTTGTTTAAAGCCACAAAAAAGCATCTAACATAAATGAAAGATGTGAGCTTAACTTGGGCTTCCTTTTTCATAGCTTTAATTTCCACTTGAATAGAAGAACTTTTTGTGGAACTTAATCGACCAACTTCACATATTAGTCGGAAATCACCATCACACCGTAGTGACATTGAGACTTAACTTCCATCCATTCCCCTCTTGGATTTCTCTGGGAAATCTAATTCATCGAACCATGGTTGATAAGTTCCTTCTCAAGCTCCTTTAATAACAATGGTTTTTCAGATCTTGAATTTCAGAAAATCGCTTTAATAGTTCCCAGACCTGAAAAAATAGAAGGAAATAAAAAAAGTGTAAAAGAGTGTATTTTAGAAATCAAGTAATAAAGTAAAGAATGTAAAAGGAAAAAACCCTTACCACTTGTATGAATGTATGAGGAAAAAAACCCCTTATGCGCTTTTCTTTCTAACATAAGCTCTAGAATGAAGTTCTACAGATCCTTAAGGAGGCTTCACAAGGATTTGAATTAATGCTACAAAAGGGCAAACCATAATATTAGCGAAAATCCATTAATTGGAGGAATATATGAAAAATGGTGGAAATACTTTACCATTATGGTCACACGAAATTGCAGGAGATTGAAAAACTTAGAAATTGTTTAGATGAACTAGATGATGATATTGATGGTGAAAGTGATATGGGTTTGAGAGTGTGAGAAGAGAAACATCTGAGTGATATGAGTTTGATAAAAAGTAAATTTTATAGAACCACTTTTATGAAAGAGAGAGGTAGAAGATGAGGTGGTGTGGCCAACGAAAAAGAGACACATGTTGTCTTGGCCAATAGAAAAGTGGCATGAATTGTCATGACTAATGAAAAAGAGGCATGTGTTGTCTTGACCAATGACAACGAGGCTTCATTTGTCTTAGCCAATAAGAAGCAAAGGGACTTGCCATAGACAATAAAAATAAAGAGGTTGTTGTCTTAGCCAATGAGAACAAGACATGTGGCATGAGCGGAAAACTTAGGAGGGAAATGAAATTCGAAATTCAAAAACGGCATTCAAATGAGTTTCCAATGATATTTCATTAATGTTATGAAATACAAAAAGAAAAGAGTTAAAATGGTGTAATGCCTTGTATGAAAATAAGGAGGATGTCCAAGTTCATGATTAACTACTAGATAGTCTTCTAATTATTAATGTTTTTAAGAATAATTTTTTTTATAATATTAATTTAAGTATGTTATTATTATTGGAATTAAGAGTCTCCATTTAAGTATTATTTAGTGCTTCATATGGGTATAGTCATAAGAAAAAGTCAAATGTATCTGATCTGAATTTTGACTAAATTAATTTGACTTTAGTTTTTTACTTAAATTTAAAGATGTTTTATATAAAGGTTTGAACACAAATTTTTTCAACGAGATTTGTAGTAAAAGTTTAAAACAAGGTCTTGATTGTGTATAGTTACAACCCCATGACAATACATGGTCAATGACATCTGGACTATTATATCAAAATGAGACTTTTCAAATTTTAATTTTGGTATTTTAGATGGGAACTTCTACGGTACACCCGTAAATTAAGGTGTACCGGTACTCCTACTTCAAAAATCTTTAAATTAACTATTATTTTTATGTAATAAAGAGCTATTAGTTGATAATTATATTTTAGAAAATATCATCTCATAAGAAAAAACATAATTTCATTGTTTATAAAAATCATACTAATTTTTTTTACATTTTATTGTAAAAAATAATCAAAATTCTCTATTATGAGTAATAAAAATTCAGAAAAATTAAATTTTATTTCGTTGACGTTTTTGGTAAATAAGATTTAATTATAGGTGATAAAAAACTATTTTTTCTTCAAAAAATAACACATTTAACTATTAATTTATTGATTTGGTGTACCAATACACTTAAATTTTTGGGTGTACCATAAAATTTGCCATTTTAGATATATAAAAACCAAACTTTTCCTTAAAATATGGACTGTTTGATCTTGATATGATGGTCTAGATGTTGGTGGCGGAAAATGTTTGCATCAATTATGTTAAAGAGAGAAGTATGTTCGGTGCAGTGATTTTCTCTTAAATATTTTTTTATTGTTGTTTTGATATGGAAAAATGGAAAACAGAGTATAGCACGACACATAATTATCGTATCCATCCAAGACTTGTTTTTTGCCAAAAAGCTATTTCAGTTTTTAAAATTATTTTAATTGTAATTTAATATAAACAAATAGAATGAAGCCATTTAAGGTGCGGTGTTGTGTGTTAAATTGGTTGTGCACAATAGCACTTCTCTGAAATAATATATAAAAATTAGGAAAAGAAAATTAGGTGGGATCCAACCACCTGTTCGTGCAATTCGTGGGGGTGCTTCTCACGCCATATAGAAAGATATCAATATAAGTAACATTAAATTCTTACAATTGAGATAGTAATCATACAATGACCCAGGTGTTTATTTCAGGCAACATCCCAACATTATTTTCCCACAATATGAAAAGACAAAATATCAACCGTTATAGTGGCATAAACAGTAAATTCCAAAGACAGAGAGAGAGCATAGATTCTCCCGAGGAAATTCTAGACCTAGAAGAACCATTTTTCATTAGAGGAGCTTGAAAATGAACTTATTAACCCATGCTTGAGAAGTATGAATTGGGAATGGGTGGAAGTCAAGATTCAAGTTCACAAGGGGGTGTTGTTGATTACCTAAATGTGTTAAGTCGATAAACCAGGTTCCATTGAAAGTTATTTTATTCAAGTAAAGATATAAGCTACGAAAGAGGAAGCCCATGTTAAACTTGCCCCTTTCATCTATGTCAGATGCTTTGTGTGTGGCTTTGACCAAGTGCCATAATTTATTATTAAGAGTGCTAATAGGTGAACTACAATAAAAGTTGTTTGCCCTTGTGGATCCAAATTTTGAACCAGGAGAGGGTGTAACAAGAAGGGGATGAAGGAAAGATATAGATAGTGCAATTCTTGCTAAATTAACCAATGTCAATATGCTTCCTATTAATGAATTGACTTAGGCAGGACAAGATCTTAGATATATCTATACATTCTCTTCAATGGATGGTAACCTTGAATCTTCAGAAGGTACCTTTGTCTTTGAAAATTACCTTTGTTTTAAATTCCCTAAAACAAAGGAAATTTCTCTCAACACTCAAGTGACCATTCATTGATAAGAATAGCAATATATATATATATATATATATATATATATATATATATATAAGATTTAGTTCCATCTAAATCAATTTATTAATAGGAAGCATATTGAGCTTTGCTCTTTAAGAAGGAATTGCATTATCTATATCTTCCTTCTTCGCCGTCTTGTTTGAGTCTCTCCAGATTTAGAAATGGATCCACCATAGTCACCACCTTTGGTTGTAGTTCACCTATCCAAACTCTTAGTAATGAATTATGGTTGTAGTTCAAAGCTACACCAAAGAATCAGACATAAATGAAATATGTGGGCATAATTTGAGCTTCCTTTTTCGTAGACTTTGTTTCCACTTGAATAGAAGAACATTTTGTAGAACTTAATGCACCAAATTCACATATTAGTCAGAAATCACCATCACCCCATAATGAAATTGAAACTTGATTTCCATCCATTCTGATAAATCTAATTCAACGAACCTTTGTTGATAAGTTCCTTATCAAGCTACTTTAAGAACAATGGTTGTTCAGATCTTGAATTTCACAAATACGCTTTAACATCCCCCAAACCTGAAAAATAGAAGGAAATAAAAAAAATGCATGACAGTGCATCTTAGCAATCAAATAATAAATCAAAGATTGTAAAAGGGTGAAATAAAAACATGAGTTTCATTATGGACAAGAGAACAACAGCTTTTAAGGAGGTGGACAGTGGTCTTCCTTAAATTACTTACCAGTCTATATTTCCTTCAAAGTCCTTCTATATAAACCTTGAACTTCATTTTCTTCATCTTGATATTTTGATTGACCATTCTACACCTGATTCCATTATGCACACCATTACGCCGTTCTATTATATCTTGCACAAATCGAACATGTAATCCAAATCTACTTTTGCCACTTCAGTCTCGTGTTTGCATAGGCTATGGTTCATCTATATGTAATTATTACAGTTCTTGGTTCCATAGTATGCAATCTGGTCCAATTGATGAGTGGTATGTATAGCTTACGTTATTAAATAAAGTATGTTACTTTCTCTGTTTTAAAATAAGTGTCGTTTTAACCAAACAAAAAGTTTTAAAAATAAATGTCATTTCCAATGCAATAATAACGTTTTTCTTTTGAGCTGTACCCTTCAATTAATATTATATACACTACTTCCAACGTATTATTTTTTCATTAATGAAAAACAAATCAATAATTGATTAAGATAATTTGGTAAAATTACATCTCACTTTCTTTTAATTAATGTATTTTTTAATATGTGGGTAAAAATGTAAACGATATTCATTTTGAAACGGTTAGTGTATTGATATAACTCATTAAAATGTGATGGAAATTCCAGTTCAACACGAAGGGACATTAGACATACATATAAATAAAGCAAACTCTCAGTTTTAAAATGTCTAAATTAGTTTATGATGTGGCCATGGAGAGCTCAAACTGACACTTATAAAAAGTTTTATACCTAATCACACTCACGAGCAGCTTTCACAGCTATGGCATATGGCTTTCTAACTAGTCCGGTTCTTCAGTTGAACGAGACATCCCCAGGAGCCGGTGGAGAAGGACTCAAACTTGTTAGAAAATACGGTGCTTCGTGCAAATCACTGGTTATCTTTGCCGTATTCGTCGTTGTTTTAAGTTCATTCCCTTTATTTTTTAGAGCTTTTATGTGTTTGAGAGATTTATCTGTAACACAAACACTAATGTTTTTGATGTTTTTAGTGAATTAATAGTTTGCTAGATATGGTTCCAAAACATGATCCAACATGCATGTGATGAATTAATAGTTTTCTAGATATGAATCATTGTCTAGTTTAATTCAAATTTGGACAAATAAAAGAATTCTTTTGTTCTAAAGGTCAGCCTGAATATAAAATTATGAACATGAATTGAATAAAAAAAAAATTACTTTTCCCTACCAGTCTTCTCACCAATTCATATAAAAAATGTTATGCAAAAAGGAAAATGCACAAATGCATATTTTTTGCTGAACACAATGCATATATTTAGTTTCAAAAATAAGAAAACAATAAATACAGATTACTGATACAAATTTTTTGACAGAACTAAACAACAATTCCAAGAGTTGTCTGCTACTGAAAGCAAAGCTGCATATCTTGACTCACACGATTCTGATAAATGTCAAAGCACTTGGAGTAACCTCTCTCAAAAGTGAGCTATCACATGGGAAGAATCAAGCCACTTAAATACTTCGTCGAAAATCTTTCCTCTATACTTCTCCAAATGCACGCCTTATCCTCCTAACCATATTGTATCGAGCCTATGTCCAAAAGCAATCAGTCTGTTATATCATCCTAATAAATTCAATCATCCAAGTATTTATGTGTGTCGTTCAACAAAAAATATTATAATTGTGAGAAATCCAATTTTTAAGGGATTAATTTCTTTTTAGGTTAGCATACTATTGGTACGAAATTTCCACTCCAATTCAACGAGATATAAAGTAAAAGTTCAAAAACATGTCTTGATTGTGTACAGTCATAACCCCGTGACAATACATGGTCAATGACATCTGGACATTCTCTCAAAATCAGACTTTTCAAATTTTAATTTTGGTATTTTAGATATATAAAAGGTGAGGCCTAGGCTACCTTTGAAAACTCATGGACAATTTACCCAAACCAATATTTAGAGGAAGGAGAAGTCGTAACAAGGTTTCCGTAGGTGAACCTGCGGAAGGATCATTGTTGGTGCCTTACATGCAGTCCAACACGTGAATGAGTTTGAATAAATATGGGTTGGCTTGAGGTGCTCTACACCTCGGCTTACCTCTAGTTCAGAGGAAGACGACGAAGTGCGTCCTCCTTTGTGCCAAAACTCAAACCCCGACGATGAATGCATCAAGGAATTTAAATTTTGCTCTGAGCACACCTGCATGGCACCAGAGACGGTTTTCGTGCGTGTTGTGTTTTGACACATGATATAGAATGACTCTCGGCAACGGATATCTAGGCTCTTGCATCGATGAAGAACATAGCGAAATGCGATACTTGATGTGAATTGCAGAATCCCGTGAACCATCGAGTCTTTGAACACAAGTTGCGCCCGATGCCATTAGGTCGAGGGCACGTCTGCCTGGGTGTCACATATTGAATCCCCTTGCCAATTTCCTATTGAATAGGTATTGCGTGCATGGTGAATATGGTAATTGCGGAAATTAGAACTTAAACCCAAATCGCAACAAGTTAAGATTTTCCTTAATTCTGGAAAATAGTTTTGTTAAACATATTATCAACACATGCATTATTACTAGTTCATATAAACAACACTTAATGGTGATGTTTTTGGCCAATTTTGAATCAATTGGCCGGAAAACATCATCATCATCATCATCATCATCATTTATGGAATACCTATGGTTAAGTGAATGAGGCTGTGGACTTTGCAATAAGACTCTAGGAATAGATATTGCCGAGGGTTTGTGTCCTATCCCACCACTACTGGGTCCTGAACTTGTTGGGTGAAAAACTCATCACCATCCTTATTATCATCATTTATGGAATACTGATGATTAAGTGAAGGAGGTTGTGGAATTTGGAAAAGACTCTAGGAATGGGACTTGGTGGAAAGGGTTTGTGTCCTATCCCACCACCGCTAGGTCTTGATATTGTTGGGCGGAAAACATCATCACCATCCTTATTGGGATCATTAATGGAATACCTATGATCAAGTGAAGGAGGTTAAGGATGAATAGTATTAACCATTCTTGTTGCTTACATTTAACCAAAGTTTTGTTAGATAATAACAATAAGAAAAACTAAAACGGTTAAAAACATGCTTTTCACAACCACGAAGCTCTTGAATAAATATGGAAAAGAAACACGAGGGAGATATTGAAGAAAAAACGATTATGCAAATGATATAGGGGGCGAGTTAGAGTTGTATTTAACATGATCGCTAAATTAACTTTTTGGCCTAATAAAACCGACTTAAAGTATGTTTAACATAGCATTTCTTAGGTTTAGAATCTCCTTTAAACATTTTTTTTTTTATCTATTTGCATTTTTTTAGGTTAAAACGTGTTAATAATATATTCCAACAAAAACTTTAATTTTACATAATTCTAATAAATAAATGATATATTAAAAAATGAATCAAATTCTTAGAAAATATAATATTAAAATACATGAATTTTAGTATAGAAACACAAATTTTCATTGTAAATAATTTTTTAAGTTACTTCATATAAGATAACTTATTTAATAAGATTAATATGATATATAATATTAAAGGTTTTACTAAAATTCATGAACAAATGCATTCAAACATCAATAACATATATCAAACAAAAATAGACTAAAATATAAAATGTTATTTTTTATGATTTAATAATAAAAGTATAATTTAACTAGAAAATTAAAGTTCATTAAAAATCCTGACATCATATATTGTTTTGCAAGAAGCCAATGGTCCACATATTCTAACTCAAACTGGTAAAACTGTCATAATTGTTAGATCAGATATAATGACTGTAATGACCCACCTATTAAATTGTCAGGATACCGTGGTAATTAACTAAGACATTTAGAACAAGTGAGGATTATAAAGTAGCATAACCCTTAATTTAATCTCCATATGGTGTTGCAGATCCATCAACACCCTTATTTTCTTCAAAAAAAATATATTTGTTTTGGTAGAATAAATATTTATATATGGCGAGACACACACACCCATACAAGGTAAAAAAGAACCATCAACCTCAATAACGATTTAAAATAAAATCCAGGTATAATATGACAATTGTGGAAATTAGAACTTAAATCCAAATCATACCAAGTTAAGATTTTTCTTAATTTGGAAAATAGTTTTATTAATCATATTATCAATACACGGATATTAACTAGTTCATGTTGAACTAAATTTTGAAGCTTAGTTCATATAAACAACACTTAATTGTGATGTTTTATGTCCATTCCCATTGCTAGGTACTGAATCAGTTGGACGAATGACCTCATCACCATCCTTATTATCATCATCGTTTATGGAATACTTATAATCAAATGATGGAGGTTGTGGACTTTGCAATAATACTTTAGGAATATATCTCCATGGAGAGGGTTTATGTCCTATCCCACCATTGCTAGGTCCTGATTTTGTTTGGCGGAAAAAATCATCACCATCCTTATCATCATCATTTATGGAATACTTATGATCAAGTGAAGGAGGCTGTGGACTTTGCAATAAGACTCTAGGAATAGCTCTTCGTGGAGAGGGTTTATGTCCTATCCCACCATCGTTAGGTCCTGATTTTGTTGGATGGAAAAAATCATCACCATCCTTATTATCATCATTTATGGAATACTTATGATCAAGTGAAGGAGGTTGTGGACTTTGCAATAAGACTATGGGAATAGCTCTTGGTGGAGAGGGTTTATGTCCTATCCCACCATCGCTAGGTCTGATTTTGTTGGGCGGAAAAAATCATCACCATCCTTATTATCATCGTTTATGGAATATTTATGATCAAGTGTAGGACGATGTGGACTTTGCAATAAGACTCTAGGAATAGCTCTTTGTGGAGAGGGTTTATGTCCTATCCCACCATCGCTAGGTCCTGAATTTGTTGGGCGGAAAACATCATCACCATCCTTATTAAAATCATTTATGGAATACCAATGATCAAGTGAAGGAGGTTGTGGATGAATATTCTTATCCAACCTTGATGCTTCCATTGAACTAAAGTTTTGTAGCATAACTATAAGGGAAAGTAAAAAGGTTAAAAACATGCTTTTCTCAGCCATGAAGCTCTTGAATAAATATGGAAAAGAAAAACAAGGGGGATATTGAAGAAAAACGATTATGCAACTTATATAAGAGGTGAGTGAGAGTTGTATTTAACATGATCGCTAAGCTTACGTTTAGCCTTGTCAAATAGATGTAAGGTGTGTTTGACCAACCTTTTTTCAGGTTTGGACTGTGCCTTAAACTTATTTTTTTTTTCTATTTGGTTTTTTTAGGTTAATAGGTGGTTAATAATATATTCCAATAAAAACTATAATTTTACATAATTCTAATAAATAAATAATATATTAAAAAATAAAT
The DNA here is from genome assembly GCA_946800305.1 of Medicago arabica. Classification (NCBI taxonomy): domain Eukaryota; kingdom Viridiplantae; phylum Streptophyta; class Magnoliopsida; order Fabales; family Fabaceae; genus Medicago; species Medicago arabica. The sequence continues at coordinate 56,679,606 of OX326966.1, forward strand.
CAAATTAATAGAAAATATAATATAAAATACATGTTTTTAGTATAGAAATTCACAAATTTTCATTTTAAATAATTTTCTAATTTATTTTATAAACGATAACTTATTTAATAAGAATAAAAAGATAAATAATATTAAAGGTTTTATTAAAATTCAGGAAAAAGAACATAAAACGTTAAAATGCATTCAAACATTATTAACATATATCAAACAAAAATAAACTAAAATATACAATGTGAAAGCAATGAGTCTCTTATATGTCATTGTGTATTTTAAATAATATGTGAATTTGAAATAATACGTGCCACGATGCAGTGTGGACTTAGACCAATTTTTGACCCATTTTCATGCCTTCAAAACGTTCCTAAGATGTATAATAAGGTCCTAAACTACCAAACTTAAATGAGGGAGTCTAATTAGGTGTTATAAGTGTAGTGCTTTAATCCCATGACGAATTTAAGACATGAAGAAGTTCAATAGTGCAAGAGACGAAATAAGGAGAAATGAGAGAAGTGATGTAGGATATAAAACGATGAAAACATATACTATTGATTAATAACGAGTCCTTGTTAATGGTTAGAATAAAGTATTTAGAGAGTTTAGAATTGACAAGAAGGTAGATCATGTCTGTATGAGCAATAACCATAATAATTAGAGGGATGTTGACATAGAAATGAGTCGTGTTTTATGAATTGAATTAATAAAGAGATAAGGTAGTGATATAAATGCTTGATGGGGGTAATGATGAAGAGTTGTATGACGGTATCCAGAGTGATGAGGAGTAATGTAGTATACATATATATATAAATACCTATGATGAGAATGATGATGTCTAATATATATTGACGATGAGAATGGTGTTGTTTATTGTATATTGACTAGGAGAATGATGATGTACGAATGACGTGTCTTTTTTAGGATGACAAGTAAATGATAAAAAAGATTAAGTGGTAAGTTGGAGTTAAGGTAATGGATAAGGTCAGAGATTATATTAACAACGAGGGAAAATGTTAAGCTAATTAAGGTTAATAAGATGAGAAATTAATAATGTAGATGTTGTGGTTATACGGTGAGTTTGAAACATGAATTGGTTAATATTATGAACGACGATTATAAGAGGAGATACAAAGTGATGGTTTAGAACAGTGGATGATGATGTAGATAGATTCCTTAGAATAGTAACCTGTTTAAGATAGTAGTAGATAGAAGAGTGTATAGCCAAAATAAACAATTAAAATGGTGAAGTGGTTTAAGGTACTGAAAATGCTAGGTGAAAAAATAAGACGAAAGTAATTGGAAATAGAAAGACATTCTAGCATTTGAAACTAATTTAATGTTTTTCATGTTTGAATTATTTTATTTGCTATTTTCAAGTGATTCAGACATCATCAAGACCATACCTGGAGATCAATAGAGTTGTTGTATCAAGTTTATGTTATTTTATTTTACAAGAATCAATGCCATTGTGTTAGCAACATGTTCTAGTTATTGTTGACATGATCATGAATTTCTCGACAACTAACTTGTGTATGAGATTTTGTATATTAGAGATGATTTTTATCCCAAGAAACGATTTTTTTTATTAAATCTATGGTAATTGATTCTCCAATTAATTAATTGAAATAGAAGAAGAGTTTATTGGATCAGCTAGTTTTTTTTTAAGTAACTTAACGATTAGAATTTATATTTCAAAGTTAATAGGTGGGATGTCAGGAGTTTGAACACCGACCCCTGCATATAAGTAGGCTATTGGATCAGCTAGTTATTCTTGGTAAAAATGTTTATCTTATTAGCTTGGTAAAAATGTGTATATTTGGTGATAGTGTTTGAAGTAGGTGCGAGTAATGTAACAACCCGTTTTTAGCTAGGATTTATTTATTTATACGTGTTTAAATGTGTTCAATTGCTTGTTTGTGAATTTGTCTTAGGATTTGTGAATTTATACGTATTTATTTATTAGTGAATTTGTCTTCGGACTTCCAACGGAGCATATTTCGGTGGACGAAGCTGTCTCCACCTCAAGTTCACCCAAACTCTTATGCTTTCATGAGAGCATTTGAACTGGTGTGCTAGTATCTCCAAATCGCTCCCTCCAAAAACATGTTCTTCACCCTCTTCATTGTGCAGCGAGGGACAAAGAAAGGTGGAGGGTCTAGTTGGGTTTCTTTCTGTCAGAATAAGAAGATGTTCAACATCTTCTCTTGAAAAGTAAATAGTTTGAAGGAGCATTTCTTCTTGGTGAGGCCGAGGAGTAAAGCCGCTCTTAAAAACCTTCTAAGGGTGGCGGGGGAGCCCTCTTCGGTTAACGGCGAAGTCCCAGCTCTTGTCCCCTATTTCCCTTAACCTGGAGCAACGACCATTACAACTATGAATCAAAAGATTTTCGTTATAATGTTGCTTGGGTGTCGGAGGGAGAGATGGAGGCTCACGACAAACTATGGGCTTATGTTAAATATTTTTTTTCCGAAACAGCGGTGGGTGTGGACGATAATCCGGTGTTGGATTTAAAGGGAGAGCCGGTGACGGAACCCCGCTTTATCAACACCTACGACTTGGTGTTGTATGAGGATATGATAGATCTTCTCGATAGATTCTCTTCTTTCCATAGTTTCCTAGTTGCTTTATTTTCTTTTTAAGTATTCATTGCTAACATGGTTTCCGTACTTTATGTTCGCAGGAAAAATGCAGAATGTTTAAGACCTTGTGAAGAAAACTAGCAGGAAGCTAGCTGGAAGAGGTGGTGGCCGGAGGAACGTCCACTCCGTCACCAACATATTGAATCCCCTTGCCAATTTCCTATTGAATAGGTATTAAGTGCAGGGTGAATATGTTGGCCTCCTGTGTGTTAAATTGGTTGTGCACAATAGCACTTCTCTGAAATAATATATAAAAATTAGGAAAAGAAAATTAGGTGGGACCCAACCACCTGTTCGTGCAATTCGTGGGGGTGCTTCTCGTGCCACATAGAAAAACTGATATCAATATAAGTAACATTAAATTCTTACAATTGAGATAGTAATCATACAATGACCCAGGTGTATATTTCAGGCAGCATTCCAACATTATTTTCCCACAATATGAAAAGACAAAATATCAACCGTTATAGTGGCATAAACATTAAATTCCAAAGACAGAGAGAGAGCATAGATTCTCCCAAGGAAATTCTAGACCTAGAAGAACCATTTTTCATTAGAGGAGCTTGAAAATGAACTTATTAACCCATGCTTGAGAAGTATGAATTGGGAATGGGTGGAAGTCAAGATTCAAGTTCACAAGGGGGTGCTGGTGATCACCTCAATGTGTTAAGTCGATAAACCAGGTTCCATTGAAAGTTATTTTATTCAAGTAAAGATATAAGCTACGAAAGAGGAAGCCCATGTTAAACTTGCCCCTTTCATCTATGTCAGATGCTTTGTGTGTGGCTTTGACCAAGTGCCATAATTTATTACTAAGAGTGCTAATAGGTGAACTACAATAAAAGGTGTTTGCCCTTGTGGATCCAAATTTTGAACCAGGAGAGGGTGTAACAAGAAGGGGAGGAAGGAAAGATATAGATAGTGCAATTCTTGCTAAATTAACCAATGTCAATATGCTTCCTATTAATGAAATGACTTAGGCAGGACAAGATCTTAGATATATCTATACATTCTCTTCAATGGATGGTAACCTTGAAGAAGGTACCTTTGTCTTTGAAAATTACCTTTGTTTTAAATTCCCTAAAACAAAGGAAATTTCTCTCAACACTCAAGTAACCATTCATTGATAAGAATAGCAATATATATATATATATATATATATAAGATTTAGTTCCATCTAAATCAATTTATTAATAGGAAGCATATTGAGCTTTGCTCTTTAAGAAGGAATTGCATTATCTATATCTTCCTTCTTCGCCGTCTTGTTTGAGTCTCTCCAGATTTAGAAATGGATCCACCATAGTCGCCACCTTTGGTTGTAGTTCACCTATCAAAACTCTTAGTAATGAATTATGGTTGTAGTTCAAAGCTACACCAAAGAGACATAAATGAAAGATGTGGGCATAATTTGAGCTTCCTTTTTCGTAGACTTTGTTTCCACTTGAATAGAAGAACATTTTGTAGAAATTAAGCACCAAATTCACATATTAGTCAGAAATCACCATCACCCCATAATGAAATTGAAACTTGACTTCCATCCATTCTGATAAATCTAATTCATCGAACCTTTGTTGATAAGTTCCTTATGAAGCTACTTTAAGAACAATGGTTGTTCAGATCTTGAATCTCACAAAATCGCTTTAACATCCCCCAAACCTGAAAAATAGAAGGAAATAAAAAAAATGCATGACAGTGCATCTTAGCAATCAAATAATAATGCAAAGATTGTAATGAAAGAAAAACATGAGTTTCATTATGGACAAGAGAACAACAGCTTTTAAGGAGGTGGACAGTGGTCTTCCTTAAATTACTAACCAGTCTATATTTCCTTCAAAGTCCTTCTATATAAACCTTGAACTTCATTTTCTTCATCTTGATATTTTGATTGACCATTCTACACCTGATTCCATTATGCACACCATTAGGCCGTTCTATTATATCTTGCACAAATCGAACATGTAATCCAAATCTACTTTTGCCACTTCAGTCTCGTGTTTGCATAGGCTATGGTTCATCTATATGTAATTATTATAGTTCTTGGTTTCATAGTATGCAATCTGGTCCAATTGATGAGTGGTATGTATAGCTTACGTTATTAAATAAAGTATTTTACTTTCTCTATTTTAAAATAAGTATCGTTTTAACCAAACAAAAAGTTTAAAAAAAAAATGTCATTTCCAATGCAATAATAACTTTTTTCTTTTGAGCTGTACCCTTCAATTAATATTATATACACTACTTTCAACGTATTATTTTTTCATTAATGAAAAACAAATCAATAATTGATTAAGATAATTTGGTAAAATTACATCTCAATTTCTTTTAATTAATGTATTTTTTAATATGTGGGTAAAAATGTAAACGATATTCATTTTGAAACGGTTAGTGTATTGATATAACTCATTAAAATGTGATGGAAATTCCAGTTCAACACGAAGGGACATTAGGCATACATATAAATAAAGCAAACTCTCAGTTTTAAAATGTCTAAATTAGTTTATGATGTGGCCATGGAGAGCTCAAACTGACACTTATAAAAAGTTTTTGACCTAATCACACTCACGAGCAGCTTTCACAGCTATGGCATATGGCTTTCTAACTAGTCCAGTTCTTCAGTTGAACGAGACATCCCCAGGAGCCGGTGGAGAAGGACTCAAACTTGTTAGAAAATACGGTGCTTCGTGCAAATCACTGGTTATCTTTGCCGTATTCGTCGTTGTTTTAAGTTCATTCCCTTTATTTTTTAGAGCTTTTATGTGTTTGAGAGATTTATCTGTAACACAAACACTAATGTTTTTGATGTTTTTAATGAATTAATAGTTTGCTAGATATGGTTCCAAAACATGATCCAACATGCATGTGATGAATTAATAGTTTTCTAGATATGAATCATTGTCTAGTTTAATTCAAATTTGGACAAATAAAAGAATTCTTTTGTTCTAAAGGTTAGCCTGAATATAAAATTATGAACATGAATTGAATAAAAAAAAAATTACTTTTCCCTACCAGTCTTCTCACCAATTCATATAAAAAATGTTATGCAAAAAGGAAAATGCACAAATGCATATTTTTTGCTGAACACAATGCATATATTTAGTTTCAAAAATAAGAAAACAATAAATACAGATTACTGATACAAATTTTTTGACAGAACTAAACAACAATTCCAAGAGTTGTCTGCTACTGAAAGCAAAGCCGCATATCTTGACTCACACGATTCTGATAAATGTCAAAGCACTTGGAGTAACCTCTCTCAAAAGTGAGCTATCACATGGGAAGAATCAAGCCACTTAAATACTTCGTCGAAAATCTTTCCTCTATACTTCTCCAAATGCACGCCTTATCCTCCTAACCATATTGTATCGAGCCTATGTCCAAAAGCAATCAGTCTGTTATATCATCCTAATAAATTCAATCATCCAAGTATATATGCGTGTCGTTCAACAAAAATGTATATGTGTGCGTGTGCGAATATATCTTAAATATCTAATAGTAATAAATAGATAGATAATAAAACATTAGATCACCAATTTTCGTTAATTGCGAGATAACAGGGATACATCAGGAGATAAATTTTTAGAGAAACGACGCTGGAAGCTCCTAGCAATTGTCAAAGTGAGCACATCTCAACAAATTTATAAGGGTTTTATCGGAGGAAGGGTTTGTGTTAGGTTTAGAGTTGTCAAAAAAACCTCAGGTTGAAGAGGCCACTTCATTAGGAATCCTTTAATGCCCCATACATATGTTTTGGCCTCTTCTTGAGCAAATTTGTAATGACTATTACTCTTCCCACCCTATTTTATTCTCGCGTACCTTATTTTTTCTTTTAAAAACACTATCTGTTTGGTTTATATAAGGCACGCGAGAATAAGATAGGGTGGGAAGAGTAATAGTCATTACAAATCTGCGCAAGAGGAGGCCAAAACATATATATGGGGCTTTAAAGGAATCCTAATGAAGTGGGCTTTTCAAACTGAGGTTTTTTAGACAGCTCTAAACCTAACACAAACCCTTCCTCCAATAAAACCCTTATAAATGTGTTGTGATGCGCTCACTTTGACAATTGCAAGGAGCTTGCGGCGCCGTTTCTCTGAAATTTTATCTCCTGATGTATCCCTGTTATCTCGCATTTACAGAGAATTGGTGATCTGATGATTCATTATCTATCTATTTATTACTATTAGATATTTAAGATATATTCGCACACGCACACATATACCTTTTTGTTGAATGGCACACATATATACTTGGATGATTGAATTTATTATGATGATATAACAAAATGCAAGCCATTTATCTAATTCTAGCTATCATTGATTATCTGCATCTTCTTTTTTTGATTTTTTTTCTCCAATTAAATTTTCTGTTGTTTTGCCTCTACTATATCTACAAGCTATACAACAAAACTCGATTCAAAGGCTATCAAGTATTTTCTCCGGCATTTGTGAATTCTTCAATTATATCTGAGAACATCAACAAAGAAAGATGAATTGCACTGGTGTTCTTTATTAATAAAAAGGTAAAAAATTAATGTTTTTTTTTTCTGCGCATCCTCTTTCTTATTTACTATTATTTTTCATTTTGATTTAATATAAGTTGAGAATTATTATATATTTTTTATATGAAGTTGTGGGATTTCACTACTAAAAAAACAAAAATTAGTGAGGGAAAACATAAAATCCCTCTCTAATTCCGTCACTAAATTTTACAATCAAGGAATTTGTGAGAGATTTTATTTTTTCCGTCACTGATTTCCCTCCCTAATTTTGCTTTTCCTAGTAGTGTTTGTTTGGCTGATTATAATGTTTTATATATTTCCTTCAAATGACCGATGATGTTTATTATGTACTTGATTTACCTTTTAAATTATTGTTGAAAGGGACTATTTATTAAGATAATGTTATATTATTAACGGTTTATTTGTTTTGTTAGATGGTTGATTCTTTGTATTTACAGATATATGCAAAGATGGCTGATTCTTTGTAGCATTTTCTTGTTTCTTGTTTGTCAGGTTTGGGAGATTTTAGAGCAATCTTGTGAAATCCTAAACCTAAAAGGGTGGAAGTCAAGATTTAAGTTCACTAGGGGGTGATGGTGATGACCGAAATCTGTGTGTTTTTATAATACTAGTAATTTAAGGATGTTATTATTTTGTGAATTCTAGAATTTTCATTTATTTCTTATTTTATACAAGAAAAATTCAATTGTGTATTTGATCCTAGTTTAGACTGAAAAACATTTGACTTTTTTTTTTACTTCTATTTTTTTTTTTGTGGTGGCTGAGGTTTGAACCCTATGTTTTGCATATATTATGCATTGTCCCTAAGAGTTGAGCTAATGTCACGATGACATTTTTATGTAAAATTGAAGGGGTATTATATTTTTTATTATATTATTATTAAAAAAAAGTGAGAAAATAAACAAAATGCAGGAAAGTTCATCTTAGTAATAAAAAATTAAGCTAGGGATGTAAAAGGGTAAAATAAAATATGAGTTTCATTGCAGATCAGTATACATATACCTGAAAAAATGTCACCAATGAGTTGAATAGGAGCCGTAGAGAACAATGATTTTCCAGGAGGCAGGCATCAGTCTTCTAGAATAATTTTCATTCAACCTTGCCTTCTTGTGCTTTCTATATAAATCTTTCGTTGCTTCTACTTCATCTTAGTATTTTGAATGACCTATACCTTCTACTACCCTGAAACTGTTTTCCACTATTGAGAATGAAGAGCTATTGTTTCTGTAACTCATTAGTTCCAATTTAAAGAGTCTCACACACGAGAAAGCCGTTCCGATATAACATCTAATCCGAATCTACCATGCACCAACAAGTTGTCCAACAGATCATAAAGGCCTTCAGATCACTGCAAACATATATTGTATTTGGAATACACAAATCAATATCTCTTAATACAAAGGAGCTGAATCAAATCAACATAAAATGAAAATGAGTATTTAATGAAAAATCAAAGAATCTTAGAAAACCTACCTAATGACAAGATTTGCCATTGAGTTATGGTGAAGATGAACTTGAATCGATGATTCTGGAACACATGCATTGTTTTGGATTGCAGTATCATAACACATGTCATTGAATGAGTGAGAGAGATATTTTTGTTTGGATTGAAAGTGTATGACACTGAGGCTATTAATAAGTAACAAGTAAGAGGATGAAAACAATGTATCTTCTCGGTTTGAAACAAATGGAAATTTACTTGTAAGGAAGGATATCATTTTTTTTTAATATTCTAATTTTTTAGGATATATACTAAATGGAAATATTTTTTAGTATAGTCATATGAAAAAATCAAACGTATCTGATCTGAATTTTGACCAAAAAGATTTGACCAATTTTAATTTTTTTACTTAAATTTAAGGATGTTTTATTTAAAAGGTTTGACCACAAATATTTTAAATATACTATGTGTCTTTGTAATACTAGTAATTTAAGGATGTTGTTATTTTCTGAATTCAAGAATTTTCATTTATTTCTTATTTAATACAATAAAAAGTCTATTGTGTATTTGATCCTAGTTTAGACGAAAAATATTCCACTTTTTTCTTACTTATATTTTAAATTGAAGAGGTATATATTATAATTATTAAAAAAAATTGTGAGAAATCCAATTTTTAAGGGATTAATTTCTTTTTAGGTTAGCATACTATTGGTACGAAATTTCCACTCCAATTCAACGAGATATAAAGTAAAAGTTCAAAAACATGTCTTGATTGTGTACAGTCATAACCCTGTGACAATACATGGTCAATGACATCTGGACATTCTCTCAAAATCAGACTTTTCAAATTTTAATTTTGGTATTTTAGATATATAAAAGGTGAGGCCTAGGCTACCTTTGAAAACTCATGGACAATTTACCCAAACCAATATTTAGAGGAAGGAGAAGTCGTAACAAGGTTTCCGTAGGTGAACCTGCGGAAGGATCATTGTTGGTGCCTTACATGCAGTCCAACACGTGAATGAGTTTGAATAAATATGGGTTGGCTTGAGGTGTTCTACACCTCGGCTTACCTCTAGTTCAGAGGAAGACGACGAAGTGCGTCCTCCTTTGTGCCAAAACTCAAACCCCGACGATGAATGCATCAAGGAATTTAAATTTTGCTCTGAGCACACCTGCATGGCACCAGAGACGGTTTTCGTGCGTGTTGTGTTTTGACACATGATATAGAATGACTCTCGGCAACGGATATCTAGGCTCTTGCATCGATGAAGAACATAGCGAAATGCGATACTTGATGTGAATTGCAGAATCCCGTGAACCATCGAGTCTTTGAACGCAAGTTGCGCCCGATGCCATTAGAACTTAAACCCAAATCGCAACAAGTTAAGATTTTCCTTAATTCTGGAAAATTGTTTTGTTAAACATATTATCAACACATGGATTATTACTAGTTCATATAAACAACACTTAATGGTGATGTTTTTGGCCAATTTTGAATCAATTGGCCGGAAAACATCATCACCATCCTTATTGGGATCATTAATGGAATACCTATGATCAAGTGAAGGAGGTTAAGGATGAATAGTATTAACCATTCTTGTTGCTTACATTTAACCAAAGTTTTGTTAGATAATAACAATAAGAAAAACTAAAACGGTTAAAAACATGTTTTTCACAACCACGAAGCTCTTGAATAAATATGGAAAAGAAACACGAGGGAGATATTGAAGAAAAAACGATTATGCAAATGATATAGGGGGCGAGTTAGAGTTGTATTTAACATGATCGCTAAATTAACTTTTTGGCCTAATAAAACCGACTTAAAGTATGTTTAACATAGCATTTCTTAGGTTTAGAATCTCCTTTAAACATTTTTTTTTTTATCTATTTGCATTTTTTTAGGTTAAAACGTGTTAATAATATATTCCAACAAAAACTTTAATTTTACATAATTCTAATAAATAAATGATATATTAAAAAATGAATCAAATTCTTAGAAAATATAATATTAAAATACATGAATTTTAGTATAGAAACACAAATTTTCATTGTAAATAATTTTTTAAGTTACTTCATATAAGATAACTTATTTAATAAGATTAATATGATATATAATATTAAAGGTTTTACTAAAATTCATGAACAAATGCATTCAAACATCAATAACATATATCAAACAAAAATAGACTAAAATATAAAATGTTATTTTTTATGATTTAATAATAAAAGTATAATTTAACTAGAAAATTAAAGTTCATTAAAAATCCTGACATCATATATTGTTTTGCAAGAAGCCAATGGTCCACATATTCTAACTCAAACTGGTAAAACTGTCATAATTGTTAGATCAGATATAATGACTGTAATGACCCACCTATTAAATTGTCAGGATACCGTGGTAATTAACTAAGACATTTAGAACAAGTGAGGATTATAAAGTAGCATAACCCTTAATTTAATCTCCATATGGTGTTGCAGATCCATCAACACCCTTATTTTCTTCAAAAAAAATATATTTGTTTTGGTAGAATAAATATTTATATATGGCGAGACACACACACCCATACAAGGTAAAAAAGAACCATCAACCTCAATAACGATTTAAAATAAAATCCAGGTATAATATGACAATTGTGGAAATTAGAACTTAAATCCAAATCATACCAAGTTAAGATTTTTCTTAATTTGGAAAATAGTTTTATTAATCATATTATCAATACACGGATATTAACTAGTTCATGTTGAACTAAATTTTGAAGCTTAGTTCATATAAACAACACTTAATTGTGATGTTTTATGTCCATTCCCATTGCTAGGTACTGAATCAGTTGGACGAATGACCTCATCACCATCCTTATTATCATCATCATTTATGGAATACTTATAATCAAATGATGGAGGTTGTGGACTTTGCAATAATACTTTAGGAATATATCTCCATGGAGAGGGTTTATGTCCTATCCCACCATTGCTAGGTCCTGATTTTGTTTGGCGGAAAAAATCATCACCATCCTTATCATCATCATTTATGGAATACTTATGATCAAGTGAAGGAGGCTGTGGACTTTGCAATAAGACTCTAGGAATAGCTCTTCGTGGAGAGGGTTTATGTCCTATCCCACCATCGTTAGGTCCTGATTTTGTTGGATGGAAAAAATCATCACCATCCTTATTATCATCATTTATGGAATACTTATGATCAAGTGAAGGAGGTTGTGGACTTTGCAATAAGACTATGGGAATAGCTCTTGGTGGAGAGGGTTTATGTCCTATCCCACCATCGCTAGGTCCTGATTTTGTTGGGCGGAAAAAATCATCACCATCCTTATTATCATCGTTTATGGAATATTTATGATCAAGTGTAGGACGATGTGGACTTTGCAATAAGACTCTAGGAATAGCTCTTTGTGGAGAGGGTTTATGTCCTATCCCACCATCGCTAGGTCCTGAATTTGTTGGGCGGAAAACATCATCACCATCCTTATTAAAATCATTTATGGAATACCAATGATCAAGTGAAGGAGGTTGTGGATGAATATTCTTATCCAACCTTGATGCTTCCATTGAACTAAAGTTTTGTAGCATAACTATAAGGGAAAGTAAAAAGGTTAAAAACATGCTTTTCTCAGCCATGAAGCTCTTGAATAAATATGGAAAAGAAAAACAAGGGGGATATTGAAGAAAAACGATTATGCAACTTATATAAGAGGTGAGTGAGAGTTGTATTTAACATGATCGCTAAGCCTACGTTTAGCCTTGTCAAATAGATGTAAGGTGTGTTTGACCAACCTTTTTTCAGGTTTGGACTATGCCTTAAACTTATTTTTTTTTCTATTTGGTTTTTTTAGGTTAATAGGTGGTTAATAATATATTCCAATAAAAACTATAATTTTACATAATTCTAATAAATAAATAATATATTAAAAAATAAATCAAATTAATAGAAAATATAATATAAAATACATGTTTTTAGTACAGAAATTCACAAATTTTCATTTTAAATAATTTTCTAATTTATTTTATAAACGATAACTTATTTAATAAGAATAAAAAGATAAATAATATTAAAGGTTTTATTAAAATTCAGGAAAAAGAACATAAAACGTTAAAATGCATTCAAACATTATTAACATATATCAAACAAAAATAAACTAAAATATACAATGTGAAAGCAATGAGTCTCTTATATGTCATTGTGTATTTTAAATAATATGTGAATTTGAAATAATACGTGCCACGATGCAGTGTGGACTTAGACCAATTTTTGACCCATTTTCATGCCTTCAAAACGTTCCTAAGATGTATAATAAGGTCCTAAACTACCAAACTTAAATGAGGGAGTCTAATTAGGTGTTATAAGTGTAGTGCTTTAATCCCATGACGAATTTAAGACATGAAGAAGTTCAATAGTGCAAGAGACGAAATAAGGAGAAATGAGAGAAGTGATGTAGGATATAAAACGATGAAAACATATACTATTGATTAATAACGAGTCCTTGTTAATGGTTAGAATAAAGTATTTAGAGAGTTTAGAATTGACAAGAAGGTAGATCATGTCTGTATGAGCAATAACCATAATAATTAGAGGGATGTTGACATAGAAATGAGTCGTGTTTTATGAATTGAATTAATAAAGAGATAAGGTAGTGATATAAATGCTTGATGGGGGTAATGATGAAGAGTTGTATGACGGTATCCAGAGTGATGAGGAGTAATGTAGTATACATATATATATAAATACCTATGATGAGAATGATGATGTCTAATATATATTGACGATGAGAATGGTGTTGTTTATTGTATATTGACTAGGAGAATGATGATGTACGAATGACGTGTCTTTTTTAGGATGACAAGTAAATGATAAAAAAGATTAAGTGGTAAGTAGGAGTTAAGGTAATGGATAAGGTCAGAGATTATATTAACAACGAGGGAAAATGTTAAGCTAATTAAGGTTAATAAGATGAGACATTAATATTGTAGATGTTGTGGTTATACGGTGAGTTTGAAACATGAATTGGTTAATATTATGAACGACGATTATAAGAGGAGATACAAAGTGATGGTTTAGAACAGTGGATGATGATGTAGATGGATTCCTTAGAATAGTAACCTGTTTAAGATAGTAGTAGATAGAAGAGTGTATAGCCAAAATAAACAATTAGAATGGTGAAGTGGTTTAAGGTACTGAAAATGCTAGGTGAAAAAATAAGACGAAAGTAATTGGAAATAGAAAGACATTCTAGCATTTGAAACTAATTTAATGTTTTTCATGTTTGAATTATTTTATTTGCTGTTTTCAAGTGATTCAGACATCATCAAGACCATACCTGGAGATCAATAGAGTTGTTGTATCAAGTTTATGTTATTTTATTTTACAAGAATCAATGCCATTGTGTTAGCAACATGTTCTAGTTATTGTTGACATGATCATGAATTTCTCGACAACTAACTTGTGTATGAGATTTTGTATATTAGAGATGATTTTTATCCCAAGAAACGATTTTTTTTATTAAATCTATGGTAATTGATTCTCCAATTAATTAATTGAAATAGAAGAAGAGTTTATTGGATCAGCTAGTTTTTTTTTAAGTAACTTAACGATTAGAATTTATATTTCAAAGTTAATAGGTGGGATGTCAGGAGTTTGAACACCGACCCCTGCATATAAGTAGGCTGTTGGATCAACTAGTTATTCTTGGTAAAAATGTTTATCTTATTAGCTTGGTAAAAATGTGTATATTTGGTGATAGTGTTTGAAGTAGGTGCGAGTAATGTAACAACCCGTTTTTAGCTAGGATTTATTTATTTATACGTGTTTAAATGTGTTCAATTGCTTGTTTGTGAATTTGTCTTAGGATTTGTGAATTTATGCGTATTTATTTATTAGTGAATTTGTCTTCGGACTTCCAACGGAGCATATTTCGGTGGACGAAGCTGTCTCCACCTCAAGTTCACCCAAACTCTTATGCTTTCATGAGAGCATTTGAACTGGTGTGCTAGTATCTCCAAATCGCTCCCTCCAAAAACATGTTCTTCACCCTCTTCATTGTGCAGCGAGGGACAAAGAAAGGTGGAGGGTCTAGTTGGGTTTCTTTCTATCAGAATAAGAAGATGTTCAACATCTTCGCTTGAAAAGTAAATAGTTTTAAGGAGCATTTCTTCTTGGTGAGGCCGAGGAGTAAATCCGCTCTTAAAAACCTTCTAAGGGTGGCGGGGGAGCCCTCTTCGGTTAACGGCGAAGTCCCAGCTCTTGTCCCCTATTTCCCTTAACCTGGAGCAACGACCATTACAACTATGAATCAAAAGATTTTCGTTATAATGTTGCTTGGGTGTCAGAGGGAGAGATGGAGGCTCACGACAAACTATGGGCTTATGTTAAATATTTTTTTTCCGAAACAGCGGTGGGTGTGGACGATAATCCGGTGTTGGATTTAAAGGGGGAGCCGGTGACGGAACCCCGCTTTATCAACACCTACGACTTGGTGTTGTATGAGGATATGATAGATCTTCTCGATAGATTCTCTTCTTTCCATAGTTTCCTAGTTGCTTTATTTTCTTTTTAAGTATTCATTGCTAACATGGTTTCCGTAATTTATGTTCGCAGGAAAAATGCAGAATGTTTAAGACCTTGTGAAGAAAACTAGCAGGAAGCTAGCTGGAAGAGGTGGTGGCCGGAGGAACGTCCACTCCGTCACCAACATATTGAATCCCCTTGCCAATTTCCTATTGAATAGGTATTAAGTGCAGGGTGAATATGTTGGCCTCCTGTGTGTTAAATTGGTTGTGCACAATAGCACTTCTCTGAAATAATATATAAAAATTAGGAAAAGAAAATTAGGTGGGACCCAACCACCTGTTCGTGCAATTCGTGGGGGTGCTTCTCGTGCCACATAGAAAAACTGATATCAATATAAGTAACATTAAATTCTTACAATTGAGATAGTAATCATCAATGACCCAGGTGTATATTTCAGGCAGCATTCCAACATTATTTTCCCACAATATGAAAAGACAAAATATCAACCGTTATAGTGGCATAAACATTAAATTCCAAAGACAGAGAGAGAGCATAGATTCTCCCAAGGAAATTCTAGACCTAGAAGAACCATTTTTCATTAGAGGAGCTTGAAAATGAACTTATTAACCCATGCTTGAGAAGTATGAATTGGGAATGGGTGGAAGTCAAGATTCAAGTTCACAAGGGGGTGCTGGTGATCACCTCAATGTGTTAAGTCGATAAACCAGGTTCCATTGAAAGTTATTTTATTCAAGTAAAGATATAAGCTACGAAAGAGGAAGCCCATGTTAAACTTGCCCCTTTCATCTATGTCAGATGCTTTGTGTGTGGCTTTGACCAAGTGCCATAATTTATTACTAAGAGTGCTAATAGGTGAACTGTAACACCCCGTTCTCCCAACAGTATTAATTAACAAATTAAAATCAGAGTTTTTCACCAAAAACGGAATGCTACATTTTCGTTCAAATAAAATCTCCAAATTAACGGATGAATAAATATTCTCCAATAAAATAGTCAATAATAATTAACTTCAAAACTTCGCAGTGGAATTATTTTAAAGCAACTAAATAATCTTTGGCACGCAGGCCTCATCAAAAGTTTCATAAATCAAAATTAATACGTAAGGAAAGAGAAAACAAGCAACAAATTCTCGTCCCGTTACGTATCAGAGCCCTAAGACACTTGAGCCGACATCTCTACTAATCTTCATTACCTGCACTTGCCCACAAGGCGGCAATTCCAGCAGAAGGGGTGAGATTCACAAACAACAATAGATAACATAATTCACCAATTAAACTCAACAACAACAACAGTATAATGAATAATCAATTATCATTTATAATTTGAACAATTCAACAACATGGTCAACAACGACACCGACAACTCAACCAACAACAACAACAACGACAACAACTACAACAACTACAACGACAACAACAATGCAACTAATGCAAATGCATGTGGTACCATTTTACGTGCGTTGAATGTTAAGCATTCCGGGGCATGAGCCCCCAACGGTTGAATGAAATAACATTCCAGGGCATAAGCCCTCAACAGTTGAGTGATAAACACTCCAGGGCATAAGCCCTCAACGATTGAGTGTAAACACTCCAGGGCATAAGCCCTCAACAGTGGTATGAGTATGAAATGGACTCAATGGTGTATATCTACATACAACCCAACGACAGCAACAACAACTACTATATGCATAATCAGCTATGGCATAAGACTCCAACTCAATTGATAGGACACAACAAAGGGCCCAACAAAGCCACACAACAAAATTCAACAACCTAGGTAACCTACAACATTACTCGCCGTGGCGAGTTCACAAAATTGAGCTCCTCGCCGTGGCGAGCTTAATGCGAGCAAAAGTGGTTGCTCTCGGCGTTTTTGACATTTTTCACCTAAAATCTTCATTTTTAAGTTCCCAAAATCCAAATTTAATTCCGTAAAAAGGTGCCATTCATCCCTAAACATATTAAGGCACTCAAATTGATATAAAAATTCACCCAAAAACCTCATTAAGACAATTAACAACTTATTAATTAAGCAACTCGCCGTGGCGAGTGCATCTGCTCGCTGTGGCGAGCTACGGGTGTTTCATTGCTCGCCTCGCAAGTGGGACTGCTCGCTGTGGCGAGCTACACAGGCACTGCTCGCCTGGCGAGTGGATTTACTCGCCGTTGCGAGTTACACAGGCACTGCTCGCCTGGCGAGTGGGTTTACTCGCCGTTGCGAGTGGCGATTGACAGAACTACGAACTGTACGAACAGGCTTCTACTTTTCAACCCTAAACCCCAAATTCAACACCCAAAGGCTCAATTTTGATGAATTTCATCATCCCTATGCATTCTAACATCAGAACAGCATTAAACAACAACAATTACATGAATTAATCAAGTTATTAACATCAATTCATCATTAACCTAATTCAATTCATCAACCCCAACAACCCTACATTCATCAACGAATTATAGAACCTAAAGTTGAGAGTTAGTCTCACCCTTACCTTAGATTATCTTCTTGAATTAAAAGCAGCGTTCTTCTCTCCTTTTGCTTCTTCTCTCTTCTTCTAGGTTTTCCCCCTTTTCTTGTTTTCTCACTGTTTCTACGTGAAAACTGATTCTGACTTTTTCTTCCCTTATTAAAACCTATTAACTTCTCCTTAATTCTAATTAACTCCTATTAAATTATTAAATAATTCATTTTAATCCCCAACCTTCTAATAATTATAATTCTTGCCTATTTTAATTAAATAATCAAAATAACTATATAATAAAATATATAACGCACCAAAAATCAACATAATTATTTAAAATCATAAAAACTTATTAAAATCAACTGAAATAAAATAATCAACAACTAGGGCGTTACAACTCTCCCCCACTTAAAGAATTTCGTCCTCGAAATATTACCTCAAGCAAACAACTCAGGATAAGACTCTAGCATCTTACTCTCCAGCTCCCAAGTCAAGCTTTCACCAGTTACTCCACCCCAGACAACTCTCACCAGAGATATCTCCTTGCCTCTCAACTTCTTCACCTTACGATCATCAATCCTCAACTGTAAAGTCTCTACCGTAAGGTTGTCTCTAACCTGCACGTCATCCCTTGGTATAACATGCGAAGGATCCGCTACATTCTTCCGCAACTGCGACACATGGAACACATCATGCAGATTTGAAAGATGTGGTGGCAAACCTATTCGATATGCCACTGGCCCAATCCTCTCCGATATCTGATAAGGACCAATAAACTTCGGAGTCAACTTCTTCGACTTCAACGCACGACCTACACCTGTCATGGGAGTGACTCTCAAGAACACATGATCACCCTCCTGAAATTCAAGTTCCTTTCTACGCTTGTCATGGTAACTCTTTTGCCGACTCTGCGACGCTTTCATCTGTTCTCTTATCAGCTTAACTTTCTCTGTAGTCTGCTGGACTAATTCCGGTCCCAACACTATACTTTCTCCCGATTCAAACCAACACAACGGAGTTCTACACCTCCGACCATACAAAGCTTCAAATGGTGCCATACCAATACTCGAATGATAACTGTTGTTGTACGTGAATTCAATAAACGGTAGATGACTATCCCAAGCTCCACCTTGCTCAAGTACACATACTCTTAGCAAATCTTCTAGCGACTGAATCGTCCTCTCCGACTGACCATCTGTTTGAGGATGATAAGCCGAACTCAACTTCAACTTAGAACCCAAAGCCTCCTGCAAACTCTTCCAAAACCTTGAAGTAAACCTCGGATCTCTATCCGACACAATACTCGATGGAACACCATGCAACTTCACAATACTATGAATATAAATCTCTGCACACTGAGCTACTGGATAATTGATATTGATCGGAATAAAATGTGCTGACTTGGTTAACCTGTCAACAACTACCCAAATGGCATCATGCCCCTTTGGAGTATTCGGTAAGCTCGTTACAAAATCCATGGATATGTTATCCCACTTCCACTCTGGTACATCTAATGGTGTCAACAACCCTGCAGGCTTTTGATGTTCAACTTTAGATTTCTGACAAGTCAAACATGCATAAACAAATTGCGCGACATCTCGCTTCAATCCAGACCACCAAAATAACTTCTTCAAGTCGTGGTACATCTTCGTAGCTCCCGGATGAATACTTAAGCTAGTCCTGTGACTTTCTTCCAAAATCATCTTTTTCAACTCGTCATTATCAGGAATACAAATTCTGCCTCGGAATCTTAACACACCTTTATCATCAACCTGGAAATCACTACCTTCCGCTTCATTACTAGCAACCATCAAGTCTACAAACTTAACATCAGCTTCTTGCGCTTCCTTGATACTATTCAAGAATTCATTATTGATCTTCAACATACCCAACTGCACGCTCTGAGGTGCCAATTCACAAACTAAGCTCAAGTCCCTAAATTGCTCAAGTAACTCGAACTCTTTTATCATCATAGCAGACATGTGCAACGTCTTTCTGCTCAAGGCATCTACAACCACATTAGCTTTACCCGGATGGTAATTCAAACTAAAATCATAGTCCTTCAACAACTCGAGCCATCTTCTCTGCCTCATATTCAACTCCTTCTGATCAAACAAGTATTTCAAACTCTTATGATCACTGAACACTTCAAATCTGGAACCGTACAAATAATGCCTCCAAATTTTTAACACAAAAACTACAGCAGCCAACTCTAAATCATGTGTAGGATAGTTCTTCTCATGTATCCTCAATTGTCTCGAAGCATAAGCTACCACCTTACCATCCTGCATAAGTACACCACCTAAGCCCAACTTGGACGCATCACAATACACAACAAAAGGTTCATCTGGCTTCGGTAAAATTAAAATCGGAGCAGTCGTCAACCGTTGCTTCAACTCATTGAAACTATTCTCACACTTAGTATCCCACACAAAAGCCTTACCCTTACAGGTCAACTGTGTCAAAGGAAGTGCCAACTTTGAAAATCCTTCGATAAATCTTCGATAATAACCTGCCAAGCCCAAAAAACTTCTAATCTCTGTAACGGACCTCGGAGTCTCCCATTGCGATACCGCTTCAACTTTCGACGGGTCAACCGCAATACCACTACCAGAAATAATGTGGCCAAGAAAACTTACCTCACTTAACCAGAACTCACATTTGGATAACCTGGCATACAACTTCTTTTCTTTCAACACTTGCAAAACAATCTTCAAATGCTCTGCATGCTCTTCTTCAGTCTTAGAATAAATCAGAATATCATCAATAAAAACAACAACAAATCTGTCCAGAAAGTCATGGAAAATTCTGTTCATATACTCCATAAATACACCAGGTGCATTAGTAACACCGAACGGCATCACCTTATACTCATAGTGACCATATCGCGTTCTGAACGCCGTCTTCTACATATCTTCATCCTTCACCTTGATCTGATGGTAACCTGACCTCAAATCGATTTTACTAAACACACGGGCACCCACTAGCTGATCCATCAAGTCATCAATTCTCGGAAGTGGATACCTATTCTTTATCGTCACTTTATTCAGCTGACGGTAATCTATACACAGCCTCATGCTACCATCTTTCTTCTTAACCAGTAACACCGGCGCTCCCCAAGGTGAAACACTTGGTCTTACAAACTTCTTATCAAGTAGGTCTTCCAACTGCTTCTTCAACTCTGCCAACTCAGCTGCTGACATACGGTAAGGAGCCATCGACACAGGCTTCGTACCCGGAACAAGATCAATTGAAAATTCAACTTCCCTTTCTGGCGGCACATCGGGAATCTCATCAGGAAAAACTTCTGGGAATTCATTCACAACTGGTAGGCTATCAATCACTGCTTGATTCTCCACTGACAAATATGCTAACAAGGAAAACATCATAATTCCATCGCGCTCTATCTGCTTCAACTGCTTAGTACTCAAGAAATCAACTTCACTCTCTTCTTCAGCGGAAGAGAAACGTACTGTCTTACTAAAACAATTGATGAGGACATAGTTATACTCTAACCAGTTCATCCCAAGGATTACATCCATACCCATCAACGGTAAACATACGAGATCAACTTCAAAATTTCTACCAAATACAGACAGTGGACAACTTAAACAAACAAGAGAAGTAGTCACTGAACCCTTAGCTGGAGTTTCAACAATCATTTCTCCATCCATATTAGACATAGTAAGTCCCAACTTAGAAGCACAACTAACAGCAATAAAACAATGCGTAGCACCAGTATCTATAATAGCAATTAAAGGAGTATCATCAAAATAACAAGTACCTCGAATAAGTCGATCCTCATTGTCCGTCTGTGTACCAGACAATGCAAACACTTTCCCTCCAAGCTGAGCCTTCTTAGGCTTCTTGCACTGAGAACTAAGATGACCCTCTTCATCACAATTAAAACAGACAATATCACCACGTTTGCATTCAGCTATTGTATGACCTTTCTTCCCACATCGGAAGCATTTCTTCTCATCACGGTGGCAAGCATTACTCTTGTGGCCTTTCTCGCCACACTTGTAGCAGACAACTTCAGCAGGAGTCTCATTCTTCCTGGGCCTCCTCTCATCATTTACCCGTTGTTTCCCCTTATCAGCAGGAGCACTGTAAGGCTTAGGACGGTTCTGCTGATTCTTACTCTTCCTTTCATTAAGCACTTTATAGTGAGCTTTCGTATCCTCTTCGTAAATTCTGCAGCTACTCACCAATTCAGAAAAATTGCGGATCTTCTGATAACCAATGGCCCGCTTAATCTCAGCACGCAGACCATTCTCAAACTTGATACACTTAGAGAACTTAGCAGTCTCAGGAGTGTAATGCGGGTAAAACTTTGCCAACTCAACAAACTTGGCAGCATACTCTGTTACTGACATATCACCTTGCTTCAGTTCCAGAAATTCAATCTCCTTCTTACCTCGGACATCTTCCGGAAAATACCTATTCAGAAACTCTCTTCTGAACACAGCCCAAGTGATCACAACTCCTTCATTCCCTAGAACTGGTTGCACACTCACCCACCAATCATCAGCCTCCTCAGCCAGCATATGTGTGCCAAATCGCACCATCTGAACATCAGTGCATTGCATCACTCTGAAGATTCTTTCAATCTCCTTCAACCATGTCTGCGCCCCATCAGGGTCATACCTACCCTTGAAAGTTAGTGGATGGTTCCTCAGGAAGGTTTCCAACATGCGAACACCGTCGTTACCACCAGCATTATTCTGTTGACCCACAGCTTGAGCCATCGCTTGTAGAGCAGCAGCAAGTGCGACATCATTCCTTCCAGCCATCGCGAAAATCTACACTACAGCAACAACCAGGACATCAAAGACAATACAAAATTGTCACACGACTCTACTAGGCTCGACTCGACTCTACTACTTGGCCGGACGGACCGACCTGCTCTGATACCAATTGTAACACCCCGTCTCCCAACAGTATTAATTAACAAATTAAAATCAGAGTTTTTCACCAAAAACGGAATGCTACATTTTCGTTCAAATAAAATCTCCAAATTAACAGATGAATAAATATTCTCCAATAAAATAGTCAATAATAATTAACTTCAAAACTTCGCAGCGGAATTATTTTAAAGCAACTAAATAATCTTTGGCACGCAGGCCTCATCAAAAGTTTCATAAATCAAAATTAATACGTAAGGAAAGAGAAAACAAGCAACAAATTCCCGTCCCGTTACGTATCAGAGCCCTAAGACACTTGAGCCGACATCTCTACTAATCTTCATTACCTGCACTTGCCCACAAGGCGGCAATTCCAGCAGAAGGGGTGAGATTCACAAACAACAATAGATAACATAATTCACCAATTAAACTCAACAACAACAACAGTATAATGAATAATCAATTATCATTTATAATTTGAACAATTCAACAACATGGTCAACAACGACACCGACAACTCAACCAACAACAACAACAACGACAACAACTACAACGACAACAACAATGCAACTAATGCAAATGCATGTGGTACCATTTTACGTGCGTTGAATGCTAAGCATTCCGGGGCATGAGCCCCCAACGGTTGAATGAAATAACATTCCAGGGCATAAGCCCTCAACAGTTGAGTGATAAACACTCCAGGGCATAAGCCCTCAACGATTGAGTGTAAACACTCCAGGGCATAAGCCCTCAACAGTGGTATGAGTATGAAATGGACTCAATGGTGTATATCTACATACAACCCAACGACAGCAACAACAACTACTATATGCATAATCAGCTATGGCATAAGACTCCAACTCAATTGATAGGACACAACAAAGCCACACAACAAAATTCAACAACCTAGGTAACCTACAACATTACTCGCCGTGGCGAGTTCACAAAATTGAGCTCCTCGCCGTGGCGAGCTTAATGCGAGCAAAAGTGGTTGCTCTCGGCGTTTTTGACATTTTTCACCTAAAATCTTCATTTTTAAGTTCCCAAAATCCAAATTTAATTCTGTAAAAAGGTGCCATTCATCCCTAAACATATTAAGGCACTCAAATTGATATAAAAATTCACCCAAAAACCTCATTAAGACAATTAACAACTTCTTAATTAAGCAACTCGCCGTGGCGAGCTACGGGTGTTTCATTGCTCGCCTCGCGAGTGGGACTGCTCGCTGTGGCGAGCTACACAGGCACTGCTCGCCTGGCGAGTGGATTTACTCGCCGTTGCGAGTTACACAGGCACTGCTCGCCTGGCGAGTGGGTTTACTCGCCGTTGCGAGTGGCGATTGACAGAACTACGAACTGTACGAACAGACTTCTACTTTTCAACCCTAAACCCCAAATTCAACACCCTAAGGCTCAATTTTGATGAATTTCATCATCCCTATGCATTCTAACATCAGAACAGCATTAAACAACAACAATTACATGAATTAATCAAGTTATTAACATCAATTCATCATTAACCTAATTCAATTCATCAACCCCAACAACCCTACATTCATCAACGAATTATAGAACCTAAAGTTGAGAGTTAGTCTCACCCTTACCTTAGATTATCTTCTTGAATTAAAAGTAGCGTTCTTCTCTCCTCTTGCTTCTTCTCTCTTCTTCTAGGTTTTCCCCCTTTTCTTGTTTTCTCACTGTTTCTACGTGAAAACTGATTCTGACTCTTTCTTCCCTTATTAAAACCTATTAACTTCTCCTTAATTCTAATTAACTCCTATTAAATTATTAAATAATTCATTTTAATCCCCAACCTTCTAATAATTATAATTCTTGCCTATTTTAATTAAATAATCAAAATAACTATATAATAAAATATATAACGCACCAAAAATCAAAATAATTATTTAAAATCATAAAAACTTATTAAAATCAACTGAAATAAAATAATCAACAACTAGGGCGTTACATGAACTACATTAAAAGGTGTTTGCCCTTGTGGATCCAAATTTTGAACCAGGAGAGGGTGTAACAAGAAGGGGAGGAAGGAAAGATATAGATAGTGCAATTCTTGCTAAATTAACCAATGTCAATATGCTTCCTATTAATGAAATGACTTAGGCAGGACAAGATCTTAGATATATCTATACATTCTCTTCAATGGATGGTAACCTTGAAGA
The DNA here is from genome assembly GCA_946800305.1 of Medicago arabica. Classification (NCBI taxonomy): domain Eukaryota; kingdom Viridiplantae; phylum Streptophyta; class Magnoliopsida; order Fabales; family Fabaceae; genus Medicago; species Medicago arabica. Next base: position 56,704,290 of record OX326966.1, read on the forward strand.
AGGTACCTTTGTCTTTGAAAATTACCTTTGTTTTAAATTCCCTAAAACAAAGGAAATTTCTCTCAACACTCAAGTAACCATTCATTGATAAGAATAGCAATATATATATATATATATATATAAGATGTAGTTCCATCTAAATCAATTTATTAATAGGAAGCATATTGAGCTTTGCTCTTTAAGAAGGAATTGCATTATCTATATCTTCCTTCTTCGCCGTCTTGTTTGAGTCTCTCCAGATTTAGAAATGGATCCACCATAGTCGCCACCTTTGGTTGTAGTTCACCTATCAAAACTCTTAGTAATGAATTATGGTTGTAGTTCAAAGCTACACCAAAGAGACATAAATGAAAGATGTGGGCATAATTTGAGCTTCCTTTTTCGTAGACTTTGTTTCCACTTGAATAGAAGAACATTTTGTAGAACTTAAGCACCAAATTCACATATTAGTCAGAAATCACCATCACCCCATAATGAAATTGAAACTTGACTTCCATCCATTCTGATAAATCTAATTTATCGAACCTTTGTTGATAAGTTCCTTATGAAGCTACTTTAAGAACAATGGTTGTTCAGATCTTGAATCTCACAAAATCGCTTTAACATCCCCCAAACCTGAAAAATAGAAGGAAATAAAAAAAATGCATGACAGTGCATCTTAGCAATAAAATAATAATGCAAAGATTGTAATGAAAGAAAAACATGAGTTTCATTATGGACAAGAGAACAACAGCTTTTAAGGAGGTGGACAGTGGTCTTCCTTAAATTACTAACCAGTCTATATTTCCTTCAAAGTCCTTCTATATAAACCTTGAACTTCATTTTCTTCATCTTGATATTTTGATTGACCATTCTACACCTGATTCCATTATGTACACCATTAGGCCGTTCTATTATATCTTGCACAAATCGAACATGTAATCCAAATCTACTTTTGCCACTTCAGTCTCGTGTTTGCATAGGCTATGGTTCATCTATATGTAATTATTATAGTTCTTGGTTTCATAGTATGCAATCTGGTCCAATTGATGAGTGGTATGTATAGCTTACGTTATTAAATAAAGTATTTTACTTTCTCTATTTTAAAATAAGTGTCGTTTTAACCAAACAAAAAGTTTAAAAAAAAAATGTCATTTCCAATGCAATAATAACTTTTTTCTTTTGAGCTGTACCCTTCAATTAATATTATATACACTACTTTCAACGTATTATTTTTTCATTAATGAAAAACAAATCAATAATTGATTAAGATAATTTGGTAAAATTACATCTCAATTTCTTTTAATTAATGTATTTTTTAATATGTGGGTAAAAATGTAAACGATATTCATTTTGAAACGGTTAGTGTATTGATATAACTCATTAAAATGTGATGGAAATTCCAGTTCAACACGAAGGGATACATCAGGAGATAAAATTTTGAAACGGTTAGTGTATTGATACATCATCCTAATAAATTCAATCATCCAAGTATATATGCGTGTCGTTCAACAAAAATGTATATGTGTGCGTGTGCGAATATATCTTAAATATCTAATAGTAATAAATAGATAGATAATAAAACATTAGATCACCAATTTTCTGTAATTGCGAGATAACAGGGATACATCAGGAGATAAAATTTTCGAGAAACGACGCTGGAAGCTCCTAGCAATTGTCAAAGTGAGCACATCTCAACAAATTTATAAGGGTTTTATCGGAGGAAGGGTTTGTGTTAGGTTTAGAGTTGTCAAAAAAACCTCAGGTTGAAGAGGCCACTTCATTAGGAATCCTTTAAAGCCCCATACATATGTTTTGGCCTTTTCTTGAGCAAATTTGTAATGACTATTACTCTTCCCACCCTATTTTATTCTCGCGTGCCTTATTTTTTCTTTTTAAAACACTATCTGTTTGGATTATATAAGGCACGCGAGAATAAGATAGGGTGGGAAGAGTAATAGTCATTACAAATTTGCGCAAGAGGATGCCAAAACATATATATGGGGCTTTAAAGGAATCCTAATGAAGTGGGCTTTTCAAACTGTGGTTTTTTTGACAGCTCTAAACCTAACACAAACCCTTCCTCCAATAAAACCCTTATAAATGTGTTGTGATGCGCTCACTTTGACAATTGCAAGGAGCTTGCGGCGCCGTTTCTCTGAAATTTTATCTCCTGATGTATCCCTGTTATCTCACATTTACAGAGAATTGGTGATCTGATGATTCATTATCTATCTATTTATTACTATTAGATATTTAAGATATATTTGCACACGCACACATATACCTTTTTGTTTAATGGCACACATATATACTTGGATGATTGAATTTATTATGATGATATAACAATACACTAACCGTTTCAAAATTTTATCTCCTGATGTATCCCTTCGTGTTGAACTGGAATTTCCATCACATTTTAATGAGTTATATCAATACATTTTAATGATGATATAACAAAATGCAAGCCATTTATCTAATTCTAGCTATCATTGATTATCTGCATCTTCTTTTTTTGATTTTTTTTTCTCCAATTAAATTTTCTGTTGTTTTGCCTCTACTATATCTACAAGCTATACAACAAAACCCGATTCAAAGGCTATCAAGTATTTTCTCCGGCATTTGTGAATTCTTCAATTATATCTGAGAACATCAACAAAGAAAGATGAATTGCACTGGGTGTTCTTTATTAATAAAAAGGTAAAAAATTAATGTTTTTTTTTTCTGAGCATCCTCTTTCATATTTACTATTATTTTTCATTTTGATTTAATATAAGTTGAGAATTATTATATATTTTTTATATGAAGTTGTGGGATTTCACTACTAAAAAAACAAAAATTAGTGAGGGAAATTTAGTGAGGGAAAACATAAAATCCCTCTCTAATTCCGTCACTAAATTTTACGATCAAGGAATTTATGAGAGATTTTATTTTTTCCGTCACTGATTTCCCTCCCTAATTTTGCTTTTCCTAGTAGTGTTTGTTTGGCTGATTATAATGTTTTATATATTTCCTTCAAATGACCGATGATGTTTATTATGTACTTGATTTACCTTTTAAATTATTGTTGAAAGGGACGATTTATTAAGATAATGTTATATTATTAACGGTTTATTTGTTTTGTTAGATGGTTGATTCTTTGTATTTACAGATATATGCAAAGATGGCTGATTCTTTGTAGCATTTTCTTGTTTCTTGTTTGTCAGGTTTGGGAGATTTTAGAGCAATCTTGTGAAATCCTAAACCTAAAAGGGTGGAAGTCAAGATTTAAGTTCACTAGGGGGTGATGGTGATGACCGAAATCTGTGTGTTTTTATAATACTAGTAATTTAAGGATGTTATTATTTTGTGAATTCTAGAATTTTCATTTATTTCTTATTTAATACAAGAAAAATTCAATTGTGTATTTGATCCTAGTTTAGACTGAAAAACATTTGACTTTTTTTTTACTTATATTTATTTTTGTGGTGGCTGAGGTTTGAACCCTATGTTTTGCATATATTATGCATTGTCCCTAAGAGTTGAGCTAAGGTCACGATGACATTTTTATGTAAAATTGAAGGGGTATTATATTTTTTATTATATTATTATTAAAAAAAAAGTGAGAAAATAAACAAAATGCAGGAAAGTTCATCTTAGTAATAAAAAATTAAGCTAGGGATGTAAAAGGGTAAAATAAAATATGAGTTTCATTGCAGATCAGTATACATATACCTGAAAAAATGTCACCAATGAGTTGAATAGGAGCCGTAGAGAACAATGATTTTCCAGGAGGCAGGCACCAGTCTTCTAGAATAATTTTCATTCAACCTTGCCTTCTTGTGCTTTCTATATAAATCTTTCGTTGCTTCTACTTCATCTTAGTATTTTGAATGACCTATACCTTCTACTACCCTGAAACTGTTTTCCACTATTGAGAATGAAGAGCTATTGTTTCTGTAACTCATTAGTTCCAATTTAAAGAGTGTCACACACGAGAAAGCCGTTCCGATATAACATCTAATCCGAATCTACCATGCACCAACAAGTTGTCCAACAGATCATAAAGGCCTTCAGATCACTGCAAACATATATTGTATTTGGAATACACAAATCAATATCTCTTAATACAAAGGAGCTGAATCAAATCAACATAAAATGAAAATGAGGATTTAATGAAAAATCAAAGAATCTTAGAAAACCTACCTAATGACAAGATTTGCCATTGAGTTATGGTGAAGATGAACTTGAATCGATGATTCTGGAACACATGCATTGTTTTGGATTGCAGTATCGTATCACATGTCATTGAATGAGTGAGAGAGATATTTTTGTTTGGATTGAAAGTGTATGACACTGAAGCTATTAATAAGTAACAAGTAAGAGGATGAAAACAATGTATCTTCTCGGTTTGAAACAAATGGAAATTTACTTGTAAGGAAGGATATCATTTTTTTTAATATTCTAATTTTTTAGGATATATACTAAATGGAAATATTTTTTAGTATAGTCATATGAAAAAATCAAACGTATCTGATCTGAATTTTGACCAAAAAGATTTGACCAATTTTAATTTTTTTACTTAAATTTAAGGATGTTTTATTTAAAAGGTTTGACCACAAATATTTTAAATATACTATGTGTCTTTGTAATACTAGTAATTTAAGGATGTTGTTATTTTCTGAATTCAAGAATTTTCATTTATTTCTTATTTAATACAATAAAAAGTCTATTGTGTATTTGATCCTAGTTTAGACGAAAAATATTCCACTTTTTTCTTACTTATATTTTAAATTGAAGAGGTATATATTATAATTATTAAAAAAAATTGTGAGAAATCCAATTTTTAAGGGATTAATTTCTTTTTAGGTTAGCATACTATTGGTACGAAATTTCCACTCCAATTCAACGAGATATAAAGTAAAAGTTCAAAAACATGTCTTGATTGTGTACAGTCATAACCCCGTGACAATACATGGTCAATGACATCTGGGCATTCTCTCAAAATCAGACTTTTCAAATTTTAATTTTGGTATTTTAGATATATAAAAGGTGAGGCCTAGGCTACCTTTGAAAACTCATGGACAATTTACCCAAACCAATATTTAGAGGAAGGAGAAGTCGTAACAAGGTTTCCGTAGGTGAACCTGCGGAAGGATCATTGTTGGTGCCTTACATGCAGTCCAACACGTGAATGAGTTTGAATAAATATGGGTTGGCTTGAGGTGTTCTACACCTCGGCTTACCTCTAGTTCAGAGGAAGACGACGAAGTGCGTCCTCCTTTGTGCCAAAACTCAAACCCCGACGATGAATGCATCAAGGAATTTAAATTTTGCTCTGAGCACACCTGCATGGCACCAGAGACGGTTTTCGTGCGTGTTGTGTTTTGACACATGATATATAATGACTCTCGGCAACGGATATCTAGGCTCTTGCATCGATGAAGAACATAACGAAATGCGATACTTGATGTGAATTGCAGAATCCCGTGAACCATCGAGTCTTTGAACGCAAGTTGCGCCCGATGCCATTAGGTCGAGGGCACGTCTGCCTGGGTGTCACATATTGAATCCCCTTGCCAATTTCCTATTGAATAGGTATTGCGTGCATGGTGAATATGGTAATTGCGGAAATTAGAACTTAAACCCAAATCGCAACAAGTTAAAATTTTCCTTAATTCTGGAAAATAGTTTTGTTAACCATATTATCAACACATGGATTATTACTAGTTCATATAAACAACACTTAATGGTGATGTTTTTGGCCAATTTTGAATCAATTTGTCGGAAAACATCATCATCATCATCATCATCATTTATGGAATACCTATGGTTAAGTGAATGAGGCTGTGGACTTTGCAATAAGACTCTAGGAATAGATATTGCCGAGGGATTGTGTCCTATCCCACCACTACTGGGTCCTGAACTTGTTGGGTGAAAAAATCATCACCATCCTTATTATAATCATTTATGGAATACTGATGATTAAGTGAAGGAGGTTGTGGAATTTGCAAAAGACTCTAGGAATGGGACTTGGTGGAAAGGGTTTGTGTCCTATCCCACCACCGCTAGGTCTTGAGATTGTTGGGCGGAAAACATCATCACCATCCTTATTGGGATCATTAATGGAATACCTATGATCAAGTGAAGGAGGTTAAGGATGAATAGTATTAATCATTCTTGTTGCTTACATTTAACCAAAGTTTTGTTAGATAATAACAATAAGAAAAACTAAAACGGTTAAAAACATGCTTTTCACAACCACGAAGCTCTGGAATAAATATGGAAAAGAAACACGAGGGAGATATTGAAGAAAAAACGATTATGCAAATGATATAGGGGGCGAGTTAGAGTTGTATTTAACATGATCGCTAAATTAACTTTTTGGCCTAATAAAACCGACTTAAAGTATGTTTAACATAGCATTTCTTAGGTTTAGAATCTCCTTTAAACATTTTTTTTTTTATCTATTTGCATTTTTTTAGGTTAAAACGTGTTAATAATATATTCCAACAAAAACTTTAATTTTACATAATTCTAATAAATAAATGATATATTAAAAAATGAATCAAATTCTTAGAAAATATAATATTAAAATACATGAATTTTAGTATAGAAATACAAATTTTCATTGTAAATAATTTTTTAAGTTACTTCATATAAGATAACTTATTTAATAAGTTTAATATGATATATAATATTAAAGGTTTTACTAAAATTCATGAACAAATGCATTCAAACATCAATAACATATATCAAACAAAAATAGACTAAAATATAAAATGTTATTTTTTATGATTTAATAATAAAAGTATAATTTAACTAGAAAATTAAAGTTCATTAAAAATCCTGACATCATATATTGTTTTGCAAGAAGCCAATGGTCCACATATTCTAACTCAAACTGGTAAAACTGTCATAATTGTTAGATCAGATATAATGACTATAATGACCCATCTATTAAATTGTCAGGATACCGTGGTAATTAACTAAGACATTTAGAACAAGTGAGGATTATAAAGTAGCATAACCCTTAATTTAATCTCCATATGGTGTTGCACATCCATCAACACCCTTATTTTCTTCAAAAAAAATATATTTGTTTTGGTAGAATAAATATTTATATATGGCGAGACACACACACCCATACAAGGTAAAAAAGAACCATCAACCTCAATAAAGATTTAAAATAAAATCCAGGTATAATATGACAATTGTGGAAATTAGAACTTAAATCCAAATCATACCAAGTTAAGATTTTTCTTAATTTGGAAAATAGTTTTATTAATCATATTATCAATACACGGATATTAACTAGTTCATGTTGAACTAAATTTTGAAGCTTAGTTCATATAAACAACACTTAATTGTGATGTTTTATGTCCATTCCCATTGCTAGGTACTGAATCAGTTGGACGAATGACCTCATCACCATCCTTATTATCATCATCATTTATGGAATACTTATAATCAAATGATGGAGGTTGTGGACTTTGCAATAATACTTTAGGAATATATCTCCATGGAGAGGGTTTATGTCCTATCTCACCATTGCTAGGTCCTGATTTTGTTTGGCGGAAAAAATCATCACCATCCTTATCATCATCATTTATGGAATACTTATGATCAAGTGAAGGAGACTGTGGACTTTGCAATAAGACTCTAGGAATAGCTCTTCGTGGAGAGGGTTTATGTCCTATCCCACCATCGTTAGGTCCTGATTTTGTTGGATGGAAAAAATCATCACCATCCTTATTATCATCATTTATGGAATACTTATGATCAAGTGAAGGAGGTTGTGGACTTTGCAATAAGACTATGGGAATAGCTCTTGGTGGAGAGGGTTTATGTCCTATCCCACCATCGCTAGGTCCTGATTTTGTTGGGCGGAAAAAATCATCACCATCCTTATTATCATCGTTTATGGAATATTTATGATCAAGTGTAGGACGATGTGGACTTTGCAATAAGACTCTAGGAATAGCTCTTTGTGGAGAGGGTTTATGTCCTATCCCACCATCGCTAGGTCCTGAATTTGTTGGGCGGAAAACATCATCACCATCCTTATTAAAATCATTTATGGAATACCAATGATCAAGTGAAGGTGGTTGTGGATGAATATTCTTATCCAACCTTGATGCTTCCATTGAACTAAAGTTTTGTAGCATAACTATAAGGGAAAGTAAAAAGGTTAAAAACATGCTTTTCTCAGCCATGAAGCTCTTGAATAAATATGGAAAAGAAAAACAAGGGGGATATTGAAGAAAAACGATTATGCAACTTATATAAGAGGTGAGTGAGAGTTGTATTTAACATGATCGCTAAGCTTACGTTTAGCCTTGTCAAATAGATGTAAGGTGTGTTTGACCAACCTTTTTTCAGGTTTGGACCGTGCCTTAAACTTATTTTTTTTTCTATTTGGTTTATTTAGGTTAATAGGTGGTTAATAATATATTCCAATAAAAACTATAATTTTACATAATTCTAATAAATAAATAATATATTAAAAAATAAATCAAATTATTAGAAAATATAATATAAAATACATGTTTTTAGTATAGAAATTCACAAATTTTCATTTTAAATAATTTTCTAATTTATTTTATAAACGATAACTTATTTAATAAGAATAAAAAGATAAATAATATTAAAGGTTTTATTAAAATTCAGGAAAAAGAACATAAAATGTTAAAATGCATTCAAACATTATTAACATATATCAAACAAAAATAAACTAAAATATACAATGTGAAAGCAATGAGTCTCTTATATGCCATTGTGTATTTTAAATAATATGTGAATTTGAAATAATACGTGCCACGATGCAGTGTGGACTTAGACCAATTTTTGACCCATTTTCATGCCTTCAAAACGTTCCTAAGATGTATAATAAGGTCCTAAACTACCAAACTTAAATGAGGGAGTCTTATTAGGTGTTATAAGAGTAGTGCTTTAATCCCATGACGAATTTAAGACATGAAGAAGTTCAATAGTGCAAGAGACGAAATAAGGAGAAATGAGAGAAGTGATGTAGGATATAAAACGATGAAAACATATACTATTGATTAATAACGAGTCCTTGTTAATGGTTAGAATAAAGTATTTAGAGAGTTTAGAATTGACAAGAAGGTAGATCATGTCTGTATGAGCAATAACCATAATAATTAGAGGGATGTTGACATAGAAATGAGTCGTGTTTTATGAATTGAATTAATAAAGAGATAAGGTAGTGATATAAATGCTTGATGGGGGTAATGATGAAGAGTTGTATGACGGTATCCAGAGTGATGAGGAGTAATGTAGTATACATATATATATAAATACCTATGATGAGAATGATGATGTCTAATATATATTGACGATGAGAATGGTGTTGTTTATTGTATATTGACTAGGAGAATGATGATGTACGAATGACGTGTCTTTTTTAGGATGACAAGTAAATGATAAAAAAGATTAAGTGGTAAGTAGGTGTGCTCGTGATTTTCGGGTATCAAAATCATTGATTAGATTCGAATCTTGAATCATTGAACTCTCAACTTTTATTCGCGGGAAGGGAAAAAGTGAGTAAAAACCCTTATGAGACCTTGGATTCGGAGGTTGGTTTCGATTGGGGAAGGTGTTAAGCACCCGAACCGACTATGGTATCCCATAGAAACCTTCTACCTATTCTCTAATCTTGCGCTAAATTAATTTTACTTATTTAAAAAAAAGTTAAGAGTTAAAGTGAAAGAAAGGAGAAAGATGAAGCATGTTTTTGGTTATTTTTATTGATTTGGAAGGGTCGAAACCCTTTGCCTACTTACCCAAATAAATCGGGATCAAAATCAAGTAGTTCGGCTAAAGAACTTATTTGATGAGTTGAATTGATTTTAACATTTTTGAAAGAAAGGTTTTAAGAAGAGATGAGAGGCCTCAAGGCATAAGAAGAAAATACGATGAAGTTGGTTACTTTTAATTGTACGAAATCCATGTCTAATGTGGATATTAGATTAATTAACATTTGATTAAGGAAAATAAAAAGAAAATCACTTGGATTACATACCAAGGTTTACTTAAAAGAAATTTGAATTTGATTCTTTTGATTTTTTTGAAGAAAAATATTTCTCTAAACGAAACGACGAAATCGCGTAACGACGGAAAAATAAATAAGCGTAAAGCGATAAATAAAGTGAAGTGTCGGTGCGCGTGTCAGTGCGTGTGCCGGTTACATATTACATACCCTAAATACATTCTATGGTCTCAAAAGAAAAAATGCGCGAAAAAATAAATTACATCAATTCCCTAATTACATACTAAATATGATAAATAAATACATAACAAAAACTTAAAAGATGCATGAGATTATACTAGAAATGATGCAAAAACGAAATATACCGAAATATTAAGCATAAAAAGAACATCATATACTAGAATAACTACCAACTAAAATGCATGCCATCAAACGTATTTTAAAAAGTATGAAACGCAAGTTTTCGAAAAGAAATATTAGTTAGAAAAATGCATGAGTTTGAAATTAAGTTAATAAGTATACTATACAATGCATGATACTTGAAATACTAATTAAACACAATGTATAAAATAGGAATTAAACTATTAAAAGGTAATACATGCATAATAATTAAAACATTAGGCAAAAAATAAAAAAATAGGAAATGTTACTTCATAGCCTAAAATGAAGTAAAACATAAGAGATAAAATTTAAACAAAACAAATAATAAAAAAAAATGCATGATATGAAAAATTAAGACACTAATAAAATGCATGAAGCATAGTTCAAAGGTCATATAAAAAATAAAAATAATGCATGAAATGAGAAAGAAATGCTACAAAAAAAAAATGTGTTGGGAGGGGGGTGCAGACAGCAGACAGGGGGGTGAAAACAAGTAAAAATGGAAACAAAGTGGGCTGGGTACAGGGAATTGGAGCTGGGGCGGGTACTGGGTCAACCCATGGGTGACCCGCCCAGCTCCAGTGAGTATAAAAGCAATTTTCCCATGTTTTCTCTCATTTCCCTTCTTCAAACCTCTCTCTAAAACACAAAACTTTTCTCCCTCTCTCTCTAAACTCAAGGCCGGCGAAGGGGGGGGGGGGGCTGGAGAAGATGACCGGAAAATACTCCGGCGCGGTGGTTGGCTGGAGGGCCACCGCGCCGGAGGTAAGAAACCCTTTTTTTTTTTTTTAAATTTTTACTCACAAGCTTCGTCTCACCCTTCTCTTCACGGATCCGAACTTAGTTTTCAAAGAAAAGCTACTAACAGCCCTAGATCTACAAAAGAATATCAAAAAAAAAAACAAACCATAAAAGTTCATGAGAACTACCTCTTATTTCTTCTTCCTTGCTGTTTTGATGTTCGGATTCTTCTTCTTCTTTCACGTTCTTTGTTTTTCCTTGCTTGGCCGCGCCTTGTTCCTTTGTTGTTGCTTCACTGTTTCGGTTCTGGCCTTGTTCTTGTTCTTCCTAGCTGTTTTGATGCCTTGGCCGAAAAAAGACTTATGGTTGTTGTTGGTTCATTCGGTTTTGGTGTTGATATTTGTGGTTAAGGCCGAAAATGTGTTAGTAAGTTGCGGATTTGGGTTTGTTGTTATGGTTGTTTCAGATTCGTGAGTTTGTGGGTTCGGATTTGGTGTTTGTGCTGATGTTTTGGCCGAATTTGATTTGTGTTGGTTTGGATTTTCTCTCTTCTTTTTCTCACTGATTCTCTGTGATCGGTGCTCGAGTTTGTCACCAAAAATGGTGATGAATTCGCACTTGAATTGCAGAGAAAATGGTTCAATGATGATGGTTCTTCGATGAACCACTGAGAACCATGATAAAATTTAAATTTGTTCTTGGTGTGTTCTTGGTGAAAAATGGTTTTTGATCTGTTTTTTTTTATTTTTGGTTTTTGAATCTGTTTGTGTATTGAAAAGTGGTGACTGCCTGACTGACTGATTCTGACACACTAAGTACCTGATTCCTGGAATGGACCAAAATACCCTTGGCTGAAACTTGGAGAAAAAGTTGGACTGGACCAATAACAAAGTGACATGTGTACCAAATGACTTAATAAATATAAAAATCTGATAAATAAATAACAATAAATAAATAAATGAAGAAAGAAATAACTAAATAAATAAATAAATAATAAAAAAACGAAAATTAATAAAAGAAATAAAAAAAATGTCCTGTCGGAACCAAAAAATGAGGTATTTTAAAATACCTCTCTGCCGAAATTTCGTCTGATACGACTGAAATACGCAGCTTTTTACGCTAATTAAAACGATAAATCAACGACGTGAATAAAATGAACTTTTACGAATGCAAACGTTACACTACGCTAAAAAAACGCATGAAACACGAGTGAAAATTACGAAATTAAAACGCGAGCGACATTAAAAAAACGACGAACGAAAAAATAAATGCGATTGCAAATACGAATAAAAACAGATATTACGGGAATTCGCGCGCGAACGGACGACTGGAAAACAAACAACGTGCGAATAAAATAAAATAAATCGGTCAAAAATTAGGGTACGATAGATGCCCTTATTTAAGTTTCTCCGTCACGAGGGTTTAAAAAGACGAATATTTTTGAAACGACGGGTCGGAGAGACTTAAATATCAAGTACACCAATTTTTGACCAACTCAGAAATCGAGAAAGGTCTATGGATGTAATGATATGAGTTGTCTGTTATGCAAGTACGAATGCAATGACGACGAAAATACTAACTCAAGAACCAAATAAAGTGTTACTGGGGAGAGAAAAAGTATGTCTATTACCTTTACAGGGGTAAAGACGAACATACGAAATGAAATACTGGTCATTACCTTTACTAGGGTAACAACGAATCATACGAAGGGGTAAAACTGTCAATTACCTTTACTGGGTAACGACGACCATATGAAAGGGGTAAAACTGTCAATTACCTTTACTGGGTAACGACGACCATATGAAAGGGGTAAAACTGTCAATTACCTTTACTGGGGTAATGACGAACATACGAAATGAAAAACTGTCAATTACCTTTACTGGGGTAATGACGAACATACGAAGGGTAAAACTGTCAATTACCTTTACTGGGGTAATGACGGACATACGAAGAGTAAAAATGTCAATCACCTTTACTGGGGTAATGACGGTCATACGAAATGAAAAACTGTCAATTACCTTTACTGGGGTAATGACGAACATACGAAGGGTAAAACTGTCAATTACCTTTACTAGGGTAATGATGGACATACGAAGAGAAATACTGGTGATGCGTTACTATTACTGAGGCAATTTAGCCAAACAAAAAAACAGGGTACAAACGAGTACTCTTCGTACAAAATGCAGTTTCAACGAGATATTGGGGAAAATTGAAAGGTGGGACCTGCCACTTGTAGAAACTTGATGGGTAAGCAAACTGAAATGAACACATTGACGATGACAAATTTTACTGGATACACATGGAGTAGGACATATTGGTAAAATGCATATGAATGATATCAGTATGCATGATATGTATGCATGAATGAATGAACATGTATGAAAATATATTGGTGAAACTGACGAGACAAGATTGGGCAGGTCGTAAGGATAGCGACCCGGTTTTACAGTGCCAACACTTAGCATTTCTTCACTGGGGATAATATCACTAGAGATGAATCAAAACACAATCTGGGTACCACCCATTAACCGAACCAATGCTGGGTAAGGAACTCATAACACAAAAAACCTGGCTGAGGTTGCCATTTCTGAACTGAACCAAAATACTTTCTCAAAATCGCTGCTTCACATAGTCATTGCTTCTTTTGTATTCTTTTTTTTGAAATCCCTAACTTTTGCCTGGACCGCCCTTTCGGGTTTTCAATCCACCGGGAATATATTCTTTTTTGTATGTCCCTAATTTTTCCCTGGACCGCCCTTTCGGGTTTTCGATCCACCGGGACGCTCATTTTTGGCTTAAGCCGCCCTTTCGGGTTTTCGACTTAGCGAGCTTTTCTTTTCTTTTTCTCTTTTTTTTTGCAAGACTACGATCCAATCCGTTGAATTCACCTGTGTTTGAATGGATGTTGACATATTTTTCCATGATATATGAACCTACAGATAATATGTTTGTCATTTTTTTTTGTTTTTTTTTTTCAAAAGAAAACATAAAAGTAAAAGAATTTTCAAAGTTTTTACTTCAAGTATTGACATTAAAAATGGGAGAAGAAAAATTGCATATAGAATAAACAAGAATTCCAAAACAGGGCACCGGCTCAAATTAATGTAATAGGGTGGTCACCGGCCAAAGGTATGGCTCCACGGATTACAAAAGTTGGAAAATGGTAATTACATAGGAAGGTACATTGAACACAATAACCACTACATTCCTTAACAACTTTGAACCACTGTTTAGATGCTTTGGTGTCGGAGGACTTCTTGACAGCTAAGGTGCCCCAAACGGGTGATGCTTGATCTGATGCAGTTACTTTGTCATAGTCCTTAACTTTTGCATAGGCCGCCCTTTCGGGTTTTCGACCTATCAGGATAAACTCTTTTTTCAATTCTTTTCCTTTTTTTTTTGTGTCTCTAATTTTTGCCTAAGCCGCCCTTTCGGGTTTTCGACTTACCGAGACGCTCTTTTTTGGTTTAGGCCGCCCTTTCGGGTTTTCGACCTACCGAGCTGTTCTTTTCATATCTCTTTAGACAAAGTATTTCTTGACTGCATCAGAATTCACTGGACGAGGTAAATCTTCTCCATCCATATTTGTAAGGATTAAAGCACCACCAGAGAACGCTCTCTTGACCACATAAGGACCTTCATAATTCGGAGACCACTTGCCCCTGGGATCCGGTTGGAAAGATTTGATACACTTGATCACAAGGTCTCCTTCTTTGAATTCACGGGGATGAACCTTTTTGTCAAACGCTTGTTTCATCCTTGATTGATATAATTGTCCGTGACACAAAGCGGTCATGCGTTTCTCTTCAATCAAATTCAATTGATCATACCTACTCTGGCACCACTCAACTTCAGTTAATTCAGCCTCCATCAAGACACTCAAAGATGGGATTTCCACCTCCACAGGGAGCACTGCTTCCATACCATATACCAAAGAGAACGGGGTTGCCCCTGTTGAAGTACGCACTGAGGTACGATATCCATGTAAAGCATAGGGTAACATCTCATGCCAATCTTTGTAGGTAACCACCATCTTTTGCACAATCTTCTTGATATTCTTATTTGCGGCCTCAACCGCACCATTCATCTGAGGTCTGTATTGAGAAGAGTTGTGATGTTCAATCTTGAAGTCATCGCACAATTCTTTCATCATGTTGTTGTTCAAATTTGTACCATTATCCGTGATGATCTTGTTAGGAATACCATAACGGCAGATGATGTTATTCTTGATGAACCGAACCACTACTTGCTTGGTCACATTGGCGAAAGATGCCGCTTCAACCCACTTGGTAAAGTAATCAATAGCCACTAGTATGAAGCGATGTCCATTAGAAGCTTTTGGCTCAATCCGACCAATCATATCAATGCCCCACATGGAAAAGGGCCACGGAGAAGAGATAACATTAAGCATAGATGGTGGTACATGGCTTTTATCTGCATAAATCTGACATTTGTGGCATTTCTTAGCATGATTATAACAATCAGCTTGCATCGTTATCCAGTAATAACCTGCCCTCAATGCTTTCTTAGCCATTGCATGTCCACTGGAATGAGTACCAAAGGGACCTTCATGTATCTCATGCATCAATAAATCTGCTTCACGTTCATCCACACACCTGAGCAACATTGCATCAAAGTTTCTTTTGTACAATACATCTTCATTCAGGAAGAAATTACCAGATAGTCTTCTCAAAGTCCTCTTATCTTTGTGAGATGCCCCAAGCGGATACTCTTGAGTCTGAAGGAAAACCTTGATATCATGAAACCATGGCTTACCATCAGCAAGTACTTCAACTGAAAACACATAAGCGAGCCTTTCAAGGAACTGCACACTGATTAATGGCACATCATTGTGACGATTTACTTTGATCATTGAAGACAAAGTAGCCAAAGCATCTGCCATCTGATTCTCATCACGGGGAATGTGACGCAACTCCACCTTGTTAAAGAAAGTTAACAACCGTCTTGCATAATCTCTGTATGGGATCAGACCAGCATGGTGAGTTTCCCACTTCCCTTTGATCTGATTAATCACCAAGGCTGAATCTCCACATATGTCAATATTCTTAATCCTCATATTGATTGCTTCTTCAATGCCCATGATGCAAGCTTCATATTCTGCCATATTGTTTATACAATCAAATCGTAGCCTTGCAGTAAAAGGGATGTGAGTACCCTCAGGTGTGACAAGGAGTGCCCCGACTCCATTGCCATAAGCATTAACGGCCCCATCGAATATCAAACCCCATTTAGATTCAGGATCTGGACCTTCACCAAACAACGGTTCATCACAATCTTTCATCTTCAAATACATGACCTCTTCATCAAGGAAATCAAACTTAACAGGTTGATAATCTTCAACTGGTTGATGAGCCAAGTGATCTGCAAGGATACTCCCTTTGATCGCTTTCTGAGTATGGTATTCAATATCAAACTCGGCCAATAACATCTGCCAACGAGCAATCCTTCTTGATATCAAAGACTTCTCCAGAAGGTACTTGATTGGGTCCATTTTGGATATCAACCAAGTGGTATGATTGATCATATAGTGCCGGAGACGTTTGGTAGCCCAGGCTAAAGCACAACAAGTCTTCTCAAGTGCCGAGTATCGGGATTCACAATCTGTGAACTTCTTGCTTAAGTAATAGATTACATGCTCTTTTCTACCAGTTTCATCTTGCTGTCCGAGTACACAACCCATGGAATCTTTTAACACAGTCAAGTACATGATCAACGGTCTTCCTTCAACTGGAGGGACAAGAATTGGCGGTTCTAGCAAATACTCCTTGATACTGTCGAAGGCTTTCTGACAATCTTCCGTCCAAACAATCCTTTGATCTTTGCGGAGTAACTTGAATATCGGCCCACAAGTAGCAGTCATATTAGAGATAAACCTGGAGATATAATTCAGTCTTCCGAGAAAACCTCTGACTTGTTTCTCTGTTTTTGGAACGGGCATATCCCGGATGGCTCTGACTTTGTCGGGATCTACTTCAATGCCTTTCTGACTAACAATGAAGCCCAAAAGTTTCCCTGATCGGACACCGAAAGTACATTTATTAGGATTCAAACGGAGCTTGTACTTTCTCAACCGCTGGAACATCTTCAACAGATACTCAACATGTTCTTCTTCAGTACCAGACTTGACAATCATATCATCCACATAAACTTCTATCTCTTTGTGCATCATATCATGGAATATCTTGGTCATACCCCTCTGATAAGTGGCACCAGCATTTATCAAACCAAATGGCATTACTACATAACAGAAAGCGCCCCACGGCGTGATGAAAGATGTCTTTTCTCTATCTTCAAGAGCCATTTTGATCTGATTGTAACCAGAGAAACCATCCATGAAGGAGAAAACTTTGCATTGAGCTGTACTATCAACCAATACATCGATATGAGGTAGAGGGAAATCATCCTTCGGACTTGCCTTGTTCAGATCTCGGTAATCAACACACATTCGGACCTTACCATCTTTCTTTGGAACAGGCACGATGTTGGCCAACCATTGAGGATACTCGGATGTAACTAGAAAGCCTGCATCAATTTGCTTCCGCACTTCTTCTTTGATCTTGAGAGCCATATCAGGATGAGACCTTCTGAGCTTCTGTTTGACCGGAGGACACTCAGGTTTCAAAGGCAAGCGATGTTCTACAACTTCATGATCTAATCCTGGCATGTCTTTGTATGACCAAGCAAAAATGTCAGCGTACTCTCTGAGAAGTTCAATTACCTTTTCTTTGACGGTAACTTCCAATGACGCTCCAATCTTGATCTCTTTTTTATCCTCCTCAGTACCCAGATTGATCAACTCTAACTCTTCTTCATGAGGCTGAATGATCTTTCTCTCTTGCTCTAACATCCATCTGATCTCATCAGGAATCTCATCATCCTCCTCTACCATAGCCTCGTAAACAGGGGATTCAAAGTTGGGCAGAAGCATAGGGTCACTGTGTTCAACGGGCTTATGTATGTTCAGTCTGCACATGATTTATGATTGATTTTAGTAAATGTGTAAATGCAGACTTTTGAATTTGATTGATGTAAAAAGAAAAAGAGAATAAAAAAATTTTTGGGATTTTTCTATTACCATTTTTCCAGAAAAAGCAGTAAATAAAAATAAAACAGTCATGATAGAAACGACGTTTTTTCGTTAATAACGACAATACTTGAAGATAAAACCAAAAGCCCTACAAGATTTCATTTTCGTCTGGGGCAGGACGAAAAGAGTTTTCTTAAAAAACGAAAAAAAGTAGACAAACATATTACTTAGACACATGCATCACAGAAGGAATATCCACAGCGATCCAATTGCAACAGGCTCCTCCAGGTGTCACAAAGACAGGTGCAACCTCTTCCGACTGATCCTCAAGGATAGCATTGGTTTCCGGTGGAGCATGAATAAACCCAGCACTATGAAAAATGCCCTCAGCTGGCTTGAAAATTGCGCTCGACTGACTGGTAGAGAAACTGAGACCCTCTTTCCGCTTGTTCTCAGGCAGCTGTACCAACTGACCCCAGCCTCCTGTTTTACCATCTTGTACAAGCTTTCGGGCGTCCTTCAAAGAGGCCATACAAGTCTCACCCTTCTTAGCAGCTCCTTCTTCTACAGAGAACCCCTGAAAAGAAGTTCCTTCTACATCATCAGCACCAATATAGGAGAAAGCAGACAAATGACTAACCAACAAGGCTGATTCACCAATTACCGTTATCAGCTTTCCACAACTTACAAACTTTAGCCTCTGATAAAGAGTGGAGGTCACTGCTCCAGCCTCATGAATCCACGGTCGTCCAAGTAAGCAACTGTATGAAGCTTGGATGTCCATGACTTGGAATGTAACCTTGAAGGTATAAGGGCCCACCATGATAGGCAAGTCTATGTCCCCAATCACCGACTTCCTAGATCCATCGAATGCTTTTACCATCACTGCACTTGGCCTCAACTGGGCGCCACGGTATGCCAACCTTTCCAAAGTAGTTTTTGCCATCACATTGAGGGCGGAACCGGTGTCTATCAACACATTCGACATCGAGTCTGACTTACAAAGGACGGAAATGTGCAAAGCCCAGTTGTGATTTCTTCCCTCCGCCGGGAGATCTTCATCACTAAAGCTCAGGTTATTACACGCAGTTACATTCCCAATTATACTCCCGAATTGCCCCAAGGTAACATCGGGATCCACATATGCTTGAGCCAAAATTTTCATCAGAGTATCCCTATGAGCTCCAGAGTTCATAAGTAAAGACATTATGGAAATTTTGGACGGAGTTTGCAACAACTGATCGATTATCTTGTATTCACTCTTTTTAATCAGCTTCAAGATCTCATCACTACCTTCCTGAATGATCTTTTCAGGTTGACTGGCGCCTTTACCCTTATCAAGATTCTGCACTGGCACATTCGGAGCAGTATTCTCGTTGCGCACAACAGTGGGGAGAATACGCCCACTTCTCATTACTTTGCCCACACCTGCTATATTTATGACAGCATCTGTAGAGTGCAGATGGATCTCTTTACCATTCTCCACAATAGTTGCCTCATACCGGTAGGGTATGGCCTTCTAAGAAATATAGGGGACAGATCCTGGCAAACGGATCACCAGAGGAGTGACGTCTGACTTCGCACCATCACGGACTACCTCAAGATTCTTAAACACCGGGGTAATAACACAAACATTCCTGGATTCCTTCTTGACAATCAGCTCTTTTCTGTCAATCAATCCTTGTATATCTTCCTGGACTTTCTCACACCCTCGGGGATCCACAGAACACACTTTACAAGCATCGTGATCGTGGTTAAACATGTTGGCTTCGCACATCTTGGCGTGAATCGGGACCAAAGGAGTTCTGATATCTTGAGCCCTGAGAATTAGACTCAAATCTTGATCCTCTTGAATCATATTAACAGCCGGTCCATGAGATGGCAAAGGATTATTCTGAGTATTGGAATTGGTGTCCTCGAAGGACAACTCTTTGCTTTGAATCAATCTTTGAACTTCTTCTTTGAGCGGGTAGCAATGCTCAACATCATGCCCCGGTGCCCCTTGGTGAAAGGCACAGGTAAGGTCAGCACGGTGCCATGGAGGTAATGGGTTTTGTAGGCGAGGAGGCTGCCTTGTCTGCACAAGATTCCTTGCTAATAAAGAGGGTAGCAAGTCTGCATACAACATGGGTATGGGGGGAAACTCTTTTCTGGGAAGGCGATTTGGCTGTTGTGGAGCTCGATTACGAGGTTGTTGTTGTTGAGGTGGTGGTGGGTAATATGGTTGTTGGTAGAAAGGTTGCAGATACGGTTGTTGATATAGTGGTGGATAGAATGGTGGAGGCCTTTGAGGCGTTTGTGGGTGGTAATGTTGATTTTGTGGAGCTGGAAAAGGTGGTGGAATATTGGCAATGAAAGGGTAGTTTGGATATATTGGTTGGGATCCCCCCTGGGCTACCATACTGACTTCCTGAGCACTCTTCTTTGGATAACTGTTTCCAAATTTCTTGGATCCATTAGACGATCCACCTGACGAAGCACTTGACACACTACCTTCTTTGGCCAAAATTCTTTTACGGACCAAATCTTCAATGCGAACCCCCGCGTCAACCATCTCAGTAAATTTCTGCGATGCGCAACCAATCATTTTCTCCGAGTAGTAGGGACTCAAAGTTTCAAAGAATAGATCAGCCATTTCTCTTTCCTCCAGAGCAGGGCGGATTTGGGCCGATTTTTGAATAAAGCGGAGAGCATACTCCTTGAAAGACTCTTTATCCTTTTGAGTCATAGCTTGCAGTTCCCTTCGGGTGGGCCCCAGATGTATGTTATACTTGTACTGCTGTATGAAAGCCCTGGCCAGTTCTTCGAAGGTGGTGATGCCCTTCAGATTCATGTACCATATTTGTGCGGGACCAGTCAAACTGTCCTGGAAACAATGAATGAGCAAAGGTTCATTGTCTTTGTAGGCTGTCATCTTCCTTACATACATAACCAGGTGACTCTGTGGACAAGTGTTCCCTTCATATTTGACGAAATCCGGAGTCTTGAACTTGGGAGGCAGTACCACATTTGGGACCAAACAAAGATCGTGCACATCCTGACCATACATGTCTTTACCACGAAGAGCCCTCAGTTCTTTCTGCACTACGTCGTACTTCTCTTCCAGACTTACCATTCTGTCATCTCCTACTACACTACCCGAATGATAAATTGGTTCTTCATCTTGTTGGGCAGTATGCACAATGGGTGCCGTATGATTCATGACAGCTTGAGGGAATAATTGTCCATGATGAAAAAGTGGCGTTGCTTGTTGTCCATAAGGAGTTGGCATTTCTGGGCCAGCAAAGCGGACACCTTCATTAGCTGTAAGAGGCATACTCCAAGGATACTCTTTGGACATGTAGTTTTGAGGGTGATAAGCAAAACCAGGAGGACGAAGACCTTCATTGTACATATTCGATGCATCTCCAAAAGAAAAACCAGCCGGGGTGGGCTGTGCAGTGCCAGCAGCCGTAGCAGTAAGGATCGGTTGTGTAGGACCAGTCTGGGCAGACGAAACAACCACAGGAGAATTATGTGCAGCAGACACAACAACAGGAATTGGCTGAGCATCAAGAACTGGTTGGACCGGGATAACATCAAGAATCGGTTGGGTAGCTGCCGCTTGTGCCTGATTGGCCATTATAGCTTCCATCATAACTGTTAACTTGTCCATCCCCTTGTGCTCGTGATTTTCGGGTGTCAAAATCATTGATTAGATTCGAACCTTGAATCATTGAACTCTCATCTTTTATTCGCGGGAAGGGAAAAAATGAGTAAAAACCCTTAAGACCTTGGATTCGGAGGTTGGTTTCGATTGGGGAAGGTGTTAAGCACCCTAACCGACTATGGTATCCCATAGGAACCTTCTACCTATTCTCTAATCTTGCGCTAAATTGATTTTACTTATATTAAAAAAGTTAAGAGTGAAAGTGAAAGAAGGGAGAAAGAAGAAGCATGTGTTTGGTTATTTTTATTGATTTGGAAGGGTCGAAACCCTTTGCCTACTTACCCAAATAACTCGGGATCAAAATCAAGTAGTTCGGCTAAAGAACTTATTTGATGAGTTGAATTGATTTTAACATTTTTTGAAAAGATTTTAAGAAGAGATGAGAGGCCTCAAGGCATAAGAAGAAAATACGATGAAGTTGGTTACTTTTAAATATACGAAATCCATGTCTAATGTGGATATTAGATTAATTAACATTTGATTAAGGAAAATAAAAAGAAAATCACTTGGATTACATACCAAGGTTTATTAAGAAAATATTTTTTTGTACTTTTCCATACTTGATGATTAAAATTTTTTTCTAAGTTAAACGTAAGCTAAAAATATTAAAACGTAACGACGCGACGCGGATCATGAAATAAAAGTGTGAGTGGAAATTCTAAGGACGTTGAATCCATAGAAAATTCCAACCTAAAAAAATTACTAATTATTTAATTTTACGACACTCAAATTAACCAAGTTTTTAAACCTAATTTTGTCTCTAATTCGATTCAAACCTCACTCACAAAACATAATGCGGAAAATAAATAGTGGTGTCGGTGCATAATTCTCATTTATAGATATTTACAAGAGACCTAGATACATGCTAAAGTCTTTGACAAAATATATAAAAAAAATAACAAGAAATTAATAGCAAAATTAAGAACGAAACAAAATAAAACACATATGCTAAATAGAACAAAAAAATTAAAAAAAAGCATGTAATGGTTTTTTTTTTTTAAAAGCCTAAACAGTAACAAAATGCATGATATTAATTATTAGAAAATGCATGAAAACATAATTAAAAATATTATAGAAATGCATGAATTTTTTTGAGTTATCTAAAAAAAGAAGGGGGTGTAGTAGCCAAATTGGGGTGCAAGCAGCCAACAAAAACAAAATTGGGCTGAGAAACAAGAAGGAAAATGGGGCGGGTTGGGTAACTGGTTCGGTTCATGGGTGACCCGAACCGGTTTGAAACACTATATATGATTTTTTATTCACAAAACCTTCATTTTTTGAGTTATCTCTCTCTCTAAAACCTTGAAACAACAAAACTCTCCCACTTTTCTCTAGCCCAAAACCGAAAAGAGGAGGAAGATGAAGGTGGCCGGAGAAGATGAAGATTCATCTTCTCCGGCGAGCTGGGTGGCAGCCGGTATGCTCCGACGCGGTGGCCGGCCGGAGCGACAAACACCTTTTTTTTTAAAAAATTTTTTTGCTAAAACCTTCAACTCCTTCTCCTCTTTCCGGATCCGGTTTTAGTTTTTCAAAAACAACGCATACCAGTACTAGATCTACACAAACAAAATAATAAAAAAAAAAAAAAAAAAAAAAAACAAAACAACAAAAATTGAAACTCTACCTCTTCTTCTCTGTGGCTCGGTTTCGTTTTCTTCTTCTTCTATTTTTGGTTTTGAATCCTTTTTTGCTTACGGTTTGTTGCGTTTTTGGTCCTCTTGTTCCGGCCTTGCTTGCGTTTCGGTTTTGTTGTTCCTGCTTGAAACGGTTCAGTTTGCTTGAAAGGTTGGTTCGGTTTCGGATTTGTGTAGCTTATGGCCGAAAATAACTTTTTGGTGTATGGATTTGGTTTGGTGTTTGTGATTTGTGATGTTATTTTCGGTTTTGAGGTGTTATTGCTTGGTTGATGATTTGTGTTGTATTATGTAAGCTTGTATGAAGCTTTGTTCACAAAGGAATGAAAGAAAGAATGAAAAAAAAAAAACTAAGATTCATGAGTCTGAAATTTTTTGGTTCATGTTGTTCTTGGGAAAGTTCATAAAATTTTGATGGTTTGATCTTGTGAGATGAAAAAAGGATGAAAAAATGTGTTTGTGGTTGATTCTGAATTTTCTGACTGACTCTGACACTTGGGGGACCAAACTGACGCGTGAACAGTACTTTTATAGTACTGTTCATTGATACAATAACAAAGACCAAAGTACCCCTGCAGTTTCTTGGAAGAAAAGTTGGATTGGACCAATGATGGATTGACATGTGGACAAAGACTAAAATAAATAATAAATCTGATAAATAAATAACAATAAATAAGTAAAATGAAAAAAATAAATGACTAAATAAATGGTTAAAAATGGAAAACGAAAATTAAATAAATAAAAATAAAAATGTCCCGTCGGAACCAAAAAATGAGGTATTTTAAAATACCTCTCTGCCGAAATTTCGTCTGATACGACTGAAATACGCGGCTTAATTACGCTAAATAAAACGATAAATCAACGATGTGAATGAAATAAACTTTACGAACGCAAACGCTACGCTACGCTAAAAAACGCACAAAACGCGATTAAAAAATACGAAAATAAAACGCGAGCGACATTAAAAATCAATGACGAACGAAAAGTAAATGCGACCACAAGATACGAACAAACGCAGATATTACGGGAATTCGCGCGCGAACGGACGACTAAAAAAAAACGATCAACGTATGAATAAAATAAAATGAATAGGTCAAAAATTAGGGTACGACAGATGCCCCTATTTAAGTTTCTCCGTCATGAGGGTTTAAAAAGACGAGGTTTTTTTGAAGCGACGGGCCGGAGAGACTTAAATATCAAGTACACCAATTTTTGACCAACTCAGAAATCGAGAGAGCTTTATGGATGTAATAATATGAGTTGTCTGTTATGCAAGTACGAATGCAATGACGATTAAAAACACTAAGCTCAAAGACCAAATAAAATGTTACTGGGGATAAAAAGATGTCTATTACCTTTACAGGGGTAAAGACGAACATACGAAAAGAAATACTGGTCATTACCTTTACTGGGGTAACAACGAACATACGAAAGGAAATACTGTCAATTACCTTTACTGAGGTAATGACGAACATACGAAGGGTAAAACTGTCAATTACCTTTACTGGGGTAATGACGAACATACGAAGGGTAAAACTGTCAATTACCTTTACTGGGGTAATGACGAACATACGAACGGGTAAAACTGTCAATTACCTTTACTGAGGTAATGACGAACATACGAAGGATAAAACTGTCAATTACCTTTACTGGGGTAATGACGAACATACGAAGGGTAAAACTGTCAATTACCTTTACTGGGGTAATGACGAACATACGAAGGGTAAAACTGTCAATTACCTTTACTGGGGTAATGACGAACATACGAAGGGTAAAACTGTCAATTACCTTTACTGGGGTAATGACGAACATACGAAGGGTAAAACTGTCAATTACCTTTACTGGGGTAATGACGAACATTACGAAATGAAATACTGGTGATGCGTTACTATTACTGAGGCAATTTTGTTGAACAAAATACAGGGTACAAACAAATACTCTTCATACGAATGTAGCTTAAACAAGATACTGGGGAAAAATGAAAGGTGGGACCCGCCACTTGAAAGAAACTTAAATGGTAAACAGACCGAAATAAACACATTGGTGATGACAAATTTTACTGGATACACACAGAGTATGACACACAGGTAAAATGCGTATGAATGATATCAGTATGCATGATATGTATGCATGAATGAATGACATGTATGAAAATATATTGGTGAAACTGACGAGACAAGATTGGGCAGGTCGTAAGGATAGTGACCCGGTATTACAGTGCCAACACTTAGCATTCTTCACTGGGGATGAAATCACATGGAGATGAATCAAACCACAATCGGGGTACCACCCGTTAACCAAACTGAAACCGGGTAAGGACCACATAACACAAAAACCTGGCTGAGGTCGCCATTTCTGAACTGAACCCAAAGTATCGTCTCAAAATCGTGCTTCACATAGTCATTGCTTTTTTGTATTCTTTTCTCTTCTTTTTCTTCTCTTTTTTGAAATCCCTAACTTTTGCCTGGATCGCCCTTTCGGGTTTTCAATCCACCGGGAATATATTCCTTTTTCTTGTATGTCCCTAATTTTTGCCTGGATCGCCCTTTCGGGTTTTCGATCCACCGGGACGCTCATTTTTGGCTTAAGCCGCCCTTTCGGGTTTTCGACTTAGCGAGCTTTTCTTTTTTTGCTACTTTTTTTGCTTCTCTTTTTTTTTGCAAGACTATGATCCACTCTGTTGAATTCACCTGTGTTTGAATGGATGTTGACATATGTTTCCATGATATATGAACCTACAGATAATATGTTTGTCATTTTTTTTGTTTTTGTTTTTTTCAAAAGAAAACATAAAAGTAAAAGAATTTTTCAAAGTTTTTACTCCAAGTATTGACATTAAAAATGGAAGAAGAAAATTTTGCATATAGAATAAACAAGAATTCCAAAAGAGGGCACCGGCTCAAATTAATGTAATAGGGTGGTAACCGGCCAAAGGCATGGCTCCACGGATTACAAAAGTTGGAAAATGGTAATTACATGGGAAGGTACATTGAACACAATAACCACTACATTTCTTGACAACTTTGAACCACTGTTTAGATGCTTTAGTGTCGGAGGACCTCTGACAGCTAAGGTGCCCCAAACGGGCGATGCTTGATCTGATGCAGTTACTTTGTCATAGTCCTTAACTTTTGCATAGGCCGCCCTTTCGGGTTTTCGACCTATCAGGATAAACTCTTTTTTTTCAATTCTTTTTTCTCTTTTTTTTTTCTCTTTTTTTTTTTGTGTCTCTAATTTTTGCCTAAGCCGCCCTTTCGGGTTTTCGACTTACCGAGACGCTCTTTTTTTGGTTTAGGCCGCCCTTTCGGGTTTTCGACCTACCGAGCTGTTCTTTTCATATATCTTTAGACAAAATATTTCTTGACTGCATCAGAATTCACAGGACGAGGTAAATCTTCTCCATCCATATTTGTAAGGATTAAAGCACCACCAGAGAACGCTCTCTTGACCACATAAGGACCTTCATAATTCGGAGACCACTTGCCCCTGGGATCCGGTTGGAAAGATTTGATACACTTGATCACAAGGTCTCCTTCTTTGAATTCACGGGGATGAACCTTTTTGTCAAACGCTTGTTTCATCCTTGATTGATACAGTTGTCCGTGACACAAAGCGGTCATGCGTTTCTCTTCAATCAAATTCAATTGCTCATACCTACTCTGGCACCACTCAGCTTCAGTTAATTCAGCCTCCATCAAGACTCTCAAAGATGGGATTTCCACCTCCACAGGGAGCACTGCTTCCATACCATATACCAAAGAGAACGGGGTTGCCCCTGTTGAAGTACGCACTGAGGTACGATATCCATGTAAGGCATAGGGTAACATCTCATGCCAATCTTTGTAGGTAACCACCATCTTTTGCACAATCTTCTTGATATTCTTATTTGCAGCCTCAACCGCACCATTCATCTGAGGCCTGTATGGTGAAGAGTTGTGATGTTCAATCTTGAAATCATCGCACAATTCTTTCATCATGTTGTTGTTCAAATTTGTACCATTATCCGTGATGATCTTGTTAGGAATACCATAACGGAAGATGATGTTATTCTTGATGAACCGAACCACTACTTGCTTGGTTACATTGGCGAAGGATGCCGCTTCAACCCACTTGGTGAAGTAATCAATAGCCACTAGTATGAAACGATGTCCATTAGAAGCTTTTGGCTCAATCCGACCGATCATATCAATGCCCCACATGGAGAAAGGCCACGGAGAAGAGATAACATTGAGCATAGATGGTGGTACATGACTCTTATCTGCATAGATCTGACATTTGTGACACTTCTTGGCATGATTATAACAATCATTTTGCATCGTTATCCAGTAATAACCTGCCCTCAATGCTTTCTTAGCCATTGCATGTCCACTGGAGTGAGTGCCAAATGGACCTTCATGTATCTCATGCATCAACAAATCCGCTTCACGTTCATCCACACACCTGAGCAACATTGCATCAAAGTTTCTTTTGTACAATACATCTTCATTCAGGAAGAAATTACCGGACAGTCTTCTCAAAGTCCTCTTATCTTTGTGAGATGCCCCAAGTGGATACTCTTGAGTTTGAAGGAAAACCTTGATATCATGAAACCATGGCTTACCATCAGCAAGTACTTCAACTGCAAACACATAAGCGGGCCTTTCAAGGAACTGCACACTGATTAATGGCACATCATTGTGACGATTTACTTTGATCATCGAAGACAAGGTGGCCAAAGCATCTGCCATCTGATTCTCATCACGGGGAATGTGACGCAACTCCACTTTGTTAAAGAAAGTTAACAACCGTCTTGCATAATCTTTGTAAGGAATCAAACCAGCATGGTGAGTTTCCCATTTTCCTTTGATCTGATTAATCACTAAGGCTGAATCTCCACATATGTCAATATTCTTAATCCTCATATTGATCGCTTCTTCAATGCCCATGATGCAAGCTTCATATTCTGCCATATTGTTTGTACAATCAAATCGTAGCCTTGCAGTAAAAGGGATGTGAGTACCCTCAGGTGTGACGAGGACTGCCCCAACTCCATTGCCATAAGCATTAACGGCCCCATCGAATATCAAACCCCATTCAGACTCAGGATCTGGACCTTCACCAAACAACGGTTCATCACAATCTTTCATCTTCAAATACATGACCTCTTCATCAGGGAAATCAAACTTAACAGGTTGATAATCTTCGACCGGTTGATGAGCCAAGTGATCTGCAAGGATACTCCCTTTGATTGCTTTCTGAGTATGGTATTCAATATCAAACTCGGCCAATAACATCTGCCAACGAGCAATTCTTCCTGATATCGACGACTTCTCCAGGAGATACTTGATTGGATCCATTTTGGATATCAACCAAGTGGTATGATTGATCATATAGTGCCGAAGACGTTTGGTAGCCCAGGCTAAAGCACAACAAGTCTTCTCAAGTGCCGAATACCGGGATTCACAATCTGTGAACTTCTTGCTTAAGTAATAAATTGCATGTTCTTTTCTACCAGTTTCATCCTGCTGTCCGAGTACACAACCCATGGAATCTTCTAACACAGTCAAATACATGATCAACGGTCTTCCTTCAACTGGAGGGACAAGAATTGGAGGTTCAAGCAAATACTCCTTGATACTGTCGAAGGCTTTCTGACAATCTTCCGTCCAAACAATCCTTTGATCTTTGCGGAGTAACTTGAATATCGGCCCACAAGTAGCAGTCATATTAGAGATAAACCTGGAGATATAATTCAGTCTTCCGAGAAAACCTCTGACTTGTTTCTCTGTTTTTGGAACGGGCATATCCCGGATGGCTCTGACTTTGTCGGGATCTACTTCAATGCCTTTCTGACTAACAATGAAGCCCAAAAGTTTCCCTGATCGGACACCGAAAGTACATTTATTAGGATTCAAACGGAGCTTGTACTTTCTCAACCGCTGGAACATCTTCAACAGATACTCAACATGTTCTTCTTCAGTACCAGACTTGACAATCATATCATCCACATAAACTTCTATCTCTTTGTGCATCATATCATGGAATATCTTGGTCATACCCCTCTGATAAGTGGCACCAGCATTTATCAAACCAAATGGCATTACTACATAGCAGAAAGCGCCCCACGGCGTGATGAAAGATGTCTTTTCTCTATCTTCAGGAGCCATCTTGATCTGATTGTAACCAGAGAAACCATCCATGAAGGAGAAAACTTTGCATTGAGCAGTACTATCAACCAATACATCAATATGAGGTAGAGGAAAATCATCCTTCGGACTTGCCTTGTTCAAATCTCGGTAATCAACACACATTCGGACCTTACCATCTTTCTTCGGAACAGGCACAATGTTGGCCAACCACTGAGGATACTCGGATGTAACTAGAAAGCCTGCATCAATCTGCTTCCGTACTTCTTCTTTGATCTTGAGAGCCATATCAGGATGTGACCTTCTGAGCTTCTGTTTGACTGGAGGACACTCAGGTTTCAAAGGCAAGCGGTGTTCTACAACTTCATGATCTAAACCCGGCATGTCTTTGTATGACCAAGCAAAAATATCAGCGTACTCTCTGAGAAGTTCAATTACCTTTCCTTTGACAGTAACTTCCAATGACGCTCCAATCTTGATATCTTTTCTATCCTCCTCAGTACCCAGATTGATCAATTCTAATTCTTCCTCATGAGGCTGAATGATCTTTTTCTCTTGCTCTAACATCCATCTGATCTCATCAGGAATCTCATAATCCTCCTCTACCATAGCCTCGTAAACAGGGGATTCAAAGTTGGGCAGAAGCATAGGGTCACTGTGTTCAACGGGCTTATGTATGTTCAGTCTGCACATGATTTATGATTGATTTTAGTAAATGAGTAAATGCAGACCTTTGAATTTGATTGTTTTAAAAAGAAAAAGAGAATGAAATTTTTTTGGGATTTTTCTATTACCATTTTTCCAGAAAAAGCAGTAAATAAAAATAAAACAGTCATGATAGAAACGACGTTTTTCATTAATAATGACAATACTTGAAAATAAAACCAAAAGCCCTACAAGAGTTCATTTTCGTCTGGGGCAGGACGAAAAGAGTTTTCTTAAAAAACGAAAAAAGTAGACAAACATATTACTTAGACACATGCATCACAGAAGGAATATCCACAGCGATCCAATTGCAACAGGCTCCTCCAGGTGTGATAAAGACAGGTGCAACCTCCTCTGACTGATCCTCAAGGATGGCATTGGTTTCAGGTGGAGCATGAATAAACCCAGCACTGTGAAAAATACCCTCAACTGGCTTGAAACTGGCGCTCGACTGACTGGTAGAGAAACCGAGACCCTCTTTCCGCTTGTTCTCAGGCAGCTGTACCAACTGACCCCAGCCTCTTGTTTTACCATCTTGTACAAGTTTCCTGGCATCCTTCAAGGAGGCCATACAAGTCTCACCTTTCTTAGCAGCTCCTCCTTCTGCAGAGAACCCCTGAAAAGAAGTTCCTTCTACATCATCAGCACCAATATAGGAGAAAGCAGACAAATGACTAACCAACAGGGCTGATTCACCAATTACCGTTATCAGCTTTCCACAACTTACAAATTTTAGCCTCTGATGAAGAGTGGAGGTCACTGCTCCAGCCTCATGGATCCACGGTCGTCCAAGTAAGCAACTGTATGAAGCTTGGATGTCCATGACTTGGAAAGTAACCTTGAAGGTATGAGGGCCCACCGTGATAGGCAAGTCTATGTCCCCAATCACCGACTTCCTAGATCCATCGAATGCTTTTACCATCACTGCACTTGGCCTCAACTGGGCGCCACGGTATGCCAACCTTTCCAAAGTAGTTTTTGCCATCACATTGAGGGCGGAACCGGTGTCTATCAACACATTCGACATCGAGTCTGACTTACAAAGGACGGAAATGTGCAAAGCCCAGTTGTGGTTTCTTCCCTCCGCCGGGAGGTCTTCATCACTAAAGCTCAGGTTATTACACGCAGTTACATTCCCCACTATACTCCCGAATTTCCCCAAGGTAACATCGGGATCCACATATGCTTGAGCCAAAATCTTCATCAGAGTGTCCCTATGAGCTCCAGAGTTCATAAGTAAAGACATTATGGAAATTTTGGACGGAGTTTGCAACAACTGATCGATTATCTTGTATTCACTCTTTTTGATCAGCTTCAAAATCTCATCACTACCTTCCTGAATGATCCCCTCAGGTTGGCTGGCACCTTTACCCTTGTCAAGATTCTGCACTGGCACATTCGGAGTAGCATTCTCATTGCGCACAACAGTGGGGAGAATACGCCCACTTCTCATTACTTTACCCACACCTGCTATATTTATGACAGCATCTGCAGAGTGCAGAGGGATCTCTTTACCATTCTCCACAATAGTTGCCTCATACCTGTAGGGTATGGCCTTCTGAGAAGTATAGGGAACAGGTCCTGGCAAACGGATCACCAGAGGAGTAACATCTGACTTCGCACCATCACGGGCCACCTCAAGATTCTTAAACACCGGAGTAATAACACAAACATTCCTGGATTCCTTCTTGACAATCAGCTCTTTTCTGTCAATCAGTCCTTGTATATCCTCCTGGACTTTCTCACACCCTCGGGGATCCATAGAACACACTTTACAAACATCATGATCGTGGTCAAACATGTTTACTTCGCACATCTTGGCGTGAATCGGGACCAAAGGAGTTCTGATATCTTGAGCCCTGAGAATTAGACTCAAATCTTGATCCTCTTGAATCATATTAACAGCCGGCCCATGAGATGGCAAAGGGTTATTCTGAGTATTGGAATTGGTGTCCTCAAAGGACAACTCTTTGCTTTGAATCAATCTCTGAACTTCTTCTTTGAGCGGGTAGCAATGCTCAACATCATGCCCAGGTGCCCCTTGGTGAAAGGCACAAGTAAGATCAGCACGGTGCCATGGAGGTAGTGGATTCTGTGGACGAGGAGGCTGCCTAGTCTGCACAAGATTCCTTGCTAATAAAGAGGGTAGCAAGTCTGCGTACAACATGGGTATGGGGGGAAACTCTTTTCTGGGTAGGCGATTTGGCTGTTGTGGGGCTCGATTACGAGGCTGTTGTTGTTGAGGTGGTGGTGGGTAATATGGTTGTTGGTAGAAAGGTTGCGGATACGGTTGTTGATATAGTGGTGGATAGAATGGTGGAGGCCTCTGGGGCGTTTGTGGGTGGTAATGTTGATTTTGTAGAGCTGGAAAAGGTGGTGGAATATTGGCGATGAAGGGATAGTTTGGATATATTGGCTGGGATCCCCCTTGGGCTACCATACTGACTTCCTGAGCACTCTTCTTTGGATAGCTGTTTCCAAATTTCTTGGGTCCATTAGACGACCCACCTGACGAAGCACTTGATACACTACTTTCTTTGGCCAGAATTCCTTTACGGACCAAATCTTCAATGCGAACCCCCGCATCAACCATCTCAGTAAACTTCTGCGATGCGCAACCAATCATTTTCTCCGAGTAGTAGGGACTCAAAGTTTCAAAGAACAGATCAGCCATTTCTCTTTCCTCCAGAGCAGGGCGAACTTGGGCCGATTTTTGGATAAAGCGGAGAGCATACTCCTTGAAAGACTCTTTATCCTTTTGAGTCATAGCTTGCAGTTCTCTTCGGGTGGGCCCCAGATGTATGTTATACCTGTACTGCTGTATGAAAGCTCTGGCCAACTCTTCGAAGGTGGTGATGCCCTTCAGATTCATATACCATATTTGTGCGGGACCAGTCAAGCTGTCTTGGAAAAAATGAATGAGCAAAGGTTCATTGTCTTTGTAGGCTGTCATCTTCCTTACATACATAACCAGGTGACTCTGTGGACAAGTGTTCCCTTCATATTTGACGAAATCCGGAGTCTTGAACTTGGGAGGCAGTACCACATTTGGGACCAAACAAAGATCGTGTACATTCTGACCATAGATGTCTTTACCACGAAGAGCTCTCAGTTCTTTCTGCACTACGTCGTACTTTTCTTCCAGACTTACCATTCTGTCATCACCTACCACACTACCCGAATGATAAATTGGTCCTTCTTCCTGCTGAGCAGTGTGCACAATGGGTGCCGTGTGATTCATGACAGCTTGAGGGAATAACTGTCCATGATGAAAAAGTGGCGTTGCTTGTTGTCCATAAGGAGTTGGCATTTCTGGGCCAGCAAAGCGTACACCTTCATTAGATGTAAGAGGCATACTCCAAGGATACTCTTTGGACATGTAGTTCTGAGGGTGATAAGCAAAACCCGAAGGACGAAGACCTTCATTGTACATATTCGATGCATCTCCAAAAGAAAAACCAACCGGGGTGGGCTGCGCAGTGCCAGCAGCCGTAGCAGTAAGGATTGGTTGTGTAGGACCAGTCTGGGCAGACGAAACAACCACAGGAGAATTGTGTGCAGCAGACATAACAACAGGAATTGGCTGAGCATCAAGAACTGGTTGAACCGGGATAACATCAAGAATCGGCTGGGTAGCTGCCGCTTGTGCCTGATTGGCCATTATAGCCTCCATCATAACTATCAACTTATCCATCCCCTCTCTGAGTGTAATAACCTGCTCTTTGAGGTCCCTGTTCTCTTGTTCCATCAAATCCATCTTCTTTCTAACAATTGCCCGAGTGTTGTGGATGCGAGAAGGATTGTACTGAATACGCCGGGCCACTTTCCTTGACTGAGGCAGAAATGAGAGAATTATGAGACTTGGTTTTGACAGTTTATGGATGCAGTATGATGCATGATATGCTAAATGCAAAAATAATGCAATTTTTTGATTCATCGAAGAACTTATAGAAACAATCTTTTGTAAACATAACAATCCTAAACATTCATTACAAAAAATAAAAAGCAAAACAAGATAATTCCCTTTTAAACAAACTGAGCCAAGGGATAGACTTCAAAGTACATAATAGAAAACTTAAGAAAATACAATAAAAGGAAACAACAGAAGAAGATCTCAAGCTCTTGAAGCAGACTACTCCTCCAAATCTGAATGCGGACCAGCGAAGAAATCCATGCGTTTCTTCTTACTCCTGGGAACCTGTTCAAGTATAGCATCTTTCACCCTGATGCGCTCTTTCAGCTCAGCAATCTCTTGATCTTTCTTATGATTTTTCCAATTCTCTTCTTCTAAAAGACCCATGAGAGTGTCATTCTCACGCTTAGCTGCATGATATTTCTCTTTCCAATCAGCACTTTCACGCTCTGACTCAACCAAACGCGCCTGATACTCCTCCATGGTTTTAGGAGGTAAAGGCACTGGCATTGTTGGAATAGTTGCAGTTAAAGATCTTAGCAGGGGGTAAGGCATCCCTATCTGAGCAGCTCTATCAATGACCCAATCGATATAAGATTCATGAGTCACATTTGACTTATACTTCAACTGGCTCTTGTTCAACCTGATAATGGATCGCCAAGCTTGCACAAACTGCGATCTCTTACCATTAACATCCTCCTTGTACAAGAAAAAATCACTGGATAAGAAGAGGTAAGCAGGTCTCATCCTCATAGGGTACCCAAACTGACGTCTGGCAAGAAGCGGGTTATAACTGATGCCCCCGTGTATACCAAGAAGAGGCACGTTGGAGAACTCCCCACAATGGTCAATGATCACTCCAGTATCATAAGCCGAGTTGTACCACACTATATCATCTGGGGTGAGAGCCATGAGCTTCTCCGACCATGGAATGAGCTCAGATCGAATTTTAGGGCGAGGTAAATGGGAGGTAAACCAGGTGTAGAGCAAGGGCGTACAACAAACGATAACTCCACGTCCTTTAGATGTGCGGTCATGGATGGATAAGTAGGTGTCGGCAAGCAAAGTAGGGACAGGGTTCTAGGTAAGAAAAATCTGGATAGCATTCATGTCAACGAAATTGTCAACATTCGGGAACAGCACAATACCATAGATAAGTAGAGCAAGGATGGCTTCAAAGGCATCGGCATTGGATCTCTCGGAGAAAGTAGTGGCTTTTTGGTATAGGAAATTGAAGGGTAGGCATTGGAGACCTCCTTTAAGGGTAAGATTAGCTTTTATCTCGGAGATTTCAAGATGAAGAGCAGCCGCAATGGTTGGAAACTTGGGTGCGGGTTCAAGACCATGGAAATGTACTTTGTCGAGTATGGGTAAACCGATCCAATAAGAGTACTCCTCAAGTGTAGGCATAAGCTGATAATCCGGGAAAGTAAAACAGTGGTAAAGTGGGTCATAGAACTGGACCAAAGTATGGAGGAGTCCTTCATCAACATCTGTCTTGAGAATACTAAGCAAATAACCATACCGCTCACGAAAGTGGTCCGGGCTAGTCAATCTCCTTGCTAGCTTCCTTAAATTCTCCAAATCCGGTTTCTTGAAATCATACTTCTTAGTCCTCTTCACAATTTTCTTCACAACACCCTCCATATCTAATATGTTTACAAAAAAAAAAGAGATTACATAAGTCCTTCGACGTTTTAATGGATGCAAAAAGAGTATCTATGTATGAATGCATGTATGCATGATTATGCTAAAGAACATAGAAAACATGGGAGGTTAAGTCCACAAAGTTGGAGCTGAGGGTAAACACGCCATCTGGTAAGGACTAAGGTCTCAGATGCACTTGTAACCAGGGTTCTAACACAGTTCCCAAATTACAACCCCCTCCGAACTTTATTGGATTCCCGAGACGACACCCGGTCCAACAGCGTCCGTAGGAGAGTCTAGTTTGAGTGTAGCATCGCGTATCGACTAAGACCAAGACAACACTTGGTTAGTCACCGCACTACATCCTAATGGCCAAGATGGGTTAAAGGTAACTAAGGTCCTTAGCTTCGACGGAAACTTAAAAGCAATAATGTCTAAACGCGACAACACACGCCGACGTATATCACTTCAAGATCCTCCGCTAAGTGTGGTTATATCACATGTTTCACCACACGAGAATACTCTCGGCATGTCACTATGATTCTACCACTCCTATCTTATATTTCACTCAAGCCCGGGTATAGGACTTATCTCGCCACTCACGTAAAAAGTAAACACTTAGGCACGTATTTACAAAAGCATAAGCAAATAAAGCGCAAAAGTAAAGAAAGATAAAATAGGCTTAACCCTCAAAAAAGATCCCCAGTGAAGTCGCCATTTCTGTGCTCGTGATTTTCGGGTGTCAAAATCATTGATTAGATTCGAACCTTGAATCATTGAACTCTCATCTTTTATTCGCGGGAAGGGAAAAAATGAGTAAAAACCCTTAAGACCTTGGATTCGGAGGTTGGTTTCGATTGGGGAAGGTGTTAAGCACCCTAACCGACTATGGTATCCCATAGGAACCTTCTACCTATTCTCTAATCTTGCGCTAAATTGATTTTACTTATATTAAAAAAGTTAAGAGTGAAAGTGAAAGAAGGGAGAAAGAAGAAGCATGTTTTTGGTTATTTTTATTGATTTGGAAGGGTCGAAACCCTTTGCCTACTTACCCAAATAACTCGGGATCAAAATCAAGTAGTTCGGCTAAAGAACTTATTTGATGAGTTGAATTGATTTTAACATTTTTTGAAAAGATTTTAAGAAGAGATGAGAGGCCTCAAGGCATAAGAAGAAAATACGATGAAGTTGGTTACTTTTAAATATACGAAATCCATGTCTAATGTGGATATTAGATTAATTAACATTTGATTAAGGAAAAAAAAAGAAAATCACTTGGATTACATACCAAGGTTTATTAAGAAAATATTTTTTTGTACTTTTCCATACTTGATGATTAAAATTTTTTTCTAAGTTAAACGTAAGCTAAAAATATTAAAACGTAACGACGCGACGCGGATCATGAAATAAAAGTGTGAGTGGAAATTCTAAGGACGTTGAATCCATAGAAAATTCCAACCTAAAAAAATTACTAATTATTTAATTTTACGACACTCAAATTAACCAAGTTTTTAAACCTAATTTTGTCTCTAATTCGATTCAAACCTCACTCACAAAACATAATGCGGAAAATAAATAGTGGTGTCGGTGCATAATTCTCATTTATAGATATTTACAAGAGACCTAGATACATGCTAAAGTCTTTGACAAAATATATAAAAAAAATAACAAGAAATTAATAGCAAAATTAAGAACGAAACAAAATAAAACACATATGCTAAATAGAACAAAAAAATTAAAAAAAAGCATGTAATGGTTTTTTTTTTTAAAAGCCTAAACAGTAACAAAATGCATGATATTAATTATTAGAAAATGCATGAAAACATAATTAAAAATATTATAGAAATGCATGAATTTTTTTGAGTTATCTAAAAAAAGAAGGGGGTGTAGTAGCCAAATTGGGGTGCAAGCAGCCAACAAAAACAAAACTGGGCTGAGAAACAAGAAGGAAAATGGGGCGGGTTGGGTAACCGGTTCGGTTCATGGGTGACCCGAACCGGTTTGAAACACTATATATGATTTTTTATTCACAAAACCTTCATTTTTTGAGTTATCTCTCTCTCTAAAACCTTGAAACAACAAAACTCTCCCACTTCTCTCTAGCCCAAAACCGAAAAGAGGAGGAAGATGAAGGTGGCCGGAGAAGATGAAGATTCATCTTCTCCGGCGAGCTGGGTGGCAGCCGGTATGCTCCGACGCGGTGGCCGGCCGGAGCGCCGCCGTGTCGGAGCGACAAACACCTTTTTTTTTAAAATTTTTTTTTGCTAAAACCTTCAACTCCTTCTCCTCTTTCCGGATCCGGTTTTAGTTTTTCAAAAACAACGCATACCAGTACTAGATCTACACAAACAAAATAATAAAAAAAAAAAAAAAAAAAAAAAAACAAAACAACAAAAATTGAAACTCTACCTCTTCTTCTCTGTGGCTCGGTTTCGTTTTCTTCTTCTTCTATTTTTGGTTTTGAATCCTTTTTTGCTTACGGTTTGTTGCGTTTTTGGTCCTCTTGTTCCGGCCTTGCTTGCGTTTCGGTTTTGTTGTTCCTGCTTGAAACGGTTCAGTTTGCTTGAAAGGTTGGTTCGGTTTCGGATTTGTGTAGCTTATGGCCGAAAATAACTTTTTGGTGTATGGATTTGGTTTGGTGTTTGTGATTTGTGATGTTATTTTCGGTTTTGAGGTGTTATTGCTTGGTTGATGATTTGTGTTGTATTATGTAAGCTTGTATGAAGCTTTGTTCACAAAGGAATGAAAGAAAGAATGAAAAAAAAAAAACTAAGATTCATGAGTCTGAAATTTTTTGGTTCATGTTGTTCTTGGGAAAGTTCATAAAATTTTGATGGTTTGATCTTGTGAGATGAAAAAAAGGATGAAAAAATGTGTTTGTGGTTGATTCTGAATTTTCTGACTGACTCTGACACTTGGGGAACCAAACTGACGCGTGAACAT
The DNA here is from genome assembly GCA_946800305.1 of Medicago arabica. Classification (NCBI taxonomy): domain Eukaryota; kingdom Viridiplantae; phylum Streptophyta; class Magnoliopsida; order Fabales; family Fabaceae; genus Medicago; species Medicago arabica. The sequence goes on from OX326966.1 coordinate 56,743,106, forward strand.
TACTTTTATAGTACTGTTCACTGATACAATAACAAAGACCAAAGTACCCCTGCAGTTTCTTGGAAGAAAAGTTGGATTGGACCAATGATGGATTGACATGTGGACAAAGACTAAAATAAATAATAAATCTGATAAATAAATAACAATAAATAAGTAAAATGAAAAAAATAAATGACTAAATAAATGGTTAAAAATGGAAAACGAAAATTAAATAAATAAAAATAAAAATGTCCCGTCGGAACCAAAAAATGAGGTATTTTAAAATACCTCTCTGCCGAAATTCCGTCTGATACGACTGAAATACGCGGCTTAATTACGCTAAATAAAACGATAAATCAACGACGTGAATGAAATAAACTTTACGAACGCAAACGCTACGCTACGCTAAAAAACGCACAAAACGCGATTAAAAAATACGAAAATAAAACGCGAGCGACATTAAAAATCAACGACGAACGAAAAGTAAATGCGACCACAAGATACGAACAAACGCAGATATTACGGGATTTCGGGCGCGAACGGACGACTAAAAAAAAACGATCAACGTATGAATAAAATAAAATGAATAGGTCAAAAATTAGGGTACGACACCCCTCTCTGAGTGTAATAACCTGCTCTTTGAGATCCCTGTTCTCTTGTTCCATCAAATCCATCTTCTTTTTAACAATTGCCCGAGTGTTGTGGATGCGAGAAGGCTTGTACTGAATACGCCGGGCCACTTTCCTTGACTTAGGCAGAAATGAGAGAATTATGAGACTCGGTTTTGACAGTTTATGGATGCAGTATGATTCATGATATGCTAAATGCAAAAACAATGCAATTTTTTGATTCATCGAAGAACTTATAGAAACAATCTTTTGTAAACATAACAATCTTAAACAATCATTACAAAAATAAAAAGCAAAAACAAGATAATTCCCTTTTAACAAACTGAGCCAAGGGATAGACTTCAAAGTACATAACAGAAAACTAAGAAAATACAATAAAAGGAAACAAAAGATGAAGATCTCAAGCTCTTGAAGCAGACTACTCCTCCAAATCTGAATGCGGACCAGCGAAGAAATCCATGCGTTTCTTCTTACTCCTGGGAACCTGTTCAAGTATAGCATCCTTTACCCTGATACGCTCTTTCAGCTCAGCAATCTCTTGATCTTTCTTATGATTTTTCCAATTCTCTTCTTCTAAAAGACCCATGAAAGTGTCATTCTCACGCTTAGCTGCATGATATTTCTCTTTCCAATCAGCACTTTCACGCTCTGACTCAACCAAACGCGCATGATACTCCTCCATGGTCTTAGGAGGTAAAGGCACTGGTATTGTTGGAATAGTTGTAGTTAAAGATCTTAGCAGGGGGTAAGGCATCCCTATTTGAGCAGCTCTATCAATGACCCAATCGACGTAAGATTCATGAGTTACATTTGACTTATACTTCAACTGGCTCTTGTTCAACCTGATGATGGATCGCCAAGCTTGCGCAAACTGCATTCTCTTATCATTAACATCCTCCTTGTACAAGAAAAACTCGCTGGATAAGAAGAGGTAAGCAGGTCTCATCCTCATAGGGTACCCAAACTGACGTTTGGCAAGAAGCGGGTTATAACTGATGCCCCCATGTATACCAAGAAGAGGCACATTGGAGAACTCCCCACAATGGTCAATGATCACTCCAGTATCATAAGCCGAATTGTACCACACTATATCATCTGGGGTGAGAGCCATGAGTTTCTCCGACCATGGAATGAATTCAGATCGAATTTTAGGGCGAGGTAAATGTGAGGTAAACCAGGTGTAGAGCAAGGGTGTACAACAAATGATAACTCCACGTCCTTTAGATGTACGGTCATGGATGGACAAGTAGGTATCAGCGAGCAAGGTAGGGACAGGGTTCTGGGTAATGAAAATCTGGATAGCATTCATGTCAACGAAGTTGTCAACATTTGGGAAAAGCACAACACCATAGATAAGTAGAGCAAGGATGGCCTCAAAGGCATCGGCATTGGATCTCTCAGAGAAAGTGGTGGCTTTTTGGTATAGGAAATTGAAGGGTAGGCATTGGAGACCTCCTTTAAGGGTAAGATTGGCTTTTATCTCGGAGATTTCAAGATGAAGAGCAGCCGCGATGGTTGGAAACTTGGGTGCGGGTTCTAGACCATGGAAAGGTACTTTGTCGAGTATGGGTAAACCGATCCAATAAGAATACTCCTCAAGTGTGGGCATAAGCTGATAATCCGGGAAAGTAAAACAGTGGTAAAGTGGATCATAGAACTGGACCAAGGTATGGAGGAGCCCTTCGTCGACATCTGTCTTGAGAATACTAAGCAAATAACCATACCGCTCACGAAAGTGGTCCGGGCTAGTCAACCTCCTTGCTAGCTTCCTTAAATTCTCCAAATCCGGTTTCTTGAAATCATACTTCTTAGTCCTCTTCACAATTTTCTTCACAACACCCTCCATGTCTAAAATGTTTACAAAAAAAGAGATTACATAAGTCCTTCGATGTTTTAATGGATGCAAAAAGAGTATCTATGTATGAATGCATGTATGCATGATTATGCTAAAGAACATAGAAAACATGGTGAGGTTAAGTACACAAAAGTTAGAGCTGAGGGTAAACACGCCATTTGGTAAGGACTAAGGTTTCAGATGCACTTGTAACCAGGGTTCTAACACAGTTCCCAAATTACAACCCCCTCCGAACTTTATTGGATTCCCGAGACGACACCCGGTCCAACAGCGTCCGTAGGAGAGTCTAGTTTGAGTGTAGCATCGCGTATCGACTAAGACCAAGACAACACTTGGTTAGCCACCGCACTACATCCTAATGGCCAAGATGGGTTAAAGGTAACTAAGGTCCTTAGCTTCGACGGAAACTTAAAAGCGATAATGTCTAAGCGCGACAACACACGCCGACGTATATCACTTCAAGATCCTCCGCTAAGTGTGGTTATATCACATGTTCCACCACACGAGAATACTCTCGGTATGTCACTATGATTCTACCACTCCTATCTTATATTTCACTCAAGCCCGGGTATAGGACTTATCTCGCCACTCACGTAAAAAGTAAACACTTAGGCACGTATTTACAAAAGCATAAGCAAATAAAGCGCAAAAGTAAAGAAAGATAAAATAGGCTTAACCCTCAAAAAAGATCCCCAGTGAAGTCGCCATTTCTGTGCTCGTGATTTTCGGGTGTCAAAATCATTGATTAGATTCGAACCTTGAATCATTGAACTCTCATCTTTTATTCGCGGGAAGGGAAAAAATGAGTAAAAACCCTTAAGACCTTGGATTCGGAGGTTGGTTTCGATTGGGGAAGGTGTTAAGCACCCTAACCGACTATGGTATCCCATAGGAACCTTCTACCTATTCTCTAATCTTGCGCTAAATTGATTTTACTTATATTAAAAAAGTTAAGAGTGAAAGTGAAAGAAGGGAGAAAGAAGAAGCATGTTTTTGGTTATTTTTATTGATTTGGAAGGGTCGAAACCCTTTGCCTACTTACCCAAATAACTCGGGATCAAAATCAAGTAGTTCGGCTAAAGAACTTATTTGATGAGTTGAATTGATTTTAACATTTTTTGAAAAGATTTTAAGAAGAGATGAGAGGCCTCAAGGCATAAGAAGAAAATACGATGAAGTTGGTTACTTTTAAATATACGAAATCCATGTCTAATGTGGATATTAGATTAATTAACATTTGATTAAGGAAAAAAAAAGAAAATCACTTGGATTACATACCAAGGTTTATTAAGAAAATATTTTTTTGTACTTTTCCATACTTGATGATTAAAATTTTTTTCTAAGTTAAACGTAAGCTAAAAATATTAAAACGTAACGACGCGACGCGGATCATGAAATAAAAGTGTGAGTGGAAATTCTAAGGACGTTGAATCCATAGAAAATTCCAACCTAAAAAAATTACTAATTATTTAATTTTACGACACTCAAATTAACCAAGTTTTTAAACCTAATTTTGTCTCTAATTCGATTCAAACCTCACTCACAAAACATAATGCGGAAAATAAATAGTGGTGTCGGTGCATAATTCTCATTTATAGATATTTACAAGAGACCTAGATACATGCTAAAGTCTTTGACAAAATATATAAAAAAAATAACAAGAAATTAATAGCAAAATTAAGAACGAAACAAAATAAAACACATATGCTAAATAGAACAAAAAAATTAAAAAAAAGCATGTAATGGTTTTTTTTTTTAAAAGCCTAAACAGTAACAAAATGCATGATATTAATTATTAGAAAATGCATGAAAACATAATTAAAAATATTATAGAAATGCATGAATTTTTTTGAGTTATCTAAAAAAAGAAGGGGGTGTAGTAGCCAAATTGGGGTGCAAGCAGCCAACAAAAACAAAACTGGGCTGAGAAACAAGAAGGAAAATGGGGCGGGTTGGGTAACCGGTTCGGTTCATGGGTGACCCGAACCGGTTTGAAACACTATATATGATTTTTTATTCACAAAACCTTCATTTTTTGAGTTATCTCTCTCTCTAAAACCTTGAAACAACAAAACTCTCCCACTTCTCTCTAGCCCAAAACCGAAAAGAGGAGGAAGATGAAGGTGGCCGGAGAAGATGAAGATTCATCTTCTCCGGCGAGCTGGGTGGCAGCCGGTATGCTCCGACGCGGTGGCCGGCCGGAGCGCCGCCGTGTCGGAGCGACAAACACCTTTTTTTTTAAAAATTTTTTTTGCTAAAACCTTCAACTCCTTCTCCTCTTTCCGGATCCGGTTTTAGTTTTTCAAAAACAACGCATACCAGTACTAGATCTACACAAACAAAATAATAAAAAAAAAAAAAAAAAAAAAAACAAAACAACAAAAATTGAAACTCTACCTCTTCTTCTCTGTGGCTCGGTTTCGTTTTCTTCTTCTTCTATTTTTGGTTTTGAATCCTTTTTTGCTTACGGTTTGTTGCGTTTTTGGTCCTCTTGTTCCGGCCTTGCTTGCGTTTCGGTTTTGTTGTTCCTGCTTGAAACGGTTCAGTTTGCTTGAAAGGTTGGTTCGGTTTCGGATTTGTGTAGCTTATGGCCGAAAATAACTTTTTGGTGTATGGATTTGGTTTGGTGTTTGTGATTTGTGATGTTATTTTCGGTTTTGAGGTGTTATTGCTTGGTTGATGATTTGTGTTGTATTATGTAAGCTTGTATGAAGCTTTGTTCACAAAGGAATGAAAGAAAGAATGAAAAAAAAAAAACTAAGATTCATGAGTCTGAAATTTTTTGGTTCATGTTGTTCTTGGGAAAGTTCATAAAATTTTGATGGTTTGATCTTGTGAGATGAAAAAAAGGATGAAAAAATGTGTTTGTGGTTGATTCTGAATTTTCTGACTGACTCTGACACTTGGGGAACCAAACTGACGCGTGAACATTACTTTTATAGTACTGTTCACTGATACAATAACAAAGACCAAAGTACCCCTGCAGTTTCTTGGAAGAAAAGTTGGATTGGACCAATGATGGATTGACATGTGGACAAAGACTAAAATAAATAATAAATCTGATAAATAAATAACAATAAATAAGTAAAATGAAAAAAATAAATGACTAAATAAATGGTTAAAAATGGAAAACGAAAATTAAATAAATAAAAATAAAAATGTCCCGTCGGAACCAAAAAATGAGGTATTTTAAAATACCTCTCTGCCGAAATTCCGTCTGATACGACTGAAATACGCGGCTTAATTACGCTAAATAAAACGATAAATCAACGACGTGAATGAAATAAACTTTACGAACGCAAACGCTACGCTACGCTAAAAAACGCACAAAACGCGATTAAAAAATACGAAAATAAAACGCGAGCGACATTAAAAATCAACGACGAACGAAAAGTAAATGCGACCACAAGATACGAACAAACGCAGATATTACGGGATTTCGGGCGCGAACGGACGACTAAAAAAAAACGATCAACGTATGAATAAAATAAAATGAATAGGTCAAAAATTAGGGTACGACACCCCTCTCTGAGTGTAATAACCTGCTCTTTGAGATCCCTGTTCTCTTGTTCCATCAAATCCATCTTCTTTTTAACAATTGCCCGAGTGTTGTGGATGCGAGAAGGCTTGTACTGAATACGCCGGGCCACTTTCCTTGACTTAGGCAGAAATGAGAGAATTATGAGACTCGGTTTTGACAGTTTATGGATGCAGTATGATGCATGATATGCTAAATGCAAAAACAATGCAATTTTTTGATTCATCGAAGAACTTATAGAAACAATCTTTTGTAAACATAACAATCTTAAACAATCATTACAAAAATAAAAAGCAAAAACAAGATAATTCCCTTTTAACAAACTGAGCCAAGGGATAGACTTCAAAGTACATAACAGAAAACTAAGAAAATACAATAAAAGGAAACAAAAGATGAAGATCTCAAGCTCTTGAAGCAGACTACTCCTCCAAATCTGAATGCGGACCAGCGAAGAAATCCATGCGTTTCTTCTTACTCCTGGGAACCTGTTCAAGTATAGCATCCTTTACCCTGATACGCTCTTTCAGCTCAGCAATCTCTTGATCTTTCTTATGATTTTTCCAATTCTCTTCTTCTAAAAGACCCATGAGAGTGTCATTCTCACGCTTAGCTGCATGATATTTCTCTTTCCAATCAGCACTTTCACGCTCTGACTCAACCAAACGCGCATGATACTCCTCCATGGTCTTAGGAGGTAAAGGCACTGGTATTGTTGGAATAGTTGTAGTTAAAGATCTTAGCAGGGGGTAAGGCATCCCTATTTGAGCAGCTCTATCAATGACCCAATCGACGTAAGATTCATGAGTTACATTTGACTTATACTTCAACTGGCTCTTGTTCAACCTGATGATGGATCGCCAAGCTTGCGCAAACTGCATTCTCTTATCATTAACATCCTCCTTGTACAAGAAAAACTCGCTGGATAAGAAGAGGTAAGCAGGTCTCATCCTCATAGGGTACCCAAACTGACGTTTGGCAAGAAGCGGGTTATAACTGATGCCCCCATGTATACCAAGAAGAGGCACATTGGAGAACTCCCCACAATGGTCAATGATCACTCCAGTATCATAAGCCGAATTGTACCACACTATATCATCTGGGGTGAGAGCCATGAGTTTCTCCGACCATGGAATGAATTCAGATCGAATTTTAGGGCGAGGTAAATGTGAGGTAAACCAGGTGTAGAGCAAGGGTGTACAACAAATGATAACTCCACGTCCTTTAGATGTACGGTCATGGATGGACAAGTAGGTATCAGCGAGCAAGGTAGGGACAGGGTTCTGGGTAATGAAAATCTGGATAGCATTCATGTCAACGAAGTTGTCAACATTTGGGAAAAGCACAACACCATAGATAAGTAGAGCAAGGATGGCCTCAAAGGCATCGGCATTGGATCTCTCAGAGAAAGTGGTGGCTTTTTGGTATAGGAAATTGAAGGGTAGGCATTGGAGACCTCCTTTAAGGGTAAGATTGGCTTTTATCTCGGAGATTTCAAGATGAAGAGCAGCCGCGATGGTTGGAAACTTGGGTGCGGGTTCTAGACCATGGAAAGGTACTTTGTCGAGTATGGGTAAACCGATCCAATAAGAATACTCCTCAAGTGTGGGCATAAGCTGATAATCCGGGAAAGTAAAACAGTGGTAAAGTGGATCATAGAACTGGACCAAGGTATGGAGGAGCCCTTCGTCGACATCTGTCTTGAGAATACTAAGCAAATAACCATACCGCTCACGAAAGTGGTCCGGGCTAGTCAACCTCCTTGCTAGCTTCCTTAAATTCTCCAAATCCGGTTTCTTGAAATCATACTTCTTAGTCCTCTTCACAATTTTCTTCACAACACCCTCCATGTCTAAAATGTTTACAAAAAAAGAGATTACATAAGTCCTTCGATGTTTTAATGGATGCAAAAAGAGTATCTATGTATGAATGCATGTATGCATGATTATGCTAAAGAACATAGAAAACATGGTGAGGTTAAGTACACAAAAGTTAGAGCTGAGGGTAAACACGCCATTTGGTAAGGACTAAGGTTTCAGATGCACTTGTAACCAGGGTTCTAACACAGTTCCCAAATTATAACCCCCTCCGAACTTTATTGGATTCCCGAGACGACACCCGGTCCAACAGCGTCCGTAGGAGAGTCTAGTTTGAGTGTAGCATCGCGTATCGACTAAGACCAAGACAACACTTGGTTAGCCACCGCACTACATCCTAATGGCCAAGATGGGTTAAAGGTAACTAAGGTCCTTAGCTTCGACGGAAACTTAAAAGCGATAATGTCTAAGCGCGACAACACACGCCGACGTATATCACTTCAAGATCCTCCGCTAAGTGTGGTTATATCACATGTTCCACCACACGAGAATACTCTCGGTATGTCACTATGATTCTACCACTCCTATCTTATATTTCACTCAAGCCCGGGTATAGGACTTATCTCGCCACTCACGTAAAAAGTAAACACTTAGGCACGTATTTACAAAAGCATAAGCAAATAAAGCGCAAAAGTAAAGAAAGATAAAATAGGCTTAACCCTCAAAAAAGATCCCCAGTGAAGTCGCCATTTCTGTGCTCGTGATTTTCGGGTGTCAAAATCATTGATTAGATTCGAACCTTGAATCATTGAACTCTCATCTTTTATTCGCGGGAAGGGAAAAAATGAGTAAAAACCCTTAAGACCTTGGATTCGGAGGTTGGTTTCGATTGGGGAAGGTGTTAAGCACCCTAACCGACTATGGTATCCCATAGGAACCTTCTACCTATTCTCTAATCTTGCGCTAAATTGATTTTACTTATATTAAAAAAGTTAAGAGTGAAAGTGAAAGAAGGGAGAAAGAAGAAGCATGTTTTTGGTTATTTTTATTGATTTGGAAGGGTCGAAACCCTTTGCCTACTTACCCAAATAACTCGGGATCAAAATCAAGTAGTTCGGCTAAAGAACTTATTTGATGAGTTGAATTGATTTTAACATTTTTTGAAAAGATTTTAAGAAGAGATGAGAGGCCTCAAGGCATAAGAAGAAAATACGATGAAGTTGGTTACTTTTAAATATACGAAATCCATGTCTAATGTGGATATTAGATTAATTAACATTTGATTAAGGAAAAAAAAAGAAAATCACTTGGATTACATACCAAGGTTTATTAAGAAAATATTTTTTTGTACTTTTCCATACTTGATGATTAAAATTTTTTTCTAAGTTAAACGTAAGCTAAAAATATTAAAACGTAACGACGCGACGCGGATCATGAAATAAAAGTGTGAGTGGAAATTCTAAGGACGTTGAATCCATAGAAAATTCCAACCTAAAAAAATTACTAATTATTTAATTTTACGACACTCAAATTAACCAAGTTTTTAAACCTAATTTTGTCTCTAATTCGATTCAAACCTCACTCACAAAACATAATGCGGAAAATAAATAGTGGTGTCGGTGCATAATTCTCATTTATAGATATTTACAAGAGACCTAGATACATGCTAAAGTCTTTGACAAAATATATAAAAAAAATAACAAGAAATTAATAGCAAAATTAAGAACGAAACAAAATAAAACACATATGCTAAATAGAACAAAAAAATTAAAAAAAAGCATGTAATGGTTTTTTTTTTTAAAAGCCTAAACAGTAACAAAATGCATGATATTAATTATTAGAAAATGCATGAAAACATAATTAAAAATATTATAGAAATGCATGAATTTTTTTGAGTTATCTAAAAAAAGAAGGGGGTGTAGTAGCCAAATTGGGGTGCAAGCAGCCAACAAAAACAAAACTGGGCTGAGAAACAAGAAGGAAAATGGGGCGGGTTGGGTAACCGGTTCGGTTCATGGGTGACCCGAACCGGTTTGAAACACTATATATGATTTTTTATTCACAAAACCTTCATTTTTTGAGTTATCTCTCTCTCTAAAACCTTGAAACAACAAAACTCTCCCACTTCTCTCTAGCCCAAAACCGAAAAGAGGAGGAAGATGAAGGTGGCCGGAGAAGATGAAGATTCATCTTCTCCGGCGAGCTGGGTGGCAGCCGGTATGCTCCGACGCGGTGGCCGGCCGGAGCGCCGCCGTGTCGGAGCGACAAACACCTTTTTTTTTAAAAATTTTTTTTGCTAAAACCTTCAACTCCTTCTCCTCTTTCCGGATCCGGTTTTAGTTTTTCAAAAACAACGCATACCAGTACTAGATCTACACAAACAAAATAATAAAAAAAAAAAAAAAAAAAAAACAAAACAACAAAAATTGAAACTCTACCTCTTCTTCTCTGTGGCTCGGTTTCGTTTTCTTCTTCTTCTATTTTTGGTTTTGAATCCTTTTTTGCTTACGGTTTGTTGCGTTTTTGGTCCTCTTGTTCCGGCCTTGCTTGCGTTTCGGTTTTGTTGTTCCTGCTTGAAACGGTTCAGTTTGCTTGAAAGGTTGGTTCGGTTTCGGATTTGTGTAGCTTATGGCCGAAAATAACTTTTTGGTGTATGGATTTGGTTTGGTGTTTGTGATTTGTGATGTTATTTTCGGTTTTGAGGTGTTATTGCTTGGTTGATGATTTGTGTTGTATTATGTAAGCTTGTATGAAGCTTTGTTCACAAAGGAATGAAAGAAAGAATGAAAAAAAAAAAACTAAGATTCATGAGTCTGAAATTTTTTGGTTCATGTTGTTCTTGGGAAAGTTCATAAAATTTTGATGGTTTGATCTTGTGAGATGAAAAAAAGGATGAAAAAATGTGTTTGTGGTTGATTCTGAATTTTCTGACTGACTCTGACACTTGGGGAACCAAACTGACGCGTGAACATTACTTTTATAGTACTGTTCACTGATACAATAACAAAGACCAAAGTACCCCTGCAGTTTCTTGGAAGAAAAGTTGGATTGGACCAATGATGGATTGACATGTGGACAAAGACTAAAATAAATAATAAATCTGATAAATAAATAACAATAAATAAGTAAAATGAAAAAAATAAATGACTAAATAAATGGTTAAAAATGGAAAACGAAAATTAAATAAATAAAAATAAAAATGTCCCGTCGGAACCAAAAAATGAGGTATTTTAAAATACCTCTCTGCCGAAATTCCGTCTGATACGACTGAAATACGCGGCTTAATTACGCTAAATAAAACGATAAATCAACGACGTGAATGAAATAAACTTTACGAACGCAAACGCTACGCTACGCTAAAAAACGCACAAAACGCGATTAAAAAATACGAAAATAAAACGCGAGCGACATTAAAAATCAACGACGAACGAAAAGTAAATGCGACCACAAGATACGAACAAACGCAGATATTACGGGATTTCGGGCGCGAACGGACGACTAAAAAAAAACGATCAACGTATGAATAAAATAAAATGAATAGGTCAAAAATTAGGGTACGACACCCCTCTCTGAGTGTAATAACCTGCTCTTTGAGATCCCTGTTCTCTTGTTCCATCAAATCCATCTTCTTTTTAACAATTGCCCGAGTGTTGTGGATGCGAGAAGGCTTGTACTGAATACGCCGGGCCACTTTCCTTGACTTAGGCAGAAATGAGAGAATTATGAGACTCGGTTTTGACAGTTTATGGATGCAGTATGATGCATGATATGCTAAATGCAAAAACAATGCAATTTTTTGATTCATCGAAGAACTTATAGAAACAATCTTTTGTAAACATAACAATCTTAAACAATCATTACAAAAATAAAAAGCAAAAACAAGATAATTCCCTTTTAACAAACTGAGCCAAGGGATAGACTTCAAAGTACATAACAGAAAACTAAGAAAATACAATAAAAGGAAACAAAAGATGAAGATCTCAAGCTCTTGAAGCAGACTACTCCTCCAAATCTGAATGCGGACCAGCGAAGAAATCCATGCGTTTCTTCTTACTCCTGGGAACCTGTTCAAGTATAGCATCCTTTACCCTGATACGCTCTTTCAGCTCAGCAATCTCTTGATCTTTCTTATGATTTTTCCAATTCTCTTCTTCTAAAAGACCCATGAGAGTGTCATTCTCACGCTTAGCTGCATGATATTTCTCTTTCCAATCAGCACTTTCACGCTCTGACTCAACCAAACGCGCATGATACTCCTCCATGGTCTTAGGAGGTAAAGGCACTGGTATTGTTGGAATAGTTGTAGTTAAAGATCTTAGCAGGGGGTAAGGCATCCCTATTTGAGCAGCTCTATCAATGACCCAATCGACGTAAGATTCATGAGTTACATTTGACTTATACTTCAACTGGCTCTTGTTCAACCTGATGATGGATCGCCAAGCTTGCGCAAACTGCATTCTCTTATCATTAACATCCTCCTTGTACAAGAAAAACTCGCTGGATAAGAAGAGGTAAGCAGGTCTCATCCTCATAGGGTACCCAAACTGACGTTTGGCAAGAAGCGGGTTATAACTGATGCCCCCATGTATACCAAGAAGAGGCACATTGGAGAACTCCCCACAATGGTCAATGATCACTCCAGTATCATAAGCCGAATTGTACCACACTATATCATCTGGGGTGAGAGCCATGAGTTTCTCCGACCATGGAATGAATTCAGATCGAATTTTAGGGCGAGGTAAATGTGAGGTAAACCAGGTGTAGAGCAAGGGTGTACAACAAATGATAACTCCACGTCCTTTAGATGTACGGTCATGGATGGACAAGTAGGTATCAGCGAGCAAGGTAGGGACAGGGTTCTGGGTAATGAAAATCTGGATAGCATTCATGTCAACGAAGTTGTCAACATTTGGGAAAAGCACAACACCATAGATAAGTAGAGCAAGGATGGCCTCAAAGGCATCGGCATTGGATCTCTCAGAGAAAGTGGTGGCTTTTTGGTATAGGAAATTGAAGGGTAGGCATTGGAGACCTCCTTTAAGGGTAAGATTGGCTTTTATCTCGGAGATTTCAAGATGAAGAGCAGCCGCGATGGTTGGAAACTTGGGTGCGGGTTCTAGACCATGGAAAGGTACTTTGTCGAGTATGGGTAAACCGATCCAATAAGAATACTCCTCAAGTGTGGGCATAAGCTGATAATCCGGGAAAGTAAAACAGTGGTAAAGTGGATCATAGAACTGGACCAAGGTATGGAGGAGCCCTTCGTCGACATCTGTCTTGAGAATACTAAGCAAATAACCATACCGCTCACGAAAGTGGTCCGGGCTAGTCAACCTCCTTGCTAGCTTCCTTAAATTCTCCAAATCCGGTTTCTTGAAATCATACTTCTTAGTCCTCTTCACAATTTTCTTCACAACACCCTCCATGTCTAAAATGTTTACAAAAAAAGAGATTACATAAGTCCTTCGATGTTTTAATGGATGCAAAAAGAGTATCTATGTATGAATGCATGTATGCATGATTATGCTAAAGAACATAGAAAACATGGTGAGGTTAAGTACACAAAAGTTAGAGCTGAGGGTAAACACGCCATTTGGTAAGGACTAAGGTTTCAGATGCACTTGTAACCAGGGTTCTAACACAGTTCCCAAATTATAACCCCCTCCGAACTTTATTGGATTCCCGAGACGACACCCGGTCCAACAGCGTCCGTAGGAGAGTCTAGTTTGAGTGTAGCATCGCGTATCGACTAAGACCAAGACAACACTTGGTTAGCCACCGCACTACATCCTAATGGCCAAGATGGGTTAAAGGTAACTAAGGTCCTTAGCTTCGACGGAAACTTAAAAGCGATAATGTCTAAGCGCGACAACACACGCCGACGTATATCACTTCAAGATCCTCCGCTAAGTGTGGTTATATCACATGTTCCACCACACGAGAATACTCTCGGTATGTCACTATGATTCTACCACTCCTATCTTATATTTCACTCAAGCCCGGGTATAGGACTTATCTCGCCACTCACGTAAGAAAGAAAGTAAACAATTAGGCACGTATTTACAAAAGCATAAGCAAATAAAGCGCAAAAGTAAAGAAAGATAAAATAGGCTTAACCCTCTAAAAGGTCCCCAGTGAAGTCGCCATTTCTGTGCTCGTGATTTTCGGGTATCAAAATCATTGATTAGATTCGAACCTTGAATCATTGAACTCTCAACTTTTATTCGCGGGAAGGGAAAAAGTGAGTAAAAACCCTTATGAGACCTTGGATTCGGAGGTTGGTTTCGATTGGGGAAGGTGTTAAGCACCCGAACCGACTATGGTATCCCATAGAAACCTTCTACCTATTCTCTAATCTTGCGCTAAATTAATTTTACTTATTTAAAAAAAAGTTAAGAGTTAAAGTGAAAGAAAGGAGAAAGATGAAGCATGTTTTTGGTTATTTTTATTGATTTGGAAGGGTCGAAACCCTTTGCCTACTTACCCAAATAAATCGGGATCAAAATCAAGTAGTTCGGCTAAAGAACTTATTTGATGAGTTGAATTGATTTTAACATTTTTGAAAGAAAGGTTTTAAGAAGAGATGAGAGGCCTCAAGGCATAAGAAGAAAATACGATGAAGTTGGTTACTTTTAATTGTACGAAATCCATGTCTAATGTGGATATTAGATTAATTAACATTTGATTAAGGAAAATAAAAAGAAAATCACTTGGATTACATACCAAGGTTTACTTAAAAGAAATTTGAATTTGATTCTTTTGATTTTTTTGAAGAAAAATATTTCTCTAAACTAAACGACGAAATCGCGTAACGACGGAAAAATAAATAAGCGTAAAGCGATAAATAAAGTGAAGTGTCGGTGCGCGTGTCAGTGCGTGTGCCGGTTACATATTACATACCCTAAATACATTCTATGGTCTCAAAAGAAAAAATGCGCGAAAAAATAAATTACATCAATTCCCTAATTACATACTAAATATGATAAATAAATACATAACAAAAACTTAAAAGATGCATGAGATTATACTAGAAATGATGCAAAAACGAAATATACCGAAATATTAAGCATAAAAAGAACATCATATACTAGAATAACTACCAACTAAAATGCATGCCATCAAACGTATTTTAAAAAGTATGAAACGCAAGTTTTCGAAAAGAAATATTAGTTAGAAAAATGCATGAGTTTGAAATTAAGTTAATAAGTATACTATACAATGCATGATACTTGAAATACTAATTAAACACAATGTATAAAATAGGAATTAAACTATTAAAAGGTAATACATGCATAATAATTAAAACATTAGGCAAAAAATAAAAAAATAGGAAATGTTACTTCATAGCCTAAAATGAACTAAAACATAAGAGATAAAATTTAAACAAAACAAATAATAAAAAAAAATGCATGATATGAAAAATTAAGACACTAATAAAATGCATGAAGCATAGTTCAAAGGTCATATAAAAAATAAAAATAATGCATGAAATGAGAAAGAAATGCTACAAAAAAAAAAATGTGTTGGGAGGGGGGTGCAGACAGCAGACAGGGGGGTGAAAACAAGTAAAAATGGAAACAAAGTGGGCTGGGTACAGGGAATTGGAGCTGGGGCGGGTACTGGGTCAACCCATGGGTGACCCGCCCAGCTCCAGTGAGTATAAAAGCAATTTTCCCATGTTTTCTCTCATTTCCCTTCTTCAAACCTCTCTCTAAAACACAAAACTCTTCTCCCTCTCTCTCTAAACTCAAGGCCGGCGAAGGGGGGGGGGGGGCGGAGAAGATGACCGGAAAAGACTCCGGCGCGGTGGTTGGCCGGAGGGCCACCGCGCCGGAGGTAAGAAACCCTTTTTTTTAAAAATTTTTTTACTCACAAGCTTCGTCTCACCCTTCTCTTCACGGATCCGAACTTAGTTTTCAAAGAAAAGCTACTAACAGCCCTAGATCTACAAAAGAATATCAAGAAAAAAAACAAACCATAAAAGTTCATGAGAACTACCTCTTATTTCTTCTTCCTTGCTGTTTTGATGTTCGGATTCTTCTTCTTCTTTCACGTTCTTTGTTTTTCCTTGCTTGGCCGCGCCTTGTTCCTTTGTTGTTGCTTCACTGTTTCGGTTCTGGCCTTGTTCTTGTTCTTCCTTGCTGTTTTGATGCCTTGGCCGAAAAAAGACTTATGGTTGTTGTTGGTTCATTCGGTTTTGGTGTTGATATTTGTGGTTAAGGCCGAAAATGTGTTAGTAAGTTGCGGATTTGGGTTTGTTGTTATGGTTGTTTCAGATTCGTGAGTTTGTGGGTTCGGATTTGGTGTTTGTGCTGATGTTTTGGCCGAATTTGATTTGTGTTGGTTTGGATTTGTGTTGGCCGAATTTGATTTGTGTTGGTTTGGATTTTCTCTCTTCTTTTTCTCACTGATTCTCTGTGATCGGTGCTCGAGTTTGTCACCAAAAATGGTGATGAATTCGCACTTGAATTGCAGAGAAAATGGTTCAATGATGATGGTTCTTCGATGAACCACTGAGAACCATGATGAAATTTAAATTTCTTCTTGGTGTGTTCTTGGTGAAAAATGGTTTTTGATCTGTTTTTTTTTTATTTTTGGTTTTTGAATCTGTTTGTGTATTGAAAAGTGGCGACTGCCTGACTGACTGATTCTGACACACTAAGTACCTGATTCCTGGAATGGACCAAAATACCCTTGGCTGAAACTTGGAGAAAAAGTTGGACTGGACCAATAACAAAGTGACATGTGTACCAAATGACTTAATAAATATAAAAATCTGATAAATAAATAACAATAAATAAATAAATGAAGAAAGAAATAACTAAATAAATAAATAAATAATAAAAAAACGAAAATTAATAAAAGAAATAAAAAAAATGTCCCGTCGGAACAAAAAAATGAGGTATTTTAAAATACCTCTCTGCCGAAATTTCGTCTGATACGACTGAAATACGCAGCTTTTTACGCTAATTAAAACGATAAATCAACGACGTGAATAAAATGAACTTTTATGAATGCAAACGTTACGCTACGCTAAAAAAACGCACGAAACACGAGTGAAAATTACGAAATTAAAACGCGAGCGACATTAAAAAAACGACGAACGAAAAAATAAATGCGAATGCAAATACGAATAAAAACAGATATTACGGGAATTCGCGCGTGAACGGACGACTGGAAAACAAACAACGTGCGAATAAAATAAAATAAATCGGTCAAAAATTAGGGTACGACAGTAGGAGTTAAGGTAATGGATAAGGTCAGAGATTATATTAACAACGAGGGAAAATGTTAAGCTAATTAAGGTTAATAATATGAGACATTAATAGTGTAGATGTTGTGGTTATACGGTGAGTTTGAAACATGAATTGGTTAATATTATGAACGACGATTATAAGAGGAGATACAAAGTGATGGTTTAGAACAGTGGATGATGATGTAGATAGATTCCTTAGAATAGTAACCTGTTTAAGATAGTAGTAGATAGAAGAGTGTATAGCCAAAATAAACAATTAGAATGGTGAAGTGGTTTAAGGTACTGAAAATGCTAGGTGAAAAAATAAGACGAAAGTAATTGGAAATAGAAAGACATTCTAGCATTTGAAACTAATTTAATGTTTTTCATGTTTGAATTATTTTATTTGTTGTTTTCAGGTGATTCAAACATCATCAAGACCATACCTGGAGATCAATAGAGTTGTTGTATCAAGTTTATGTTATTTTATTTTACAAGAATCAATGCCATTGTGTTAGCAACATGTTCTAGTTATTGTTGACATGATCATGAATTTCTCGACAACTAACTTGTGTATGAGATTTTGTATATAAGAGATGATTTTTATCCCAAGAAACGATTTTTTTTATTAAATCTATGGTAATTGATTCTCCAATTAATTAATTGAAATAGAAGAAGAGTTTATTGGATCAGCTAGTTTTTTTTTAAGTAACTTAACGATTAGAATTTATATTTCAAAGTTAATAGGTGGGATGTCAGGAGTTTGAACACCGACCCCTGCATATAAGTAGGCTATTGGATCAGCTAGTTATTCTTGGTAAAAATGTTTATCTTATTAGCTTGGTAAAAATGGGTATATTTGGTGATAGTGTTTGAAGTAGGTGCGAGTAATGTAACAACCCGTTTTTAGCTAGGATTTATTTATTTATACGTGTTTAAATGTGTTCAATTGCTTGTTTGTGAATTTGTCTTAGGATTTGTGAATTTATACGTATTTATTTATTAGTGAATTTGTCTTCGCACTTCCAACGGAGCATATTTCGGTGGACGAAGCTGTCTCCACCTCAAGTTCACCCAAACTCTTATGCTTTCATGAGAGCATTTGAACTGGTGTTCTAGTATCTCCAAATCGCTCCCTCCAAAAACATGTTCTTCACCCTCTTCATTGTGCAGCGAGGGACAAAGAAAGGTGGAGGGTCTAGTTAGGTTTCTTTCTGTCAGAATAAGAAGATGTTCAACATCTTCGCTTGAAAAGTAAATAGTTTTAAGGAGCATTTCTTCTTGGTGAGGCCGAGGAGTAAAGCCGCTCTTAAAAACCTTCTAAGGGTGGCGGGGGAGCCCTCTTCGGTTAACGGCGAAGTCCCAGCTCTTGTCCCCTATTTCCCTTAACCTGGAGCAACGACCATTACAACTATGAATCAAAAGATTTTCGTTATAATGTTGCTTGGGTGTCGGAGGGAGAGATGGAGGCTCACGACAAACTATGGGCTTATGTTAAATATTTTTTTTCCGAAACAGCGGTGGGTGTGGACGATAATCCGGTGTTGGATTTAAAGGGGGAGCCGGTGACGGAACCCCGCTTTATCAACACCTACGACTTGGTGTTGTATGAGGATATGATAGATCTTCTCGATAGATTCTCTTCTTTCCATAGTTTCCTAGTTGCTTTATTTTCTTTTTAAGTATTCATTGCTAACATGGTTTCCGTAATTTATGTTCGCAGGAAAAATGCAGAATGTTTAAGACCTTGTGAAGAAAACTAGCAGGAAGCTAGCTGGAAGAGGTGGTGGCCGGAGGAACGTCCACTCCGTCACCAACATATTGAATCCCCTTGCCAATTTCCTATTGAATAGGTATTAAGTGCAGGGTGAATATGTTGGCCTCCTGTGTGTTAAATTGGTTGTGCACAATAGCACTTCTCTGAAATAATATATAAAAATTAGGAAAAGAAAATTAGGTGGGACCCAACCACCTGTTCGTGCAATTCGTGGGGGTGCTTCTCGTGCCACATAGAAAAACTGATATCAATATAAGTAACATTAAATTCTTACAATTGAGATAGTAATCATACAATGACCCAGGTGTATATTTCAGGCAGCATTCCAACATTATTTTCCCACAATATGAAAAGACAAAATATCAACCGTTATAGTGGCATAAACATTAAATTCCAAAGACAGAGAGAGAGCATAGATTCTCCCAAGGAAATTCTAGACCTAGAAGAACCATTTTTCATTAGAGGAGCTTGAAAATGAACTTATTAACCCATGCTTGAGAAGTATGAATTGGGAATGGGTGGAAGTCAAGATTCAAGTTCACAAGGGGGTGCTGGTGATCACCTCAATGTGTTAAGTCGATAAACCAGGTTCCATTGAAAGTTATTTTATTCAAGTAAAGATATAAGCTACGAAAGAGGAAGCCCATGTTAAACTTTCCCCTTTCATCTATGTCAGATGCTTTGTGTGTGGCTTTGACCAAGTGCCATAATTTATTACTAAGAGTGCTAATAGGTGAACTACATTAAAAGGTGTTTGCCCTTGTGGATCCAAATTTTGAACCAGGAGAGGGTGTAACAAGAAGGGGAGGAAGGAAATATATAGATAGTGCAATTCTTGCTAAATTAACCAATGTCAATATGCTTCCTATTAATGAAATGACTTAGGCAGGACAAGATCTTAGATATATCTATACATTCTCTTCAATGGATGGTAACCTTGAAGAAGGTACCTTTGTCTTTGAAAATTACCTTTGTTTTAAATTCCCTAAAACAAAGGAAATTTCTCTCAACACTCAAGTAACCATTCATTGATAAGAATAGCAATATATATGTATATATATATAAGATTTAGTTCCATCTAAATCAATTTATTAATAGGAAGCATATTGAGCTTTGCTCTTTAAGAAGGAATTGCATTATCTATATCTTCCTTCTTCGCCGTCTTGTTTGAGTCTCTCCAGATTTAGAAATGGATCCACCATAGTCGCCACCTTTGGTTGTAGTTCACCTATCAAAACTCTTAGTAATGAATTATGGTTGTAGTTCAAAGCTACACCAAAGAGACATAAATGAAAGATGTGGGCATAATTTGAGCTTCCTTTTTCGTAGACTTTGTTTCCACTTGAATAGAAGAACATTTTGTAGAACTTAAGCACCAAATTCACATATTAGTCAGAAATCACCATCACCCCATAATGAAATTGAAACTTGACTTCCATCCATTCTGATAAATCTAATTCATCGAACCTTTGTTGATAAGTTCCTTATGAAGCTACTTTAAGAACAATGGTTGTTCAGATCTTGAATCTCACAAAATCGCTTTAACATCCCCCAAACCTGAAAAATAGAAGGAAATAAAAAAAATGCATGACAGTGCATCTTAGCAATCAAATAATAATGCAAAGATTGTAATGAAAGAAAAACATGAGTTTCATTATGGACAAGAGAACAACAGCTTTTAAGGAGGTGGACAGTGGTCTTCCTTAAATTACTAACCAGTCTATATTTCCTTCAAAGTCCTTCTATATAAACCTTGAACTTCATTTTCTTCATCTTGATATTTTGATTGACCATTCTACACCTGATTCCATTATGCACACCATTAGGCCGTTCTATTATATCTTGTACAAATCGAACATGTAATCCAAATCTACTTTTGCCACTTCAGTCTCGTGTTTGCATAGGCTATGGTTCATCTATATGTAATTATTATAGTTCTTGGTTTCATAGTATGCAATCTGGTCCAATTGATGAGTGGTATGTATAGCTTACGTTATTAAATAAAGTATTTTACTTTCTCTATTTTAAAATAAGTGTCGTTTTAACCAAACAAAAAGTTTAAAAAAAAAATGTCATTTCCAATGCAATAATAATTTTTTTCTTTTGAGTTGTACCCTTCAATTAATATTATATACACTACTTTCAACGTATTATTTTTTCATTAATGAAAAACAAATCAATAATTGATTAAGATAATTTGGTAAAATTACATCTCAATTTCTTTTAATTAATGTATTTTTTAATATGTGGGTAAAAATGTAAACGATATTCATTTTGAAACGGTTAGTGTATTGATATAACTCATTAAAATGTGATGGAAATTCCAGTTCAACACGAAGGGACATTAGGCATACATATAAATAAAGCAAACTCTCAGTTTTAAAATGTCTAAATTAGTTTATGATGTGGCCATGGAGAGCTCAAACTGACACTTATAAAAAGTTTTTGACCTAATCACACTCACGAGCAGCTTTCACAGCTATGGCATATGGCTTTCTAACTAGTCCGGTTCTTCAGTTGAACGAGACATCCCCAGGAGCCGGTGGAGAAGGACTCAAACTTGTTAGAAAATACGGTGCTTCGTGCAAATCACTGGTTATCTTTGCCGTATTCGTCGTTGTTTTAAGTTCATTCCCTTTATTTTTTAGAGCTTTTATGTGTTTGAGAGATTTATCTGTAACACAAACACTAATGTTTTTGATGTTTTTAATGAATTAATAGTTTGCTAGATATGGTTCCAAAACATGATCCAACATGCATGTGATGAATTAATAGTTTTCTAGATATGAATCATTGTCTAGTTTAATTCAAATTTGGACAAATAAAAGAATTCTTTTGTTCTAAAGGTTAGCCTGAATATAAAATTATGAACATGAATTGAGTAAAAAAAAATTACTTTTCCCTACTAGTCTTCTCACCAATTCATATAAAAAATGTTATGCAAAAAGGAAAATGCACAAATGCATATTTTTTGCTGAACACAATGCATATATTTAGTTTCAAAAATCAGAAAACAATAAATACAGATTACTGATACAAATTTTTTGACAGAACTAAACAACAATTCCAAGAGTTGTCTGCTACTGAAAGCAAAGCCGCATATCTTGACTCACACGATTCTGATAAATGTCAAAGCACTTGGAGTAACCTCTCTCAAAAGTGAGCTATCACATGGGAAGAATCAAGCCACTTAAATACTTCGTCGAAAATCTTTCCTCTATACTTCTCCAAATGCACGCCTTATCCTCCTAACCATATTGTATCGAGCCTATGTCCAAAAGCAATCAGTCTGTTATATCATCCTAATAAATTCAATCATCCAAGTATATATGTGTGTCGTTCAACAAAAATGTATATGTGTGCGTGTGCGAATATATCTTAAATATCTAATAGTAATAAATAGATAGATAATAAAACATTAGATCACCAATTTTCTGTAATTGCGAGATAACAGGGATACATCAGGAGATAAAATTTTAGAGAAACGACGCTGCAAGCTCCTAGCAATTGTCAAAGTGAGCACATCTCAACAAATTTATAAGGGTTTTATCGGAGGAAGGGTTTGTGTTAGGTTTAGAGTTGTCAAAAAAACCTCTGGTTGAAGAGGCCACTTCATTAGGAATCCTTTAAAGCCCCATACATATGTTTTGGCCTCTTCTTGAGCAAATTTGTAATGACTATTACTCTTCCCACCCTATTTTATTCTCGCGTGCCTTATTTTTTCTTTTAAAAACACTATCTTTTTGGATTATATAAGGCACGCGAGAATAAGATAGGGTGGGAAGAGTAATAGTCATTACAAATTTGCGCAAGAGGAGGCCAAAACATATATATGGGGCTTTAAAGGAATCCTAATGAAGTGGGCTTTTCAAACTGAGGTTTTTTTGACAACTCTAAACCTAACACAAACCCTTCCTCCAATAAAACCCTTATAAATGTGTTGTGATGCGCTCACTTTGACAATTGCAAGGAGCTTGCAGCGCCGTTTCTCTGAAATTTTATCTCCTGATGTATCCCTGTTATCTCGCATTTACAGAGAATTGGTGATCTGATGATTCATTATCTATCTATTTATTACTATTAGATATTTAAGATATATTCGCACACGCACACATATACCTTTTTGTTGAATGGCACACATATATACTTGGATGATTGAATTTATTATGATGATATAACAAAATGCAAGCCATTTATCTAATTCTAGCTATCATTGATTATCTGCATCTTCTTTTTTTGATTTTTTTTTCTCCAATTAAATTTTCTGTTGTTTTGCCTCTACTATATCTACAAGCTATACAACAAAACTCGATTCAAAGGCTATCAAGTATTTTCTCCGGCATTTGTGAATTCTTCAATTATATCTGAGAACATCAACAAAGAAAGATGAATTGCACTGGTGTTCTTTATTAATAAAAAGGTAAAAAATTAATGTTTTTTTTTTTTCTGAGCATCCTCTTTCATATTTACTATTATTTTTCATTTTGATTTAATATAAGTTGAGAATTATTATATATTTTTTATATGAAGTTGTGGGATTTCACTACTAAAAAAACAAAAATTAGTGAGGGAAATTTAGTGAGGGAAAACATAAAATCCCTCTCTAATTCCGTCACTAAATTTTACGATCAAGGAATTTATGAGAGATTTTATTTTTTCCGTCACTGATTTCCCTCCCTAATTTTGCTTTTCCTAGTAGTGTTTGTTTGGCTGATTATAATGTTTTATATATTTCCTTCAAATGACCGATGATGTTTATTATGTACTTGATTTACCTTTTAAATTATTGTTGAAAGGGACGATTTATTAAGATAATGTTATATTATTAACGGTTTATTTGTTTTGTTAGATGGTTGATTCTTTGTATTTACAGATATATGCAAAGATGGCTGATTCTTTGTAGCATTTTCTTGTTTCTTGTTTGTCAGGTTTGGGAGATTTTAGAGCAATCTTGTGAAATCCTAAACCTAAAAGGGTGGAAGTCAAGATTTAAGTTCACTAGGGGGTGATGGTGATGACCGAAATCTGTGTCTTTTTATAATACTAGTAATTTAAGGATGTTATTATTTTGTGAATTCTAGAATTTTCATTTATTTCTTATTTAATACAAGAAAAATTCAATTGTGTATTTGATCCTAGTTTAGACTGAAAAACATTTGACTTTTTTTTTTACTTATATTTTTTTTTTGTGGTGGCTGAGGTTTGAACCCTATGTTTTGCATATATTATGCATTGTCCCTAAGAGTTGAGCTAAGGTCACGATGACATTTTTATGTAAAATTGAAGGGGTATTATATTTTTTATTATATTATTATTAAAAAAAAGTGAGAAAATAAACAAAATGCAGGAAAGTTCATCTTAGTAATAAAAAATTAAGCTAGGGATGTAAAAGGGTAAAATAAAATATGAGTTTCATTGCAGATCAGTATACATATACCTGAAAAAATGTCACCAATGAGTTGAATAGGAGCCGTAGAGAACAATGATTTTCCAGGAGGCAGGCACCAGTCTTCTAGAATAATTTTCATTCAACCTTGCCTTCTTGTGCTTTCTATATAAATCTTTCGTTGCTTCTACTTCATCTTAGTATTTTGAATGACCTATACCTTCTACTACCCTGAAACTGTTTTCCACTATTGAGAATGAAGAGCTATTGTTTCTGTAACTCATTAGTTCCAATTTAAAGAGTCTCACACACGAGAAAGCCGTTCCGATATAACATCTAATCCGAATCTACCATGCACCAACAAGTTGTCCAACAGATCATAAAGGCCTTCAGATCACTGCAAACATATATTGTATTTGGAATACACAAATCAATATCTCTTAATACAAAGGAGCTGAATCAAATCAACATAAAATGAAAATGAGTATTTAATGAAAAATCAAAGAATCTTAGAAAACCTACCTAATGACAAGATTTGCCATTGAGTTATGGTGAAGATGAACTTGAATCGATGATTCTGGAACACATGCATTGTTTTGGATTGCAGTATCATAACACATGTCATTGAATGAGTGAGAGAGATATTTTTGTTTGGATTGAAAGTGTATGACACTGAGGCTATTAATAAGTAACAAGTAAGAGGATGAAAACAATGTATCTTCTCGGTTTGAAACAAATTGAAATTTACTTGTAAGGAAGGATATCATTTTTTTTTAATATTCTAATTTTTTAGGATATATACTAAATGGAAATATTTTTTAGTATAGTCATATGAAAAAATCAAACGTATCTGATCTGAATTTTGACCAAAAAGATTTGACCAATTTTAATTTTTTTACTTAAATTTAAGGATGTTTTATTTAAAAGGTTTGACCACAAATATTTTAAATATACTATGTGTCTTTGTAATACTAGTAATTTAAGGATGTTGTTATTTTCTGAATTCAAGAATTTTCATTTATTTCTTATTTAATACAATAAAAAGTCTATTGTGTATTTGATCCTAGTTTAGACGAAAAATATTCCACTTTTTTCTTACTTATATTTTAAATTGAAGAGGTATATATTATAATTATTAAAAAAAATTGTGAGAAATCCAATTTTTAAGGGATTAATTTCTTTTTAGGTTAGCATACTATTGGTACGGAATTTCCACTCCAATTCAACGAGATATAAAGTAAAAGTTCAAAAACATGTCTTGATTGTGTACGGTCATAACCCCGTGACAATACATGGTCAATGACATCTGGACATTCTCTCAAAATCAGACTTTTCAAATTTTAATTTTGGTATTTTAGATATATAAAAGGTGAGGCCTAGGCTACCTTTGAAAACTCATGGACAATTTACCCAAACCAATATTTAGAGGAAGGAGAAGTCGTAACAAGGTTTCCGTAGGTGAACCTGCGGAAGGATCATTGTTGGTGCCTTACATGCAGTCCAACACGTGAATGAGTTTGAATAAATATGGGTTGGCTTGAGGTGTTCTACACCTCGGCTTACCTCTAGTTCAGAGGAAGACGATGAAGTGCGTCCTCCTTTGTGCCAAAACTCAAACCCCGACGATGAATGCATCAAGGAATTTAAATTTTGCTCTGAGCACACCTGCATGGCACCAGAGACGGTTTTCGTGCGTGTTGTGTTTTGACACATGATATAGAATGACTCTCGGCAACGGATATCTAGGCTCTTGCATCGATGAAGAACATAGCGAAATGCGATACTTGATGTGAATTGCAAAATCCCGTGAACCATCGAGTCTTTGAACGCAAGTTGCGCCCGATGCCATTAGGTCGAGGGCACGTCTGCCTGGGTGTCACATATTGAATCCCCTTGCCAATTTCCTATTGAATAGGTATTGCGTGCATGGTGAATATGGTAATTGCGGAAATTAGAACTTAAACCCAAATCGCAACAAGTTAAGATTTTCCTTAATTCTGGAAAATAGTTTTGTTAAACATATTATCAACACATGGATTATTACTAGTTCATATAAACAACACTTAATGGTGATGTTTTTGGCCAATTTTGAATCAATTGGCCGGAAAACATCATCATCATCATCATCATCATCATCATTTATGGAATACCTATGGTTAAGTGAATGAGGGTGTGGACTTTGCAATAAGACTCTAGGAATAGATATTGCCGAGGGGTTGTGTCCTATCCCACCACTACTGGGTCCTGAACTTGTTGGGTGAAAAACTCATCACCATCCTTGTTATCATCATTTATGGAATACTGATGATTAAGTGAAGGAGGTTGTGGAATTTGCAAAAGACTCTAGGAATGGGACTTGGTGGAAAGGGTTTGTGTCCTATCCCACCACCGCTAGGTCTTGAGATTGTTGGGCGGAAAACATCATCACCATCCTTATTGGGATCATTAATGGAATACCTATGATCAAGTGAAGGAGGTTAAGGATGAATAGTATTAACCATTCTTGTTGCTTACATTTAACCAAAGTTTTGTTAGATAATAACAATAAGAAAAACTAAAACGGTTAAAAACATGCTTTTCACAACCACGAAGCTCTTGAATAAATATGGAAAAGAAACACGAGGGAGATATTGAAGAAAAAACGATTATGCAAATGATATAGGGGGCGAGTTAGAGTTGTATTTAACATGATCGCTAAATTAACTTTTTGGCCTAATAAAACCGACTTAAAGTATGTTTAACATAGCATTTCTTAGGTTTAGAATCTCCTTTAAACATATTTTTTTTATCTATTTGCATTTTTTTAGGTTAAAATGTGTTAATAATATATTCCAACAAAAACTTTAATTTTACATTATTCTAATAAATAAATGATATATTAAAAAATGAATCAAATTCTTAGAAAATATAATATTAAAATGCCTGAATTTTAGTATAGAAACACAAATTTTCATTGTAAATAATTTTTTAAGTTACTTCATATAAGATAACTTATTTAATAAGATTAATATGATATATAATATTAAAGGTTTTACTAAAATTCATGAACAAATGCATTCAAACATCAATAACATATATCAAACAAATATAGACTAAAATATAAAATGTTTTTTTTTATGATTTAATAATAAAAGTATAATTTAACTAGAAAATTAAAGTTCATTAAAAATTCTGACATCATATATTGTTTTGCAAGAAGCCAATGGTCCACATATTCTAACTCAAACTGGTAAAACTGTCATAATTGTTAGATCAGATATAATGACTGTAATGACCCACCTATTAAATTGTCAGGATACCGTGGTAATTAACTAAGACATTTAGAACAAGTGAGGATTATAAAGTAGCATAACCCTTAATTTAATCTCCATATGGTGTTGCAGATCCATCAACACCCTTATTTTCTTCAAAAAAAAAATATTTGTTTTGGTAGAATAAATATTTATATATGGCGAGACACACACACCCATACAAGGTAAAAAATAACCATCAACCTCAATAACGATTTAAAATAAAATCCAGGTATAATATGACAATTGTGGAAATTAGAACTTAAATCCAAATCATACGAAGTTAAGATTTTTCTTAATTTGGAAAATAGTTTTATTAATCATATTATCAATACACGGATATTAACTAGTTCATGTTGAACTAAATTTTGAAGCTTAGTTCATATAAACAACACTTAATTGTGATGTTTTATGTCCATTCCCATTGCTAGGTACTGAATCAGTTGGACGAATGACCTCATCACCATCCTTATTATCATCATCATTTATGGAATACTTATAATCAAATGATGGAGGTTGTGGACTTTGCAATAATACTTTAGGAATATATCTCCATGGAGAGGGTTTATGTCCTATCCCACCATTGCTAGGTCCTGATTTTGTTTGGCGGAAAAAATCATCACCATCCTTATCATCATCATTTATGGAATACTTATGATCAAATGATGGAGGTTGTGGACTTTGCAATAATACTTTAGGAATATATCTCCATGGAGAGGGTTTATGTCCTATCCCACCATTGCTAGGTCCTGATTTTGTTTGGCGGAAAAAATCATCACCATCCTTATCATCATCATTTATGGAATACTTATGATCAAGTGAAGGAGGCTGTGGACTTTGCAATAAGACTCTAGGAATAGCTCTTCGTGGAGAGGGTTTATGTCCTATCCCACCATCGTTAGGTCCTGATTTTGTTGGATGGAAAAAATCATCACCATCCTTATTATCATCATTTATGGAATACTTATGATCAAGTGAAGGAGGTTGTGGACTTTGCAATAAGACTATGGGAATAGCTCTTGGTGGAGAGGGTTTATGTCCTATCCCACCATCGCTAGGTCCTGATTTTGTTGGGCGGAAAAAATCATCACCATCCTTATTATCATCGTTTATGGAATATTTATGATCAAGTGTAGGACGATGTGGACTTTGCAATAAGACTCTAGGAATAGCTCTTTGTGGAGAGGGTTTATGTCCTATCCCACCATCGCTAGGTCCTGAATTTGTTGGGCGGAAAACATCATCACCATCCTTATTAAAATCATTTATGGAATACCAATGATCAAGTGAAGGAGGTTGTGGATGAATATTATTATCCAACCTTGATGCTTCCATTGAACTAAAGTTTTGTAGCATAACTATAAGGGAAAGTAAAAAGGTTAAAAACATGCTTTTCTCAACCATGAAGCTCTTGAATAAATATGGAAAAGAAAAACAAGGGGGATATTTTTGTTTGGATTGAAAGTGTATGATACTGAGGCTATTAATAAGTAATGAGTAAGAGGATGAAAACAATGTATCTTCTCGGTTTGAAACAAATGGAAATTTACTTGTAAGGAAGGATATCATTTTTTTTAATATTCTAATTTTTTAGGATATATACTAAATGGAAATATTTTTTAGTATAGTCATATGAAAAAATCAAACGTATCTGATCTGAATTTTGACCAAAAAGATTTGACCAATTTTAATTTTTTTACTTAAATTTAAGGATGTTTTATTTAAAAGGTTTGACCACAAATATTTTAAATATACTATGTGTCTTTGTAATACTAGTAATTTAAGGATGTTGTTATTTTCTGAATTCAAGAATTTTCATTTATTTCTTATTTAATACAATAAAAAGTCTATTGTGTATTTGATCCTAGTTTAGACGAAAAATATTCCACTTTTTTCTTACTTATATTTTAAATTGAAGGGGTATATATTATAATTATTAAAAAAAATTGTGAGAAATCCAATTTTTAAGGGATTAATTTCTTTTTAGGTTAGCATACTATTGGTACGGAATTTCCACTCCAATTCAACGAGATATAAAGTAAAAGTTCAAAAACATGTCTTGATTGTGTACAGTCATAACCCCGTGACAATACATGGTCAATGACATCTGGACATTCTCTCAAAATCAGACTTTTCAAATTTTAATTTTGGTATTTTAGATATATAAAAGGTGAGGCCTAGGCTTCCTTTGAAAACTCATGGGCAATTTACCCAAACCAATATTTAGAGGAAGGAGAAGTCGTAACAAGGTTTCCGTAGGTGAACCTACGGAAGGATCATTGTTGGTGCCTTACATGCAGTTCAACACGTGAATGAGTTTGAATAAATATGGGTTGGCTTGAGGTGTTCTACACCTCGGCTTACCTCTA